>CM076582.1:833293613-833844881 GCA_034641835.2 Pinus albicaulis | reverse complement strand
TCATCCAACGACCTCGCTCCTCCCCAAAACCTCTGAAGCAGTTTTACCAAATAATGCAGGATTTCATAACAGTTGTGTGTTTTTTGCAGGTTCAAATGAATTTCAAATATTTTTAAAGAAATGATAGAGCCGAGGATGATGATCCTCTAGGCTTTGTTTATTTAAGAAATATCCATTCACAGGGTTCACCTCCACGTTTCATCGATGCTTCACGGAAATTGATGCCATATGGACCCTTTGCGGCACCTGCACATCAACAAGACACAGACAATTAAATCAAAGCTAAAGAGTATCAGTGTTGAAGATTAAATCAGAAGAAATGAAGGATTGAAGAATGTTTTCGTAGTTTTGGAGGATTACGGCTAAGATCGAAAATCAAAAGCCTAATCCTCTGAATTAAGACACAATTAAAGACAAATCAAAGGTTTATCAGTCAGAAAGAGCCTCCACTGCCACATCAAATTCTAATTGATTCCACTCAGCTACCCATTTCCACCTGTAGCCTCAAAGCATTCAAGAGAGGTCAAACTATGATCAGAAAAGAAGATATTAGCCTCAACGCAACCGAAAATTTAATTCAGCCAAACAGACTTAATGCAAAAAATATCAGCAGAGTTATTACAACATGAAACAGAGCCTTAAGGTCAAAAAAAGCTCCCACCGAGCTTAATTCTTAAATGTAAAACAATTAATACAGACAAAACATCTATAAACTTCTCTATCGAGCCCCTCAAAGGCTGAGAAGTATTAAGTCTGTATTAATTGACCCAGGAGATCTTTTAATCCTCTCCCACATCCTCATTCCTTCTATAAATACGTCTGTAGAAGATGAGAAAAGGTTGGTTGTAGAACTTTGAAATATACTTCTGCTCGAAACTTCTACCTGTAAATAGTTTTCAAAGGCTCTTGAAGCTCTGTTTGTGATAGAATAGTTAGGCTGAGAAGTGAAGATGAATGCTGAACTGAAACATTGGACTTGAATATTGTAATTGGTTTGAAGCATCAATACAAGCTGATTTATCGGATCCTGGTCTATGTCAACAGTGATGTTTTTTCTTATTGTAAATCGTTATTTTATTTCTGTTTTCACTTTTTCCATCTTCTCTTATAAAGAACAGCAAGCATAGAGTTATGATTTATTGTATATCAGTACCCTTCTCTAACTAATAAGCTTTATCTATATGTTTTCTTCCAAATTGTGTTGTTTTCGAATGATTTAATTTAGTTTAAGCAGTCAGGAATGCTGGCGTTCCCTCGTCCTATTTTCTAGGCTAAATGTTGTTCCTGAATGTTATTTTCAGTTTATGTTAAGTAGAGATGAACTAAGGAAGTTATGGTGAGCCTTGTCCTTTAGTTTTATCCCCAAAGACTGTCTGAAATTTTCCTTAAGAGTGTGTTGAAAGCAGGCTAGGTTAAAAGTCCTTACCTGATCTTAGACTATTCTTCATTATCAAAGGTGTTCAAAATGTTTTCTATTGAAAGTGCATCAAAAGCTGGCTAGTTTCAAAGTACTTACCAGATCTTAGATTACTTTTATGTATTTCTTAAGTGTATGCCAAAATCAGGATAGTTTCAAAGTACTTACCTGATCTTAGGCTCCTCTTTGTTCTTCATTTGTTTAAATTCCCCTTCTTGCTGTATCACTTCATTCCATAAAATCAACTTTAAAGAGATCCTTAGACATAGATAACTTGCCCCATGGACCACTCTTGAACCTTGTTGTTTCAATCAAACCCTATTATGACTCCATAGCCCAATGGACTAAAAACCAGCGTTATATTTATCTTTTTAGCCAAAGCTTGTTCTAATTGCTTGCAACTTCACAACTTTGAAACTCTTTCCATTTTAGAACTTTCCACTCAAATAATAATCAAGCTCAACCATCCAAAACAAAAAAAACCCTCAGACTTCATAACTAGCCTAATATCATTACCCAAAAGTTTTTAAAGATAAATCCATCTTTGCACTTATTAGAGAGATCCCTCTCTGGATTCAGGAGGGCTAGATCCTAGAATCCCAAAGTGGTTGAAATAGTGTTCTCTCTGCAGTTGGACTTTTCCAATCTTGCTAATTATAGGGAGCTAACAGAGAGCATGAAGAACATGATATAATTTCCCTAAATGATCCGAGTACAGTAAGAGCCCTAAGAGATTGTGGCTTGTTAAAGTACTTCCGCTTGTTAGGGATGAGGCAACAAATAGAACTCTTGGATTTCTTAGTTTGAACATGGGATCCAGCTATTGATGCATTTCAAATTAGAAACAAAGTGGTTCCTATTATAGTGGAGGATGTATACTTTCTTAAAGGCTTGTCGAGGAGAGGCTTGCCTATTTTGCTCTCAGGGTCTGCTCCAGGAGGAGAGACTGTGAGGGTTTATGTTTTGCAATATTGCTATCCAGGGGAAAAGCCAAGCAAGGAGGGGAAAATAAAAATCCGTGAAGTTCTAGATTTTCCTTTGATAACCATTCTTTTCATGATCAAAAATTTTTCCGACACTGTTACACTACATGTAGCGAATAGATCATATATGCAGTATGTGCTAGAGTGCATGGAGACAACAGTATTCAACTAGGCTGAAGCTGTAATTTCTCAGATAAAAGAACAAATGAACAAGGAAAAGGGAGGAAGGAAGAAAAAATTCAGTTATGGTTCGATCCTCATTTCATTTTCCTTAGAGCAGATTCCACTAATGCAGCCTCAGCATGTGACACTGGGTGTGTCTAACCATAGAGGTATGAGGATGCAGAGATGTGTAGAACTAATGGGTAGGAATTTAGGCCAATCATCCATTGTGTTGTCGACTGCGTTCTTTGCCTGGTTCAGGTGACAGGTTGTCGCCATTGATGATTATGCATACGCAAGCATTGATTTTCGAGGAGATCCAGATTTAGCTTTACCGGAAGGCACTCATTGGGGTGCAATAGGTAAGAATGTTTTTTACCATTTTTTTTATTTTTCTAATCTTTATACAAATTTTTTTGTATTTTTGATGTTTTCCCAAGACTAAACTAAAGTTTTGATGTAATGCAAATGTTGGTCGAGTTCAACCGGTGGAGGAACCAGAGCATGGAGTAGATGAGCTAGCAGAGAGGGCTGTTGAAATAACAGTCCTTCAGGAACTAGACATGGCTGAGAATTTGGCTGAGCTTCGACAACACATAGAGGGGTTGACCTTTGAGATTCTAGATTTCCGAATCGAATAGTTACCCATGCGATTGCAGCACCACACCATAGGCGTTCCTAACCGCTGGATGCGGTTATTGCATAGGATAGCTAGATCTGTAGCATGTTACCATGAGCACCACTAGTTTACTTTTGACATGTTGCATACATTTTGAGGTCAGGTGACCAATGTGTCTTGGGCACAAATTTTTGTAAAATCCTATAACTATCTATCTATTTGATTTCAGTTTTTTCCTATGTTTATTGGGCAATATTATTCAATTATGTGAATGTTTTCTTTACATGTGTTGCAAATGTCTATCTAGAACTTGATTAGCCAAAGAATCAATCAATGTGTTCAAATTTCTGGAAATGTGTTGATATTGAATAAAATCAAAGTGTCTTTCCAAAAGTCGAACTCTTAGGAACAAATGATGAAATGTTGGATTTCTAACAGTATAAACACTAGTAAGTTGTAATACCACAAGTTGTGAGTCTAACCTTATGATAATGTGGTTAATACCAAATGAAATGGCATCAGAGAGAAGTTCAATCAACGCACTATATTCAGCCATATTGTTCGTCGATCTACCGATACAAATCCCTTGATGTAATATTCCTAGATGGGGAAATAAGGAATATAGTGCAAAATGTTGGAACAATAACACAAATCATCATTTATAAAGCAAGGGGCCAATATGGAGACCTTTCATAAGTTATTACAACAACAAAATATATGCAAAATATGGCCCATAAGATGCATAACAGGAAATACAAGCCTCCAATGAATAAAATGCCTCAATATGAGGTGTTGCAGCCATATATAAAAGCTAGAAAACCCTCAAAGCATTATTTTATTGGCTCTGCAACAAAAATATATTATAAATTAGATCTAGAGCTGATATGTTCTCCAAAAGTTAGATCTATATCAGATCCATGCACTATACAATCTCCTCTATCGAACCCCTCAAGGGTTTTCAGCAAAACACCACGTACAAGTTGCAGATCTGAGATCTAAGACTACAAATCTACTAAAAAATACAGATCTGGAAAGTGTGGTTGATCTGATATGAAAAATGGATAGCCTCCTCCAATATATCTTCAAAGTGAAGGGTAGATCCCCATCACTGTAAAATCAGCTCTCCAAATGGTGTGCTAAACCACCCTGCAACTTCACCTACAGAAATAATGCAGATCTAGAAGTAAACTACGCTGTAGGGAACAAACTAAGGTTGGCCTGATGCCAAGATCTGAAAATGAGCTCAAATCCCTCCAATACTATCCTCCCAATGAAGTGGAAACCTCCTCCACTAAAAAGGAGCATTGAAATAGCCTAGATCTAGAGATCTAGTCTCCACTTGCTGCAGCTTGCAAAAACAACCAAACCCTCAACAGGATCTACGCTGTAGTTGAAAGAATAAGCTTGTCCTTAAGCCAGATAGTCAAAAATGTAGTGCAAGACTCCTCCAAGAGCTACTCAATGTAAGAGGTGGGATTCCCGATCAGGAACACCCTGTGCTAAACATCACTCTATCTCAGCTAAACAATAAGAGAAAGATATATGTCTAAATAGACCATATATTTAGAAATATCAATATGCATAAACATAATGAATATGGCTTCCATCCTATTCCTTTTATAAGTTATGAGCTTTCAAACCCTAAGCCCCATCCAAAAAGATCACTCCATTCACACAAATCATCTCCATCTAAAACTGTGTTGTCCCTCATTGATGGCCACTCCTCCATGACAACGCTGTTGATTTGGTTAAGGTTGACCCAGTCAAAGTGATCTAGCCCCTTTCACACCAAGGGTGCTTCAATTAAGCTGCCGAGATTTGTCTCTTTCATATTTGGGATTGATTTATTCACTATTAAGGAGAATTAGGGACCTCCTTTGCCTCTTTATTCTTTAAACAAAGAAATGAAACAAAATTGAATATTCCAACTAGCTCATGGCTGATTGGGAATATTACACCCAAATGTTGCTTGTCCTCAAGAAAATGACAAGGTGAGTGTTGCAACTCTTCTCCTCCTCCATTGGTGACGCTAGCATCTGATAAGCTTCCCTCATAAGCTAAGTGTTCACCAATCCATCCCTCCATGAATTTCTCCTCCAAAGTTCTCATGAGATGCAAGTAATCCATCCCATAAGGAGACAATAGTTCAAATGAAACAAACAAGGTTTGCCCAATGTTCTCCCTGAAACATGTAACATAGTGAACATGGAGAATCTCCATCCCATAGGGCACATGCATACCTCCCATCCTCCCTCCATACATCCCCATAAAAATTACAAGTACATCATCAATGTATGGGATCAAAATTTAATACATACAAACAAAAATTTGTGCATATGGAGGTGGGTCATAGTCCCATATGTCGAACCAGCGCAGTAAATATCCTGACTACCTCAGATAATGATATGGTAGGTGGTTTCCCCACCACTTAATTTCTACCCAAGTTATCTCACCATGGTTGGAAGTGTGAGATATGTTTGGTGCCTTTGGAGTGCACCCATCATGATACAAAATCATCTCCCGTTGTCCTACAACGGAGTGGCCATGTTCAGAATTTTTTGTGGCCAAAAGGTGGCCATGAAGTTTCTATGGTATAGTGCTCCTCCTTGGAGCTATGGCCTGCATAAACATAATAGAAGAATGCATATGTTGATCAAGTAAAACATTAGGTACACAAGCATATATTTCACCAAAATTCCTCCTTAAACAAATGGAGTGGTGCATAGATCTATCTCCTCCCTCAAAAGAAGAAAGAGGTGGCTGACTTAACTCATTCATAAAGTAATGTTTCTGTTCCAACTCCACATGTTTCATGCATCTTTGAAAATTCTGATATAGTTCTCCTCAAAGGCCCTTCCAAGTGTAGCTTCTCATGATGATGTTGTAGAATCTCATGGAATATGTGTGGCTGAAAAAGACCTCTTCATAAGCTCTTTGTAGTAAATTCTTCTTGAGATTGGAGGCTCTAGATAAGAAGATCCTACCATGATAATAGATGACTCCTTCTTGGACTGAATAGCCCTCCTCATGTATTTGGTCATCAAGTATCATGCAAGTGAAAATATCCTTGGAATAATCCACTAACAATTGGGATTTCCAATATGGATCAATCTCCCATAGTGATAGCGCTAATGATCTATCAAAATAAATTTCTGTCATATGGTTGTTCTCCTCCTTGAAATCTCTCATGCCAAAGATATATGATGGAAGGTTTCTATTCCCTCCTTGCTACCCTTCTTGCATATGCACATGCTCGAGTAAATATTGAGGATTTTGAAAGTTAGTCTCCTATGGGAGGCTATCATCTATCCAATACGTCTTTGGTTTAATCAAAGGATGAATGTGTGGCCACCATCTTCTATCATGTATGGAATATTATTCTCCAAGTGAGATCATGTTTTGAGTTTTTATAGCTAAGGAATGTTTCCCTTGTCCCTTGATGGTGTCATCCTCCAATCTTGCAGCATTTCCTCTCAACGCAGTATGAGATGAGAGAGTGGGTAGTGATGATAAAGGAAGAATACCTTCCCTCTCTTTGAGTCTACCCAAGACTCTCAGCATTGTATTTTGGTCTTCTAATGCTCCCATGATTCTCGAATCTATGAATGGAGCATCAATAAATGAGACATATTTCACCAAATATGGATCAGGTGGTCTCCCAGGTGGTTTACCATAAGAGAGTGATGTCTCATGGAACATCCTCATGTGCATAATATATGGGATCATCATATCCCTTTGTCCACAATGCAAATTTAGCTCTATTTCATTTGTGGAAGTGTCATGATAGTTGGGTATCACTCTTAATTATGTAAGAGTACCTCTTATTGGAGCAATGGCTCCCTCCTCACCTCTAGGTGATGGTGGATCATCTCCTGCTATTCTAGCATTGTGACCCTTCTCTTGTTCTTCTTATTCTTCCTCCTCATCATCTGAGAATACCTCTATGTAATGTGATTTTATAGCTGCACATCTATGTCCAGGTTCCCAAGCTTCTTGGAAAGTGAAGAAAAGCTTCCTTCTTCTTAGATCTCTCCATACATCATCATCAATAAGTTTATTATATTGACTCCCCTTTGAAGGAGCAACCTTTTCTTCCTTTCCCTTTGATGGAAAATAGGGATTATGTTGAAATGTGGCCTTTGCTTTTGGCAAGGCATCTTAAAGATCTCTAGCCCTTTCAATGGAATCTTGTAGGGTAGTGGGCTTGGTAGACTTAACCAACCCATGAAGAGGTTCATCTAACCCATCAATGAACATATACATTCTTCTTGTTGTAGGTAAATTAGGAACCATAACATAATTTTTAAAAAAATCAGAAATATAAGTTTCTAGATTACCTAATTGTTTAAGCTTTGCAAGCTTCATAAATGTTGCTTCAGAATCTCTTCTATCAAATCTTTCCACTAGCCTTCTAGTGAACTCTGAATATGCAGTCACATTGGCATGAACCAATGTAGACAAGCCATGGAACCACCAATCATGTGCTTCACTCTCAAGGTGCAGCGCTGCAATCTTAATGGCTTCCATTTCTGGAACCTTTTTCAACTGGAAGTAGATGTCAAGTTTCTCTACCCATGATTTGGCAGTGCACTTGGATGACCCATCAAAGTTGGGTAAGAAAAATATTCCCATAGTGTGGTGTCGATCATGATTCAGAATGAATCCACCGCTTCTATTATGATGCCTTGATCTTCTATTGTCCTTGATTTGAAAAAATTTTGAAAACTCAAGTGATCTTTGAATCTCTGAGTTTGAGACTCATATTCCTCCAAATAGTCTTCAAGGGATTCTTGCTCTTGAAACCATTCATTTCCCACAGCCAAAAATGTAGGCATGGTAGAGCATTGGGAAATTTTTGGTTGCTGCACTCTTTGATCATTCCAGTGATTAGACATGCCAGAGCCTTCACCATGATGAAATCCTTTAGGGGATTCCTTGAAACTGTCCATTCTCATATCTTTTATCTCTCTAGAAAGGTCTTGCATGGCTCTAAGAAGGATCTTAGGGAACTCATTCTCTTCATATTCTCTTCCAGATAAAGGAGTTTTACCGTTGTCTTCTTGATCATTTGTATAATCAAACTTTTGGTGTCTTCTCTTTTGATACCTCTTCTCTCTATCAGTAAGAGGTTCTCCTTCTTCAGATGACATATTGGCTTTTCAAGATGCACAGGTTGTGCCAAAATCATGCTCTGATACCACTGTAATATTCCCAAATGGGGAAAGTAGGAATATAGTGCAAAATGTTGGAACAATAACGTAGATCATCATTTATAAAGCAAGAGGCCAATATGGAGACCTTTCACATGTTATTGCAGCAACAAAATATATGAAAAAGATGGCCCATAAGATGCATAACAGGAAATACAAGCCTCCAATGAATAAAATGCCTCAATATGAGGTGCTGCAACCATATATAAAAGCTAGAAAATGCTCACAGTGTTATTTTATTGGCTCTACAACAAAAATAGATTATACACCAGATCTAGAGTTGATATCTGCTCCAAAATTTATATCTATATCAGATCCATGCACTATACAAGCTCCTCTATAGAACCCGTCAAGGGTTTTCAGAAAAACATCAAGTACAAGTTGTAGATTTGAGATCTAAGACTGTAGATCTACTAAAAAACACAGATCTATAAAGTGTGGCTGATATGATATGAACAATAGAATAGCCTCCACCGATAGATCTTCAAAGTGAAGGGCAGATACCCATCACTAGAAAATCAACTCTCCAAATGGTGTGCTAAACCACCCTGCAACTTCACCTACATCAATAACACAGATCTGGAAGTAAACTACGCTGTAGGGAACAAAATAAGGCTGGCCTGATGCTAAAATATGAAAATGAGCTCAAAGCCCTCCAATAATGTCCTCCCAATGAAGTGGAAACCTCCTCCACTGAAAATGAGCACTGAAATGGCATAGATCTAGAGATCTAGTCTCCACTTGCTGCAGCTTGCAAAAAAAACCAAACCCTCAACAGGATCTGTGCTGTAGTTGAAAGAGGAAGTTTTGCCTTAAGCCATATAGTGGAAAATGTAGTGCAAGACTCCTCCAAGATCTACTCAACAGAAGAGGTGGGATTCCCGATCAGGAACACCCTGTGCTAAACAACACTCTATCTCAGCTAAACAACAAGAGAAAGATATATGTGTAAAAAGACCATATATTCAGAAATATCAGTATACATAAACATAATGAATATGGCTGCCATCCTCTTAATTTTATAAGTTATGAGCTTGCAAACCCTAAGCCCCATCCAAAAAGATCACTACATTCACACAAAGCATCTCCATCTAAAATTGTGTTGTCCCTCATTAATGGCCACTCCTCCATGACAACGTTGTTGATTTGGTCAAGGTTGACCCAGTTAAAGTGATCCAACCCCTTTCACACCAAGGGTGCTTCAATTAAGCTGCCAATGTTTGTCTCTTTCATATTTTGCATTGGTTTATTCATTATTAAGGAGAATTAAGGACCTCCTTTGCCTCTTTATTCTTTAAACAAAGAAATGAAACAAAATTGAATATTCCAACCAGCTCATGGCTGATTGGGAATATTACACTTGAAAAATCACTAACTCGCCATTTGGAGTGAAAATGGCCCATGCTGTAGAGGATAGATTTTTCGTACTACGACTATCACCATCATCATATCCAACAAATGGTTCCAAAGATTTAGACATCTGCGATGAAATGTAAACTGGATTACTAACTTCAAGAAAACTCTAAAAAACAAACTAAGACAGTGAATGAAAATCAACAACATATATATACAATATAATACAAAAAATCACTACGCTTATGATTAAGCATAGTAACGTTTCAGATACAACCCATTTCTTGGTTGCGCCAACAGAATTCCATCGTAATCAACCAACTCATAGGCACCCTTAGCAAGAAATATTTTGACAATATAAGTGTTACACCATTTTTTGGTCATCTAACCTGTTACTATTAGATGGACCTAAGTACACCATGTAAGACCAATTTTACCCTAAGTAAAATTGTTTTCACTATGAAAAATAACTTAGTAAACCACCTTTATTAAGTTGTTTATGGTCTAAACGGGAAACCCCATGAGGAAATATTAAATAAATATACATTTGTTTGATTTTCCTCAAGGAATAATTAGTTAAACAACAATTTAATTAATATTCCTGGTCATATTTAACCCAAAACAGGAAAATTAATTAGATAAATTAATATTTATCTTATTATTTTCTAGGAATAATTATTTAAACCTTATTTAAATAATATTCCTTGTTAAATTTCACTAAATCATTCATTAATATTAAATAAATCATTATTTATTTGATTATTACTCAACCACATCCTTAAAATAATAAATAAATTATTTATTTATTTATTATTTACAAATAAAGAGATTTGACCCAAGTCAAATTCTTTTTCTCTCCAACAAATATAATAAAATATTCCATAAAAGTTGGATCTTGATTTGGTTAATAATATTTTAATTATGCACCAATATCTAGAATAACTCAATATTTTGTTATAAATAGAAGGGTTTTTCCATTCAGTCACTACCTTTTGTTGCCTAAAGATCACTTTGGATATATACTTTTGGTCTGACTTTGATCCACCATCATTGTCATATTTTTCTATCTTTTTGCTTGTGAGCTCCCTTTGAGTTCCATTTTTGTCTGAGTTTTCTACACCATCAAGATAGAGGGATTTTAGATCTGAAGTGTTGAGGACTTACAAGAGCCCATCCCATTGAGGAGAACTGGTAACATCCTTCTATGTTTTTCCTCCTAGGTGCCATTAATACAAAATTCATTCAACATATTATTGTCTTGTCTATTGGATGCATGGAGCAACTCTTGTTTTTATTTACTGCTTAATGTCTTTTAATGCATAGATCTAGATATTTTCCGCATTTATCTTGGTCACCTAATTGCAGGTCTAAAGATATTGGCATCCATCTTTGCTGTTAGGGTTGTTTGTTATGCACAGCTAAAGTGGTCCTTTTTTGTACACTTGCAATTAAGTTTCATACTAACAACTGACAACTCCACATGGGTTTTCGATCACGACCATTATCGTTTTCAGATCCTTGCATATCCAACTACTTCAAACCCTAGGATTTATCTTCAACTTCTTGTTTTTTTTTTCTTGATGTTGTTTTTAACGTATAAAACCCTAAAAAATTGAAAATTCTAACTTCCGTGTGTTTTCTAACCTATTGCGCAGGTGACAGACATCAGTGGTAGCTGAGATGACACATTCTGCTGAAACCTACTCCTGAGAGTGTCAGAAGTGCAGGTCACACTTTTTGGGCCAAAACCTGTGACCTGAACCTATAGGGCACAGAAAACAGGCCTAAACTTGTGACCTCTACAAAAATTAGGTCAAAAACTACGACCTGGACTTTTTGCGGGAGTTTTTCTGAAATTATCTGGGTTTGTCTGAGCCTCTGTTCAAGGTTGTCTGACCTCCATCTTTGCTCGTTTTGGACCTATACTTGTTCTATTTTACTCATCTAAGTGGGAACCTAGCCCTCTAGGGCTTTAGTACCCTCCACATTTTGTGGAAGAGTTTTAGCTGTTGCAGGTTGTTTGAAATTTCAGAGTGTTCAGTCATTTTTCTGATTTGATACCTTACCTTCATATCCACTTTAGATTGGCTATTTATCCATCCAAAACAACTCTTTTTAGTTTTGTTTGGGTTTTCATCTAGGGTCCCCTCTACTTCCCTCCAGGCGATAGCCTTTCACCACCCCATTTACAACAAATTTTCCTCTGATTTTTTGCTGTTTTTTTGTACCTATTTCCAGCAGATCTGATCTTTAGATCCCTGACCCTCCCGACCTTAGATCTATTGGCTATTTTTGTGTGTTTTGACTAGATTTTTGCCCACCTACAGACTAGTTGTTAAGAGTTTCGCCTCCTTGGGTTTACATTAATGCATAATTAGCTGTTTATTTTCTGTTATTTTAGTTTCATATATTATTATTTGTAGGTTTATTTACAGTTATACAACACACTTTTTCTTTTTCTCTACAAACGTCTGGGTTTAAAAATTAAAATTTACACACTTTACACACACACCCTAAGTGAAGAAGAGCTTGGTTAACACTTCCAAGCAAAGAATTTAACATTGAAATTAATTGATCCTGTACCTCTCTTCCCTTGTTTCGACATTTTAATCAGTTTATCCTTCACCTCTTCACCCTTGTTAGTCTCTCTTCCCTTTGTGTCGTGTTTGTGCCTTCACGATTGCACCACCAAGGTGTTTATCTTGGAGACTTCTTGGCCTTAATCCTCAGTTTATGATAGGAAGACTTACTCCTCCACGTAGGATTCAAGTTAGTCCTCCACCGAGTCCGCAATTCAACTTCTCTTTTGGTTCATTGGGTTCCCCTTCTAGTTCCACCACCGGTTCTCCCCTGTCACCTTCACCATGTCTAGTTTAGGACCTAACGCTGGTGGTAGTCCTAGCCCTAATGCTGGGAATACTACTAGTGGGACCACAACAGGAACTACTCTGGCTGCTCCCTTGCTCCCCTATATGGTAGGCTTTAGTCTTTCCGATTTTAACCAGTTGATCAATGACCCTATACACCATGACGCTCATTGGCCTGTTATGCCAACCAAGCTCCCTTCCGACATCCGCAAGTTTGAAGGTCTTGCTGGAGAAGATCCTACAAATGATGTTCAATCTTTCCACATGTGGTGTTCGTCTAAATCCATTATCGATGACTCTGTCCGTCTTCAGTTGTTCCAATGTACGCTTACTAGCGAAGCTTCTAAGTGGTATTTTGATCAGGCCTCATCCTCTCATACCACCATTGCAACTCTTGCCTGGGCTTTTCTATCTTATTTCCAGCTTCCCCTTCGTTATGACACTAGTACCGAACTTTTGAATTCTTTCCATCAATCGTCTGCGACTTGCCTATTCGATCATGTCTAGGAATGGTGGAGAAGAAAGAGCCTATGTCGAGCCCCTACCTTCGAAGATCGTGTCTAAATGGACTGGTTCCTTAGAAATTTCTTGCCTTCTATCGGCAAGGATGTCACATCCCATTTCCCTCAAACTAAAGAAGTCGCTCTCCAAATTGCGTTAAAATATAACCTGATCTACGCTCAGTCAGGTTATGTTTATATCGTTCTACTTGATCTTCCTAGACCCAGTAGTACCAAAGCACCGGGGGCATCTCATGCTGCCGATGGTATCGTTGGAGCTCTCTCTCATCCATACGTTCAACCTCCCATGGGATATGGTTTTCCTCAGGGGGGGCCAGCACCTCCTGTACTTCCCCCCCCCCCCCCCAGTAGCATGTATACAGGATACGGCATGCCTCCTCCTTTTTCCCAACCTCATGTTTACCACAATGTTATCTAGCCTCCTTATTATCCGTATCCACAGCTTGGTGCTCCAACTCCTCCAGCATTAGCACCTCCGCCTCCCTTGCCTTCTTAACCCCCGCAACAGCAGCCATCGCCCCCTCAGGTGCAGGTTTATGCATAGCAGGGCGTGACTAATCCTCCTCTCTCCAAAAAGAAGAGGAAAGACACTCAAAATCAATTTGCTCCCAGTAATCCTGGACCTAACCCTAAAAATAATGCACCTAACATTGCTAGCTAGCAACAGAGCACTCAACCCAAGCAGGACAGGTCTGTTCGCACGAACAAGTCTTATTCTTGTTGTGGTGTTTATGGTCATTACACACACGATTGTTCTCTTTTGCCACAGATGAAGCAGATGTGGGAGTCTCAAGCAACATTGCAAGAGCAACAAGACTCCCCTTCTAGTGTTGCGCCTAGTCAATCGCCTATGTTTACTAATCCTTTCCCTCAGCAAGGATTTGTAGCTACCCAACCACCTGAAGGTTAGGTGGCCACTCAACCTCCTCCATCTAGTACCTCCGATTCCCAGATTCTTATGATGAACTCTAACCAACCTATAACCGTGGATATCAACCTTCAAACTTGGTCTCGTCAGTACAACAAGCCTCCCACTACGCCTATCCCCGAGCCACCTCCTTCGAGTTCTACAGAGTCGCTTTCAACACCTAATGGTCCTTTGTAGATCCCTTAGCCTAAGGCAAAGGTTCATACCAAGATCCCTAAGGGTCCACTATGCTAAAATACAGCTTCTGGAAAAGCTGCCCATTCATATAGTATAGTAGATGATTTGGCACAATCTCCTGCTGCCATTTCAATGCTGGAACTCCTCCAGTCGTGCCCTTCACAAAAAAAATCTCTACTATCTGACATGGGAATTGTAGATCCTTCCGATGATCACTTGATCTTCTTCAATGTTGACCGATCATAACATCCTCTAGGCTTCCTGCTTCCGTCACCTTCCAAATCCCAGTCAAGATCCGGAATGCCAACATTTCCCAGTGCATAATTGATGAGGGGGCATCCACCTATGTGATGTCCACTTTGGTTTGGAAGAAACTCAGATCACCTAAGTTGGCTTCTTCCACATTCACTCTTTGAGCGTGGGATGGCCATGCCTCCCAGCCCATTGGCCTATTCTGCAATTGTCCTATTACTCTTGTGGACACGGATGTTTGCATTGACGTAGAAGTAATTAACGCCCCCTTAGATTACAACATTCTATTGGGTCATAGCTACACCTATGTGATGTCTGCTGTACCATCTACAGTTCACCAAAAGATGTCCTTTCCCCATAATGGAAAGATAGTCACCATTAAGCAGTTGACATATTACGAACCGAAGTCTCTGACCACCCTTGAGTCCCTCATATCTTCGGTGGCCAATAAGAAAACCATCGATCCCTTGACCTGTGTCTCACCCGGAGTCTACAAAGATTCCTCTTTTCTTGGTACATTCCCTGGTCTTCCTCCTCCTGTCTCTGATCCCAGCTCATCGAATGTTTTTATGATGCAATCGTCTCGGGCTTCCCTCAAGCAGCCCGCTTTGGCTAGTCAGCAGCCTCGCTCTCGAAAGCCTACTCCTAGCCCTTCAATTCAGCCTTTTGGACCTCCTCCTCCTGGCCCTTCACCTATAGCTGGTATCCATGAGCCTCTCTACCCTCTTGGAATGGTTCCTCTAGGCCTTAACCATCTTGGAGTCATCCTGCCTGGCCATTACCCCTCTGATCAGATACCGTTCCTAGCTCCTCCTCCTAAAGTGTACACGGTACTTGTCATGGCCACCCTATCTCTTCTTAACCAGATGTGGAGCGATAAAAAGGTGTCTTTGTAACTCCTAATTACCTCACATTAATTGTCAACCCAGGGACGACTTTTTGTTTCAAGAGTGTACTCAGTCTGAGGCGGCTATTTACTCAAGAGTAATGTTTTGCAGTATAGTGCTTAAAATCCAAAAGTAAATGAAAGCTGGAAATAAAATCTAATTACAACAAAGCACTTTAAGACTTAAATCATGCATTCGGAAAAATAAGCAATGTATCAGTCAAGGGTTCGGCAGCGATAACCCATCCCTTCGGAAACTGATGGAAAGGAAATTAGAGCATAGACCACGGGTCTGGGAGCTAGACAGTGAATGCCAAAGCTCACTACAGCCTTAGGTCGTCTCTCACACAAATGCGAGTAAATAGAACAACAAATAAAGAATTGAACAACAAATAAAGAATTGAATAGCAAATCTGGAATGGAATAGCAATTGAATAACTAAGTCCCGCGGGCTATAATCAAACTCAATCTATACACTCCTTGCAATCAAAGAACATTCTGTTACTCTAAAGGCGATTTACACAGATCACGTTAATGGAACAGCAATACAACGAATGAATGGTAGAACAGTATTGATAAATCATAAACGCACACCACACAAACGTTTAGTATAACATCTCTGTAACATAACAGTAAGGATATGCGATTAACTCTTGAAAGGATAAATAACTTGATGCAGAGTTAACATACAATTCGATCTGTAGAAACCTCAATGATTCAAACTTCGAACAGAGCATATAATATGAACTTGTAAAGCATATCAAATAATCAAATAACAATAATGAACAAACCACGCATAAATCAAACCAAGGGGATAATATACAGCAGCGTAAAATGAACAGTAACTACAATTCATAACCAAGCAATGCTTTAATTCTGTCGACAGTCACACAGCAATCACTAAACTAATTTATAAATGAAAGAGACAGCAACTGAAATCAGATACAGAACAATAGAAATAAAGTAATAGAAATACAAACAGCAGATCGCTCCACCTGGGGCCGGACCCTCAACCACCGGTGAAGCGTTGCTGTGCTTTACTCCAGCGCTTGAGAAATGGAATAACAGTGAAATCTCTTATTAATCAGGCATTAATAATGTTACAAACAGCTCTCACTCTCTTAACAAGAGCCGATGCACAGTTCTGCAAATTACAATAAGGAAAATCTCTTCGTTTCCATACATAATACATGCTTCTCCTTTTATAATCAGAAGGAGGAGAAATTGAATAGTAAATACAATCTCCCATAACAATATTGGATTTCTTCCAACCAATTGATCAACAAGAAAATAGATTTACATCCATCTTTCAACAACAGCAAGTCGAATTTGGCTTTTTAGGTGAGATTTGGAGGACGGCCGCAACAACAGAACTGAGAAAATCATGCTTAAAGAACTCTGCGAATCTCTCAACACAGGCCGAATTTGGGCAAAAAGTTCTTCTCTAAAGTTAATTGGGTCCGTTCTGGACAAAACCCATGTTCCGGATTTTCCCGATTCGTCTTCATTTGCTCAGAATCTCAACCGCAAAACTGTCACTCCTTATTCCAGCGCATTTCTGAGTTGGCACTTTTAATGATCAAATCTTCAATCTGAAATTATCTTGGAGGCTAAAAATGGTGAATAATGTTATAACCAACTTATTAAAACTATCATTGATAAAATAATTCATAATAATCAATTTATTAGAAATAAAGGAAGATAAATAATTTTCATCCATAAGAGCATAAATAATTTATAAAATGGATTTAAATGATAAATTATAACAAATGATATAATAGAGAATGGTAAGAATGGATGAAATAAGTGTTACAAAGTGGTTGTATTCACGGCCCAACACACCCCCACACTCAATATGTTGCATGTCCTCATGCAACGAAAACCTGAATATATTGCATGTCTTCATGCATCCCCAAAACAAAACCCATGTGTTAACCAAGCAATAAAAATTTGAGAACAAATGAATGCTTCCTTAATTAATGAATATTCAATTTTAGCAATCTTGATGAAGGCATAACAATTTTTACATTGACATTCAACTATATGTATGAAGTTGCAGCAAAATACGATATAAGTAACAGCAAACTTCATTAACCATTTTCTCAAAAACTACAAACCAGCGTTTGTTGAAATTTGGCAAGTAAATTTATAATATATGAATGCCTTTATGATCCAAAAATCAGACTGTTTTGATGCATGGATCATGAGATATAAACAAAATGACTGTAGCTGAGAGTGCATGATTTCCGAAATTTTATGAACCAATTTATCTTGAAATTATCTGGGTTTGTATTAATGATACGTCTGTGTTTTCCAGAAATCACAAGAATTGAGTTCATAGTTTTAAAAATATTATGGAAATCAATTTCTGCATTGTGTAAAAATGAAATTGTATGCCTTAAATGAGAAAGAAGATTGAAAACATCCATCATGCATAGCAATTCCTCCCCCTCTCTGAAGAATTAGCATGTCCTCATGCGATGCTAGAAAAGAAATAGAGGAGGTTGCTACCAGCTGTTGAATTCTATGCTTGGTGTAAAACAACATGGAATAATGGAGGTGTTGAGAATGAATAAGAATAACAATGGATGATAAAGAATATGGATGACATGGTCATAAGAAAGAAATGAATGAAAGGAACACCCCCCCATACTCGAAAATGATATGCTGCTGAAAAAGGGAAAGTGGTAAAGATGTGGAATGAAGGATGATAAATAATGCTCAAAATGGATTTGCATGAAATTCTCCTAAATTCGTAATAAATCAGAAAATTATGCTATTTTACCTCAAGTTTTACCTCCAAAAAAAAAAAAAAAATGTGGAATGACATATATGCACTGGCAGTTGTTGAAGCTGATGTAGGCAGAGTTGGTGCTGAAAGTGATGCAAAAGGTGGAATCCAGGTAAGCACATCATGTCTGAAGAATTGTTCACGTTCGAGAGTTGCTCGAGCCTCTTCTGTAAGTTGCAATAATGTGGTCATGCTATGAATAGAATTCTGCCCATACTTGTTGTTTTCCTGCAAACAAAACACTATTTGGCATACAATGTTCTTTGAATCCATAGTGTAAGCAATAGATAAGGTGCATGCAAAAATTTCAATCAGAAAAACTTATGTATACATGCAATACTAATATTTTGGCAAATCAACAAGTGATGGCAGAGTGCAGGAATCGTATCGCATGCAATCCCATAATGCATACATTCTCCCTCCAATTGGAAAATGAATTCCATGACCATAAAGCATATGAGAGGTGCTGTGCTGATGGCAAGGCAAGGGAATGAACAATACAACAGTAGAGTACACAAATCAATGATAGGACAGCGAGAGTTATGGTTATAATGAGAGCAGAGTGTGTAAAGATAGTTATGAATAAGAGATAGGATGCGTTGAATTGATGATAGGTGATGAAAAAGAGAAAAAGAACAACAATATGCCAAAAAGATGCTTTACTGATGGTATTCTAGCTGAAAAATGATGTGATTGATTATAAAACAATTTCTCATGCATAAAGGTTCAAAATAGGGAAAAGTAAGGAAATAACTTCTCTGATAAAAAGAAAAAATAAGAAAAAGGTATTATGATAATAATTGACGATAAGATATAACTTCAATACCATAAGCAGAGCCGCTGCTGCCAGCAGGCGTCCATAGCCTCGGCAGGGTTGCTGTTTAACCCATATGAGCCAGGATCCTCAATTTATAAATGGAGAGTTACAACGCTGTTCTACAGAAGAGATCAGTGTGCTGGCGTGGTAACCAGATAACCACACTGCCATTCACTGGGATGTAGCAAAAGTGATCAGGCCGGCTCGTGATGAGACCTCATGTTCCAAGGATAATTGGGCTATCCAATGGATCATAACCCTGGTGTGGTGGCCATAATGGGAATGTCACTTTGTTACAGCCTTATGAACATGGTAGGTTGGCTCGTAATGAGACCCCCTATCCTCCATCTGCGAACAAAATTTTGTTATTATTACACATTTTTATGATAAAAAGAGGGAGGCTCAGTACTCCTTAAGAGAAGGGATGGTGGAAGAAGTTGAACATGTCAATAGAAAAATATACCCATAATCTCATTTATTACAGACAGAGAAGATTATAATCCAGAAGGGTGGAACCGGCATGGTATTAAGATGATCAATCAATATCATGTTCAACAGAAAACAATGCAGTAAAGTAGTATATAAATAATTGTGTCCCTTTTGAAAATAATCTATCATCAAGGAGTTGTCCTGTTAAAGATCATAACGTGAATGATATTAACTCGCTTCAACAGAATCCATAATTCTTGTCCTTATAAAAATAGTGTACTTCATGCCATGAAGGGGAATCAGTAAAATGTGGTTGAGATGAACTAAGAACAATTCCACAAGAGGAAGGAAGGGTTGCTTTCGAAAATACTCCCAAAGTGTTGCTTTTTTGAATGAACAGCAAAAACACGCAAAAAGAGTGTTGTTCCTTGTAGGGAACAACAAAGGAAATGCACACAAAAAGCAAAAATACACACAAAAAGTGTGAAAATGCAAATGTCGTTCCTTTGAAGAAAGGAACAGCAAAAACTAAAAGTGTCGTTCCTTTAGAAAAGGAACAGCAAAAACACACGTGCCGTTCCTTTGAAAAAGGAACAACAAAAATGAAAAGGGCAAAAGTGCTATTCCATTCGGAAAGGAATAACAAATCGTGAAAGTGCAGAAGTGTTGTTCCATTTGGAAAGGAACAACAAAACGTAAAAGTGCAAAAATGGTGATTCATTCGAAAAGGAACAGCAAAAAGTGGAAATGCAGAAGTGCTATGTCATTTGGAAAGGAATAGCAAAACGTGAAAATGTAGAAGTGGTGTTCCATTCGGAAAGGAACAACAAAAAGTGGAAGTGCAGAAGTGCTGTTCCATTCGGAAAGGAACAGCAAAACGTAAAAAAGGAACAGCAAAAAGAGTCGTGGAAAAGGAATGGCAAAATGACCCGTGATAAATGAATTGCTGACCAAAAAGGTGTTGTTCCTTTGGAAAAGGAATAATAAAACGAAATTGATGTCCTTTTGAAAAAGGAACAGCAAAAACGACAAAAGTGCACACAAACGCTGTTCCTTCAGAAAAAGAACAGCAAAAATGCACAAGCATGAAATGCAAGCACACAAAGAATGAATTAGCTGTTCACTGTATTGATGCTGAGGATGGGTCACAGTTTGAATGAAGCAACACCTGAAACACAAAATATAAAAAAAATATCAGAAAAGAAACAACGTTTTATTTAAAAACAATATGTAAATAACTAAATTAAGTTACAACAGCTATGATGTTATGTCAAAAAAATGATCTCTTTGAAAAATGTTTTGGCAGCAGTGATAAGACATGAATCTTCAGATTGAAATCAATTCTTCATTTGTTATGAATCCGTTGGGTAATGAGTTGGATGAAATTCCTTTGTTTTATTAAAATTTGTTTCAAGAATCACTCGTCCATAAATTGACCTTCTTTTTCTCCTAGGACCTGCAAAAAACGAGTATCTACCTGCAATAAAAAATTAAATCATGGAGAAAGAGAGGTGATCGGGCTCCCCTAATCCAAGAATTATGCAAAAAACAACAAGTAGTTACTCTGTAGAACAAATCCATTGAGAAAATAACAAAGTAAAATTTATCTGTCACCTGCGGGAGAGCAGTGGCCAATCATGCTAACCAGCAGTGTTTTAATCACAACTTCTTTGTTTTTCATCGAAATTGAGTGATTCAAAAGCCAAATGAGAGCTAATTCAAATTTTTATCTCCAGTAGCAACAGTTTTTAGAAATTCAATGATATGATATGTCAATTTTAGTTAGAACAACCTGCATAACATAGTCATTTTCAATTACCCAGCTCAGATCAACAGTTAATGTTTTAAGCGTAGATTCTTCGTTTGATGTCGGATTCAAATGATTCAAATTGGAAATGAAAGTAGATTCATTTATTTATCTCCAATAGAAACAGGTTTTGAAGACAAGAAGAATTGGTAGGTCAAATACTGCAAGGAACAGCTGGAAAGACATAGTTTTAAGGGTGCTGATTTACGATAGACAGTCAGTATTTTGATCATCAATTCCCCATACGATATCGAAAAAGAGTGATTCCAATTGCATTGTAAACTAGATTCATAGGGGAATCTACCATAGAAATAGGTTTTAAAAATTCATTCATTTAGGCTTCCAAAAACTGACTGTCCCAACTCTGTTCCTGAGCTGCCCGCTAGACATCCGGTCAATGTTTTGGTTCTAACTTTTTCATTTCAAATCCAAATTGACTGATTCAAATTGGGTTAGAAAGTAGACATCAAGGGCTATCTAGGGTAGAAACAGGTTTTAAAAATATGGTCATTTAGGCCTCCAAAAACTGACTGTCCCAACTCTGTTCCTGAGCTGCCCGCTAGACATCCGGTCAATGTTTTGGTTCTAACTTTTTTGTTTCAAATCCAAATTGACTGATTCAAATTGGGTTAGAAAGTAGACATCAAGGGCTATCTAGGGTAGAAACAGGTTTTAAAAATATTCATTTTTGGTCCCTCAAAACATGACTATCCCGACTGTTTTTCCAGAAAATTCATCAAGCCCGCAAGCCAAAAAAATGATATTCAAGCATTTTTTCAAATTGGTGATAAAAAATGAATATAAGTGTGTATAGAATTGTTATTTGCAATATAATTCATCTACATACACAAATAAATTGAAATATTTATCACCGATGTTGATTTCGATAACGTGTTGCAACAAAAAAAAAACAACTATTTTTACAAAAAAAAAAAAAACAAAAGGCATTTATTTATGTCCTTATTTTATTTTATTTTATTTTCTCCACTATCCTACTCTTCTTTGAGAATCGAATATGTTTATGTATAAGAGTATTTCCAGTGGAACCATTTTAGAAATAAGGCTTCCAATATATACATACCCAAATTTGAAAAATGCATGTTGATAAAAATTAGGGTATGAGAAGCCAACTTCCCTTGAAAATATGGAGTCAAAAATTGTTGAAGTGTGGAGCAATATTGCGAACAAGTGATGGAGTGAAACCAATCTTCAATATATCCGTTATTATCTTGATTTCCCATATCCATCATATC
The DNA here is from genome assembly GCA_034641835.2 of Pinus albicaulis. NCBI lineage: Eukaryota > Viridiplantae > Streptophyta > Pinopsida > Pinales > Pinaceae > Pinus > Pinus albicaulis. The sequence goes on along the minus strand of CM076582.1, from coordinate 833,822,409 downwards.
ATTAAGTTCTTGAGCTATTAAAATGGTTTGTTGATGCAAACAAATGCATATTAGTGAAAATTAGGGTACGAGAAGCCAACTTCCCTTGAAAAGATGGAGTCAAAAATTGTTGAAGTGTGGAGCAATGTTGCGAACAAGTGATGGAGTGAAACCAATCTTCAATATATCCGTTATTTTCTTGATTTCCCATATCCATCATATCATTAAGTTCTTGAGCTGTTAAAATGGTTTGTTGATGCAAACTAGGAGTAAGCTCATTTTCCTCCATAACTTCTATAATTTTTGAATTTAAAACATTCTGAATCTCATTGTAAGTTTTCTCTAATGGCGCATGTGAGATAGAATGGGTGGGAAGGGTGGGTAAATTTGGCAGTTCAACACTGTAAGTATGTTGTACTGGTTTATTGCGGTGAGGGTGTGGAATTAGTTGAGCGGGAAATTCAAAAAGATGTTGGGCAGTTTCTTACCATAACAGAAGATTTCCTTCATGTGTTCCTTCAAAGCTCCTTCTTCCAATGTTCCTGTCAATTAGTTAGTGAAATGGGTGGTGCTTACATCACCACTTCAATGAAATCATGTGATTCATTTTCCAAAATTTCTATTTTTTTTCTAGTCATTCACACAAAAAATTCAAACATCTAAAGCTACAGCAAATCTGTTAGGAAAGCGGACAGTGGAGCAGGGCATTTACATGCTCCGCACGTAGGTTCTTACCTTCCGTTTTTAAGATCCAACTCTTCCCTAGCAGGCACTCATCAGATTCACACTACTCTTTAAAAATGGCTACACTCTCCCCGGCAACGGCGCCAAAATGTGGAGCGATAAAAAGGTGTCTTTGTAACTCCTAATTACCTCACATTAATTGTCAACCCAGGGACGACTTTTTGTTTCAAGAGTGTACTCAGTCTGAGGCGGCTATTTACTCAAGAGTAATGTTTCGCAGTATAGTGCTTAAAATCCAAAAGTAAATGAAAGCTGGAAATAAAATCTACTTACAGCAAAGCACTTTAAGACTTAAATCATGCATTCGGAAAAATAAGCAATGTATCAGTCAAGGGTTCAGCATCGATAACCCATCCCTTTGGAAACTGATGGAAAGGAAATTAGAGCATAGACCACGGGTCTGGGAGCTATACAGTGAATGCCAAAGCTCACTACAGCCTTAGGTCGTCTCTCACACCAAAACAACAAATGTGAGTAAATAGAACAGCAAATAAAGAATTGAACAACAAATCTAAAATGGAACAGCAATTGAAATAACTAAGTCCCGCGGGCTATAATCAAACTCAATCTATACACTCCTTGCAATCAAAGAACATTCTGTTACTCTAAAGGCGATTTACACAGATCACGTTAATGGAACAGCAATACAACGAATGAATGGTAGAACAGTATTGATAAATCATAAACGCACACCACACAAACGTTTAGTATAACATCTCTGTAACATAACAGTAAGGATATGCGATTAACTCTTGAAAGGATAAATAACTTGATGCAGAGTTAACATACAATTCGATCTGTAGAAACCTCAATGATTCAAACTTCGAACAGAGCATATAATATGAACTTGTAAAGCATATCAAATAATCAAATAACAATAATGAACAAACCACGCATAAATCAAACCAAGGGGATAATATACAGCAGCGTAAAATGAACAGTAACTACAATTCATAACCAAGCAATGCTTTAATTCTGTCGACAGTCACACAGCAATCACTAAACTAATTTATAAATGAAAGAGACAGCAACTGAAATCAGATACAGAACAATAGAAATAAAGTAATAGAAATACAAACAGCAGATCGCTCCACCAGGGCCGGGCCCTCAACCACCGGTGAAGCGTTGCTGTGCTTTACTCCAGCGCTTGAGAAATGGAATAACAGTGAAATCTCTTATTAATCAGGCATTAATAATGTTACAAACAACTCTCACTCTCTTAACAAGAGCCGATGCACAGTTCTGCAAATTACAATAAGGAAAATCTCTCCGTTCCCATACATAATACATGCTTCTCCTTTTATAATCAGAAGGAGGAGAAATTGAATAGTAAATACAATCTCCCATAACAATATTGGATTTCTTCCAACCAATTGATCAACAAGAAAATAGATTTACATCCATCTTTCCACAACAGCAAGTCGAATTTGGCTTTTTAGCTGAGATTTGGAGGACGGCCGCAACAACAGAACTGAGAAAATCGTGCTTAAAGAACTCTGCGAATATCTCAACACAGGCCGAATTTGGGCAAACCGTTCTTTGCTAAAGTTAATTGGGTCCGTTCTGGACAAAACCCATGTTCCGGATTTTCCAGATTCGTCTTCATTTGCTCAGAATCTCAACCGCAAAACTGTCACTCCTTATTCCAGCGCATTTCTGAGTTGACACTTTTAATGATCAAATCTTCAATTTGGAAATTACCTTGGAGGCTAAAAATAGTGAATAATGTTATAACCAACTTATTAAAACTATCATTGATAAAATAATTCATAATCATCAATTTATTAGAAATAAAGGAAGATAAATAATTTTCATCCATAAGAGCATAAATCATTTATAAAATGGATTTAAATGATAAATTATAACAAATGATATAATAGAGAATGGTAAGAATGGATGAAATAAGTGTTACAAAGTGGTTGTATTCACGGCCCAACACCAGACCCTGGGGATTCCCGTCTGATACCTTGATCTGCCAGCCACTACCCCTCTTGGTCAACCCAAACTTTATCTTGCTTTGACCCCAGTTCAATCAGTCTCTATGAATTCTCCCGCTACTACAGTGCCTCAGTTACCTCAACAGTAACCTCCTCTTGTTGCGAAAAATTTGGGTAACAGGGGAAAATCCAGCAAGAAGGCAACCAAATACAAGGCCGCTCTAACAAACCTTACCCCTCCTCAACCACCAAAGTGTCCTATCTAGTGTGCTTTGTGTGATGTTGTCAGTCATGCCACCCATACTTGTCCGAAGTTACCTCACCTCATGTCCATGGTCAATGAGACGTTTCTGGAGTCTGATATCCCCGAGGTCTACATCACTATACCTGATTCAATCCCAAAACTCAAATCCTTGCGCACAAATCACCCTTTTGCTTTGTGTGATTTCCATGGCCACTACACCCACCTCTATCCCTGCCTTGAAGAGTATCATTCCTCTTTGGAAGTGTTCCACAAATTCGAGGCCAAGCATGACAAGTTAACCTCTCACTTGTTTGCGAGTTCTGCTTCGGTAGAGCCAGAGGATCTCCCTACTCCCATTGACATTCCCCCTCCCGATGTTGAAATGACGGAGCCTTCGGCCACCATTTTCTACCTATCATCATACATGATACCCTTGGTGGAAGTCCCCTTGGAGACTTCCCTTGATGTTTCGCCTGACCTCCCTTCAGCGTCACCTTGGGCTCAAAATCGGTAGATCCCTTATCTTCTTACTCTTTTGTCATCCCCCATGACGTTGCGCATGTGAGCCTTTCTTCACATGATGATGAGTTAGGTAGCTCTACCATGTCAGGGGGTCTCCCTTCCTCCACTCACCCCATCTTCCATTTGAATGAAAACATTATGGAAGCCATGACTGACCCTGACTTTTCGTGGGATGATATGCACCACCGTGCGTACTTCCTCCCACAACAGTCCCATGACCAATATGTTGTGGAAACTAAATAATTCATTCCTGATGAAGTTGATTGGTTTAGAAATCCCATCCTTGCACCTGATGCTTTCGAAGAAGGAGATATGGCCAATATCTCTCCTACCATTAAAATTGACATTTCTGACAAACTAGGGGTAGAATAAAATATCACCTTGGGCGCCCAATGCACCCCGGAAGAGGTTGAGGCTTACACCAAGCTATTCAAAGAATTCCGTGATGATTTTGCCTGGTCCTATTCAGAAATGTCCGGACTTGATCCCGCCATTGTCGAACACCATATCGATACATGGCCCGATGCCAATCCTATCTGTCAAAAGTTGAGACCCATTAATTATTCCAGACGAGAGGCTGTCAAAGCTGAGATCGATAAACTCAAACAGGCTGGTTTTATCTATCCCATCGAATACACCACTTGGGTGTCCAATCCGGTTCCCGTTCTTAAGAAACAAGGCACCATCCGTGTCTGCATTGACTTTCGTGACCTAAAAAAATATTTTCCCAAAGACAACTTCCCCACACCATTCATTGACCAAATCATTGATGAGTGTGTGGGCCATGAGGTTCTATCCTTTATGGATGGTTTCTCTGAGTACAACCAAATTTTTATCCGTCATTCTGATCAACTTAAGATTGTGTTCATTAGTCCGCGGGGAACCTTTTCCTATCGAGTCATGCCATTCAACCTTAAAAATGCCAGAGCCACTTTTCAGCGGGCTATGTCTTACTGTTTCCTTGACCTGGCTCACATTATCCTTGCTTATTTAGACGACCTCACTGCACGTTCTAAACATCGGGCGCAACACCTCCACGATATGCATATCGTCTTTCTCTGATGTCACAAGTATAATATCCACCTCAACCCGCTGCAGTGTGTCTTTTGTGTTCACACCGGCCGTCTTCTAGGCTTCATTGTGTCTAAAGATGGTCTCACGCTTGACCCATTGAAAGTTCAAGCCATCCTTGAGCTTCGTATCCCTCGTAATTTACGCCAGTTACAAAGCCTCCAAGGAAAATCTAATTTCCTTCACCGGTTCGTACCTGACTATGCCACCACCGCACATGGGTTCCTTAGACTCCTCTGCTCTAACATTCCCTTTATGTGGGATGCCTATGCTCAAGAGTATTTTGATGCCTTGAAACATGCTCTCACAACTGCTCCCTTGATCTGCCCCCCTGACTTTGATAGGGATTTCATCCTATACATCTCCGCTTCCACCTACTCAGTCGCTAGAGTCCTTATTCAGAAGGATGACAATGGATTGAGCATGTTGTCTATTATGTCAGTAAGAACCTGGTAGGTACTCCTATATCCTACTCACATGAAGAGAAATTAGCACTAGCTGTTGTGTTCTCGGTCCAGAAACTTCATCATTACATCCTCATGTGTTTCACCAAGGTCATGACTAATTCCAGCCCTATGGCCTTCCTATTGAGTCGTCGAATCATCAATGGGAAGTACGCTCGTTGGATTGTTATCCTCCAGGAATTTGATCTTGAATTTGTCACACCCAAAAGTAAGAAAGTTTTAGCCCTCACTGAACTCATTTCCAAATTACCTACCAGTATGCAGGATCCTCAAATTAATGATGATTTTCCCGATGAACATTTTTTTTCCACACTAGTACATTTGGGGGAAATTCCGACACTTGGTTCTGACACTTTTGACCAAATGTCGGAAATTTCCCCAAATTTTTTCAATCCTGCCCGAAACCGTCGCTATACCGACGTCTAGAGAAAAGTTTCGCAATACCGACACTTATACAAAGTGTCACAATTGTGACGTTTGGAGGAAGACGTCGCAATTGTGACACTATGCCCCAAAGCGTCGCTATTGCAACGACTGCTTCCAAACGTCGCAATTGTGACACAATGTCTAAGTGTCGCAATTGCGACATTTGGAGGCATCTGTCACAATAGCGACACTTTTTTTGCGAAATTTGGAGGAAGACGTCGCAATTGTGACACTATGCCCCAAAGCGTCGCTATTGCGACGACTGCTTCCAAATGTTGCAATTGTGACACAATGTCTAAGTGTCACAATTGCGACATTTGGAGGCATCCATTGCAATAGCGACACTTTGTTTGCGACACAATGTCTAAGTGTCACAATTTCAATGTTTGGAGGTATCCGTCGCAATAGCGACACTTTGGCCACCATCGGTATAACAAAACTTATATGCAATAAACGACACTTATATGCCTTTGCAAAAATGATCGGCTTATAGAGCAGCGCGAGGAGTAGTTCATGGAGGCACCTTTGCGATTGCGCATAATTTGGAGAGAAAATAGTAATAATGAGAGAGGCTCCTTTAATTGCGTCTTTGATTTGTGAAGGTATGGATTGTCCAGCCTGAAATTCTATGCTGTCGAGAAATACTCGCAATCCTCTAGAAACAAGACTATTGTGAAGATGCCTGTAAAAGAAATGGACATCGGGTTCACGACTTGATGAACACATCGTAGTCCGGTGAAGAAGGCACCAAGGAGGGTATTCTTAGTGAATGAGGGATGTTGAAATATTAATTTCAACTACCCTGTCCTCTGGCCTCTTTCTAAATCTGTGTGAATGGCTCTGTCAAACAACCGCTTTCTAAAACTGATGAACAGTCAATTTTGGTTTTGAAATCACAGCCCCTGCACACTTAAAAACAGAGCACTGTATTGTTTTGGAAACAGAGCAATTTAATAGTAAACGCGGGAGATTTTAATTCAGAAGAACGTGGTCCCACAGACCACAGACCAAATCAGCCATCCACGTGGAAGCAGGCGATTCGATCGCGTTATTTTTTGGCCCATTTTCATTGTGGAATTCCAGACCCGAAACATTATAGGGCGAAATTAATTTGATTTTCGTGTCACAGTTTTCCTGCATACACAAAGCCAAAAAACAGACCTGAATTTTTATATGGCGTATTCTATGAAGTTTTTGCGTCACAAATTAGGGTGACATCAACAGGCTATTTTGGAACGCGAATTTGTGATTGAAATCGGGTTTATTTTTTTTAAAGTCCGGACGTATGATATTGTTTTATTAATATTTTGTTATAAGTTTTATATAACATATGCGCAAATATTTCACTTTGGGAATTGGTAATGTGGGCCCCGAATACTTTAAATAGGTTTGGTTTAATAGTTTTTTTTTTTGTTATTATATGTAATAGCATGTGTTTTAAAATAGCCCGAAGGCTAATGTAAAAGGAAAAAGGGCGTATTATGTTATTTTAAAACATATACATTAGACAGTTTAAAATTTTTGAGGATTGCACCCCCGGTGCAATTGTTTGTTTATAAGATTATATGATACATGTGAGATAAAGGTTTATTATTTATCATATGTAAATAAATTTTATCAATATTGTACATTTACACTTTTATGAGGTGATGTTATAAGTAAATTCATAAATATCTCTTTTTAATCCTCATTTTACTCCATGAATATGTTTGGAAATGAAATTTCAATAGATTAATTTTCTCCTAACCTATGTATCATCAATATTGTACATTTAAATTCTTAATTATGAGGTGAAGTTATAGGTAAATCCATGAATATCTCCTTTTAATCTTCATTTTACTCCATGAATATGTTTGGAAATGAAATTTCAATAGATTAATTTTCTTGCTATTATATGTTTTACGAAGATATGGTAAGGAATTCTCTCTTGTTCTTCTTAGAAATATATATATATATATATATATATTTCAAAATAGATTAAAAAAATTATATGAGAAAAATTATTAATTCATCAATATGTGTGTGTGTGTGTTGTGAGGAATAATTTCATAGTTCAATTTAATGGTTCATTATATAATCATGTGATCATCACCAATGATATATCTTAAAAAGCAACTGAAAATCCATGTGTACAAAATCGATGTATACTCTAGAGAGTGGTTCTCATATCACTATGTAAATTTTTGTATGCTACTTCAACAAAATTATAAGATAAACTGTAATACACATCATATATGCACCATAACAATTGGTGCAGGGTAAAACCCACCTGCCACACCTTTGTACTCGATCCAATTTTCTCTGTCAACTCTTCTAGCTGTGGGAGTTTCCTCCAAGGATCATAATACCCCCAAGGCCAGTTATCACCCTAGTAATTCTCAAGTTGTGGGATGGGGATTTTTGTAGTTAAGAACACCAGGGGTAACCAAGAACCGCTTTGGGAATTCAAGATCTAGCCTTCTTGAACTCCAGAGAGGGATCTCTTCGTATGATTTAGCTTTGTTTTAGTAACAGATATTAGGCTAGCTATGATTGTGTATTTGGGTTTGATTTTAAAATATTGGTGGGAATAAAGAGATTTCAAGGTAAACCAGAAGGATCTACCAGAATATTGGGCAATGGAGTCAACTCTCTAGGCAAGCAGAACTAAGAAATAAGGCTCAGAGAAGAAAATGTGCTAAGGGCAAGATAGGTGACCTTCTAAGGCTATGTATAGGCTTGATTTGATGGAGTGGATGGAATCTGAGCAAAAGGGCACTTAAGAATCCTTAAGCTACAGATAAGAAGATTGAAGAAGGGGATATAACTGGGACCTAGAGAAATTAAGAATTCTATGGTTCGGTTATCAAGTAGAAAACATTAAAATTCCAACAAGTTTCAAAACAAGGAGCTTATTATCACTAATCCTGTTCAATTTTTCCTTAGTTGATCATTATAGACTAGAAAAACATAATATGAATGAATGTAAAATTTAAAGAAATACACTGAAAACAAGGAAAGAAATGAGACTCATCTTGTCACCACGAGAATCCTTAGCTATGATGTCTCTGATCTCTTTCCAGTCTGCTGCTTTCACTAATTGACTCACCAACTTTAATATAACCAACAAATAAGACTATAGTTGTCTTGAGAAATTTTATTCACACTGAATACTTCGAATTGTGAAGTATTTATAGAGAAAACTGTTTACAAAATATCTCAGGAATTGAGATAATGTTTTAATAAAAAATAGGAAAGAAAACTTAAAAAGAGGGATAGCTACAAAATAGTTTGCAAGCTATTACCTTTTTACAAGCAAAAATAGAACTAATTATTCTAATTTGAACTGATTGTTGTTGTGCACTTTAACCCTATATTTTTACCATTTGAGGTAACAATAAAAAATGAATTTCCAAGTGAATTTCCTGTTTTTTATCCATTAAATTCACAACAGATCTATGAATTATTACCACTTTTCTGCAGAGGGGATCTTCATAGTCTTCAATTTTCTATAACTTTCATCTACCTCTATATACTTGGCAAAGTTAGGCTTTGTAGTGAACATATGCCTGATCTCATTATCTAAAAAGAACAGATTTTCAAAATACTAAAGAAGTATTTTGTCTGTTGGTGATCCTTGAGGCAGTGGTTGTCTAGCTTGCTCTTTTGCATGATTTCTGATTTTTAGATCATAATCTTTCTGAGGCATTAACTTGTCATTCAATGCGTGAATATCAGGCAAACTTGCTTCTGACAATGTTTTGTATTTGGCTAAAAATCTTGAGATGGATACATTCATGTCTTTACACCGGTCCTCTAGATTACTCATTATGTTTCTTTTGTTTAGGACCTTTTTTATTTGAATAATGGTTTCTGTTCTATCAACAATTTTCAATTCTTCCAACTCTTCCCTGGTTTTACTGTTTAAAAAAGCTATGAGTTGGATTGCTTGGGCTGGTTTATTGTCAATTTCCCTCTTAGTCTTGTCAATCTCTACACTAGCAACTTGAAGTAACTCCCTTTGTTCATAAATTATCTGAATTGAAGGCCATTGAGAATGAATGCCTTCAATAATTTTAGTCCATAAATGATTTTTTATATAGGCCACTTGATCTATAAGATTTACTTGTGCTTGCAGAATATTTACCTGTTCTTGTAGTCGATCGGCCCTTTTCTCATGTCCTTTAGAAGTAATCAAGGCATCATTTTTGGAATTTTCTAAATTTTTAATAATGCCTTTCAAACTAAGAATCTCTAAATTTTTAATAATGCCTTTCAAACTAAGAATCTCTTTGTGCTCCTCTGTGAGGATGAAGAAGAAGAGGCAGATATTAGAGAAGTAATTGGCACTGCAGTTGCCAGTACTCCTTTCGGTGCCAAGTGTTCTGCCAAAGTAGATGGTATAACAGTGTTTATAGTGGGGATCACTGTAGGAATGACCATTGGTTGTGCTTTTCTTAGTTCTTCATTCTCTTTCATTAGAGCTTCTATTTGACTTTCCATTGTTTTTATCTGATCTGTCATTTGATGTACAAGCTACTTTAATTCATCATTCTCTATTTTTTGCTGTAGAATTTCTTTTTCTTGAGAGTTTTCACTCTGAGGCAACTTCAACTGTTTTCTAAGAGCAGCTATATCCTCATTTTTTTGTTTAATTAAGACTTTTTCCCCTTCAATGTTGGTTGGGTCACCCCCTGCTTCAATCACTATATCTTCTAGTGCTTTTATTCTTAAATTATTAGCATACAGTGAGGCTTTGTCCAACTTCATTTGATTTTGGAGGTTGAGCACTGTTTTCTCAAGCCTAATTGATTTCATAGTTGTACTGAAAATTTTGGAATATAGCATTTCAATATTTATCCTATGAAATTCAATTTGATCTAATTCATGAATGGCATCTGCATCCACTTCAAAATCTATTTTGGAATAATCTGCCACTGATTTTGGCTCAGCCAATGTAGGCTTCAAGAATGACATTACCAATTTATTGGATGAATAATCAAATGCTGAAAGAAGCCTGTGTTTGTTTCCAGGCTTTTCCTTAAGAAATCTAGAATAAGCTTGATTCTTGATCTCTTCATTCTTCTCTTTAATCTGTCTGAATCTGATCTGAATCTCTGACTCTGTATTGTCATTTTCCTAAGAAGAAGGAGGAAAATCGACAGTAGCCTAGTTTTCCTTCATACTATATCTTTTTGTTGTGTTCCAATTTTTCCATTTTGAAGCTCTTTTAATGTTTCAGTGACTATTCTTGTTGCTTCATCATCTATATCAATATTTACATCCTTATCCTTTTCTTCTTTTGTTGACTTGCTTCTTTTACTATAAGGAGTTTCTAATTTTATGTCCTCAATAGTCTCAGCTATGAAACTATCTCCTTCTCTGTCTATTTTATGTACATTATCAGTATCTTTGCTTGTAGAAGCCACCTGTGTCTATTCAATCTGTTTGCCTTTGCCACTGTCTACCTGTATTACCTGTACTGCCTGTGAATCATCATCAGATAGGGTGTTTGGCTCCCATTCAATTTTATTTACATATCTTTCAATATGGGGCTTAGGATCATGCAAGTAAACATGAAACTTACATTTTACCCTTATTGCACTCAAAATACCTTGTGGGTCATACTTCCATGTAAAACTACATGGGAACTTATACTCTTTAAGTTTCACATTTATCTCATTGGTAGCTTCTCTGTTATTCACAGTGAATGGCCCAATTTGATTTTTCAGCTTAAATTGGGTCTTTTTCTTGGAAGCTATGAAGTTGATTTTATCCACATTCAATAGTTGTCTCAGATATTCTAAAGCAAATATTCTTGTAGTAACAAATATGGGTAACTTATATGGGGCCAGGGATGAGCCAAACACTCTGATTTATGTATGATTTTTATATAAATACCAATCTGCAGTTTTGTAGCTCTCTGATAACTGCATAATTCTTGTTGTCTCATCATTGATCCTAGGGATCTCCTCTTTTTCCAAGAGATACATAGCAGGGGCTATAAATGAGTCATTGAAATCTGTAAAACTATACTCTATGTTCCATTTCCTTAGAATAGATGACCAAAATACTACTGATAGAACTTTTCCTTCTGCATCCACTTTATGACATTCAATTGGAAACTTATCTATTTGATAATATAGGAAGAGGTGGAGTAAATAAGAGGAGTATCTAAAAACTCCTTCTTCTGATAATCTGGATAACTGATAATGCATACTTTCAGCAATAAATCTAGCAAAATTGAACTGAATGGATGGTGATTGACCAGGGCTTAGAGTTGACAGAAAACCTAGGATAGCCACATCAATGAATTCATCACTGGTGTATCCTAGTATGAAGGAGAGCATTGAGACAATCTGTCTAGTTTCATCTGGGAAATCAACGGTGTCAAAAGGAGGATTTAACTTAGGAATATCAACTTGATTTGGACAAAAAGTCTGGTATATTTTGAATCTAGTATTGAAATCCAAGTCAAGATATAGCTGGGTTAAATATTCTATTGATAGGGAAGAAGAATTGGGGTCATGATTCATTTGTAGCATGGAATTTATCGACTCTTTAGTGATGTAAAACATGATCTCTTTTTCTTTGTTTACAATACATATTTGTTCTGGCATATAATAGGCTTGGCATAATTTGATAAAGTCAAGAACAAAATGAGTGAGAGGGACAATATATCTAGGCAGATTGGATTCCCAAATTGGAATATCTTTGTCGCCCTTTTCCACTGATTTTCCATAGCACCAATTATAGACATCAAGCTGGTTAAATTCTACATTAGGGACTAGTTTTCTATAGTCCAGATCAACTAAAGGGCTGTTCTCTGGAGAAATGATTGGAGGATGGACTGGTCTGACCACTTCTGTAGAATCAGCCGTGAGTGCAGGAGTTGGTTTGTCGATTTTGAAGGATATAGGCTGAGGAATATTTGCAGAAGACTTATTTTGAGATTTTGGGCCTCCATTCTTGGGGGTTACCTATTTCTTGGTCATTTATAATATGAATGAAGCAAGCTTAAATGGTTTGCTAAGTTCCTTTACAAGAAACAAGGGTTTCTTAGTGAATTTCTACTGAAAATGGGGTTTCTGAGCAGGGTTTTTAGGAAATGCAAGGAATTTAAAGCTCAAAACGTGTATTTAAAATCGATTCCAACAACAAAGTGAACCAGGGTATGGAAAAAACTGTGAGAAAGGGCAATTAGGGATTCCAGGGAAATTTTGACAGAGTTTCCCCTGAGAAATGGACACTTGTTTGCAGTAACTTTGGTAATTATTTGAAATCGACAGGAATTTTGAAATCTCAGAGGGCAAGTTCGAAGAAAAGTACCTGGAGAACCAACGGAATTTGGTTGAAGACGTTGCAGAGGTGCTCAGTCTTCAATTTTTTGAAAATGGCTTCGCAGAAGACAATGTAGTACTTTGTAATGGAAATTCAGGGCAATGGGCATCAATAAATGGCACTGGTAGGTTGAAAATGGCTCTGCAAAGTTTCTCAGGGTTCAAACGATGTGATTTTGAGGAAAAACGGTTCTGCAATGTTTTTACAGGTTTAAAGCGAAAAGGTGAAAATTTGAATGAAAAATATAATTTTAATGTATTAAACGATGGTATAACCATAGTTAAATGACATTAAACTCGGGTTAAATGGGTGAGGTTTAGGGAATACCACCAGTGGTATTCGCGCGGGTAAATGGTGGTAAGCGGAAACTAGCTTTTCGAATGTGATACAACGTGGTGGCGACACGTAAGCGTGGGGTGGTTTGGAAAAAGCACCCATTTCGCGCGGCTTTGCCAAAACATCAAATGATTACTTTATAAGTGCGAAAATGTATTAGCGTCGTCAGATCTGGATTCAACAAGCGAACGACCACGATCAAAAGGAAAGGTGTGGGGAAAAGTTAAGTTATCAGGTTCACTTTGGGCCACTGATCTTGGGAGATGAAGGATAGATCGGACGGGCAGGGAAAGGGTCATATTTATTGAAGTTTAGCTTAAATGAAACTTCGGGTGATTTTTGATTTAAAACATATATAACATATGTTTTAAACTTTTTCTTCATATATTTTATTTATATGGTAAATCAAATCAAGAAAACTTAATTACCATAGGGGCGTGATTAAATATACAGATAAAATTTTAGCCAAAGGAGTTATAAGGGGGGTTTTATTTAAACATGTGGGAATAAAATACTTTGGCTTAAGTTATAATAAGTGGGTTTTTGTGATTTATTTATAAAAGGAGTTATATAATAGGAAAAGGTCAATTGTAGGGAGTTAATACATAAGTTAGAGTTAATATGACAAGGGGACAATGTATATTTAAAAACACATAAATATAACTAAGAAAGTGAAGATTAAAAAGCAAATTTGCATTATACTAACTTCATCACTTAGACTTAGGATAAAATGTGATTTTGAGGGCTTTATGCTTTGAAATGATGTAGGAAGTTAATCAAATGAGGATTAGAGTATCTTTAAGTAAAAATGAAGTTTTACTTAGGATTTTTCAGGGGAAATGAGTGCATGAATGGTAAATGATGTGATTTAGTGATTAATATAGACATTTCACACTTTCAACTAATCAGTCATAGAGCCTTGGGTCCATTCCCAACAAAAGTCAAGGAAATGCCTTGAGCCTTTCTGACTGATAGTCTAGAATGTGTCATGACTATGGGAAGGGGAAGTTAGTTATTTTGCAGCCCATGATGAATGCTATTTACATTGAGACTTTTCACCTTCTTCTACCTACCCATCTTACCATGCTAACATTTTTTTCTTCCTTTGTAGTAGGTGCATTTAAGCTAGCAAACTTCACAGCATTTATTCTTTCTGAAAGCAAGTAAAAATATCTAATTCTACACTTATTTCATCCATGAATCAAGATTAAACTGTTGGATTCACTTTATTTCTCTACCTAACTACTGAATTGTTAGGATTAAACTATCTAACAACTCATTATTCTCTATCTATAACAAAGGAAATTGAAACAATGACAAGTTGAGCTTGAATTGTTTAACTCATCATGGACTAATGACATTTATTGACACTCTGCCATAGTCAAAAAGTAAAAATTAGTGGCATTTATGCTTGCTCACTTTCATGTTTTTTTCATTTTTTCTTTGGGGTATCTTATTTTTTCTAAGTCCTTTGATTGTTCTTTTAGGACTTTTTTACCCTATTTTTGATTTTTTTTTTTTACAAAATATGTGAATACAACTTGCAGAAGGCAAAGTATGTACAAATTTACAAAATTACCAATAGTTAAGTCAAAATTATGACTCCTATATTATAGCTTGTTAACAAGGCCTATGCCATGCCTTCTCGCATGCGTAACTTCTTCACTTGATGGTTCTAAACCATACTATAAGTCCCCACGTTCTATGGTCTAATCCCCATCATACCTATCAACATTCAACTGCTCTTTACACAACCTGAATATAATGACTAGCCTATTATCATTAATATATACCCCAATAAATACAAGCCACTTAGGAATTAAACCCCAAAACCTTGGGCTCACTCATTTTACATATTTGAATTGATATTCAAATGTATCAATTGCTCGACCCTCTCGTATTTCAACCGTGATGTTTAATGTATGTAGACCTTGTCAATTTGAACTCCGTCACTTGGTTTCAACCAAACACATGGCCATTCACATAATTATACAGTCCTCCTTATTATAATCTCCGCTAATCGTCAAAGATCGTAACAAATCTCGACTTTGGTCTATAACTCAACGGTCATACATAAACCATTCTTGGTTCCACAGTAATTTACCTCTCAATTTGACGGTCGATGGAGCATCGCGCCGGTTTGGAGGATCCAACGGAGACATATGTCACGTCCTTTTCACGAATTCTGCTTACCACCTCCAAACTTGCGCGATATCGCCGATTTTCCAAACGGTGGTTTTATTGTGCACTTCGGTCACGTTTCCGACTCTTATCTTCCAGGTTCCATCGAGCTTTCTTTTATTGTACTCCGCCTCCGCTCCTTTGACTCGCATCTTCCTGTACTAGTTTTTTTTCTTCAATTAAGGACTCACACCCCATGAGGTTCCTTCACACGCCGGTTCTATGTACGTGGTAGCACCGATCGAACCTTGAATCGAAGGCTCGAGCAAAATTCTCTATTACACTATGGGGAGATCCATAATTTGGACCTGTCAACCCTCTCTACCATGGCATTTCCCACTGTATTACATGAGTCTCGACCACAACATTTCCATACCACTGTCCAATGCCACACCGTCCACTGTCATGGCGCTTAACACAGGTTATCACACAACTTTATTCATCTGGCAATTCTTACACCGAGTTAAACTAATATCCAATGGGTTCGGGAAAGGATAGAACCTCTCGCACAGAGGCTAGTAATTCAGGAAAGGACTCGATTCCTCTTTCAACATACAGGACCCCATTAAACCACAATTATTGAGTATGTATTCCAGACTACTATACAGTTGATTATTGGGACACAGAAACCATTCACGCCATAATTAACTCGAAAAATTCACAATACCATTGAAATAATTCTACATTTATGCAGTGAAGTACTTACAACTTTGGCTCGACCAAATCTTCGAATTACTTGGCCCTTCTCCTCTACTCTGTCTCTACGACAGTCCTACGTAGCCTATGTGGTTCTCTATGCAGGTCTGCCTTATTATGCCTATAAGGCTTATTTTTATACAAACCCTGAATCGACTCAACTCCTCTAATGCTCAAAACTCTTCATATCTCTAACACTGAGACTAACCCTCTGACAGACAGAGACGGACTCCTAAAATTAGCTTAACTTCTGAAACTGACTATCTCTTCAGGTGCCCATTAATCATTCGGGCAGTTACATTTTCTTCTCTAATTAACTAAAAATAACTCAACTATGAATAAATACATGGGGAATAAAACATGATACCCCCCTTTAAATTTATTTATGGACAAAGGTTGTTTTGAGCCTAATGCCCCTGCATCAACAATTGCCATACAACTAATTTGTTTTAGGATACATGTGGCATTCTAGGGGTAAATTCCATATGATGTGTATATCAATCTATTAGGTGTTGGTAAGTTGTGAGTATCTAAGAAATGATAAGGAATATCCATACATCATGATCTTGTAATGTGATTATAATTTGTGTCTATAATTTCCATAAAATGTATAAATGATTTGTTTAAAAAAAATCAACACAATCAACCCTAAACAATGCTCATGATGTGGAATGTCATTAGCGAAACCAAAATGATGGTCACATGTCCCATTTCTATGGTAATGGTGATCATATATATGTTGTAGCAACACTTGATGAGTAATTAAATAAATCTCAGAGTGTGACTCATTGTGCCATATTTTTTTAAAGAATGATTTGTTTTCCTAGTTTTTACTAATTTGTTAACATATTTTATTCATTTGGAAAGCTAATTAATGATGCTTTAAGTAATTAGGACCTAATGAGAGATCATCTTCACATCTTCACTAAAATATATTTGGTAATTGTATTCACTATATATATGAACCGCACATGCATGCTACTTAAGAAAAATTGAAATATAAACTATAATACACATCTTATATCTGCCATAACAATTGTCATACAACTTATTTACTTCTAGATACATATGAAATACTTCAGGTAAATGCCATATTATGTGTATATCAATATAGTAGGTGTTGGTAAGTTATGAGGATCTAAGAAATGATAGGGTATCCACACATTAGTGCCTTGGTGAATTTTTTGCATAATTTTCTATTTGTTGTAATTTTGTTGCCTGGATTTGTTAAAGATTTCAAATAATACAATTATCTACCAATTGTTCTTTATAAAGAAGAAGTACAATAAGTAGTCACCTAAAAGTGAGCTATGTGAAAATATTGGTAACATGAGTAACCTGGTAAGCTGTAAATGAAAAGTGAATAACCTCCACTCACCAACAAGTGGCAGGCAGGGTTGGAATTTGGATTTCTCTTTACCCGTCACACAATTCTTTTTGACGTTTTGGTCATTATTTTTCTAGTCAATTAATGTTATGTTTAAAATTTTTCACTTCATTAATGATGTTCTCGTAATAAATTAACCCTTCACCAATAAAGTTTGATTAAAAAAATTGAACGCTCTTCCATTTTCTTTGGATTTTGGAGTGTGATATATCTGTGTCATGGACTTTTAATACCTAAAGTTTCAAGAGAAATAACTGATTCTTGTCAAACTAATATTTCCTCAATATATGCTATGATCTACTACAAATTACTTCAAAAAGAAAGTAACCTTCCAATATAAAGAAAAAAACATGAACGAGCTTTCCCTAAATTGCAATAAATCTATGTTTATTATTAATATTTCATAATCTATCTTATAAAAATTGCATAATCGGACTAAGAACAGATCCTCAGTGCATTTTTTATTGTTTTTGTGATTAAAATAATGAGCCAAAGAACGCTAAGGCACTCATAGAAATCAATCTATGTATTATTTCTCACAAAATCATGTTGAGTAGTGGAGACTAAGAGCTAGATTTTTTTTGTCCTCAATCTCTCTATTAATTATGTCTATGTAGTTATAAGAATAACAAGCCAAAGAAATCTCAGGCTTCTAGAGAAATTAGTCTCTGTGTGCAGAAATTAATGATTATTGTTGACTAAATGTTATACCATTTGAAATTGCTGAGCGAAATTAATCAGGCCATGATGTACCATTTGTCAGTATCTATTTTCTCATGTATGAAAGTTGATGTACCATTGAAAGTTTAATAACTATAATAACTATATATATATATATATATATATATATATATATATATATTTAAATTTAATGATTAATAATAATTAAATTAAAATTCTTAAAAGACAAAATAAAAGCCTAATAATCACGAACTATTATGATAATTTAAAAATATAGAACTCAGGCTGAACATAGTTACAAAGATACCAAGAAAAGAAGAGTGCATGTGCATGATAACCTCTTTCTTGAAAACCTATGAATGCCATTCTCAATGAAGACTCAAGACTCAACTGGATTGGATTGTGTATCAAAATAGTAGGAATGAATCAAAGTTCAATGAATGAATAACTTGATCGAGAAAATTTATAGGAAAGGTAACTTGACTATCAATCTACTAAACCTCACTTCCATGATTAAAAAAACACCCCCACCTTCTTAGTGGTCCCATCATGGTCCACCTATTGAAAAACAACCAACAAATATTATTTTTTTATATATTTTTGCATGGCCATTGGACAATGATTTACTATGGTTTTCCTACTAAATTCCAATGGATGATTATTCAAAAATATTGAGAATTATTTTTGTCTCAAGGCATAGCCAAGAGTCTTACTGGATAATTATAGATTACCTCTCCATTGGATGATTGTACATTTTTCATCTACTTTTTCACGTGAGTTTCAGTTGATGCCAGATCTTTGCCTTCTATTTCTTTAGTGAAGCTAAGAGTTAACTTTGATCTTACATTAATAACTATACTTGCATGAATATCCATGCTTTTATACTTCCCCACTATGGTCAATTTTTATGTATGGCCTTGGCCCATTGATCTTACAATTAACTCACTATTCATATTCAATTTTCTCCAGTTCAGCCCAATAAAACAAGGAAAACAAAAAATGAAGTCTTGATTTTTCATTCCAGTGCTCCTACATAATACAAATACTCTTAAAAACCAATTAATATATAAATTTTCATCATTCATGCTAAAATCAGTTTGAATTTTTTTAATGAATCTGCTTACAATTAATAGATTACATTACTCACAGAATAAGAGATAATTCAGAACTATGCTTTCACAATAATAAATTACCCTAGCAGTTCAAACTTCGAACATACCTTATGAAATTAAAATATGGCAGGTTAATGAACCAATCTAGTTTCCTCGGAGCCAATATTGAGCTCGACCTAAGTCTGAATGCCTTGTAGTGCGAGTGTAAGGAACTAGACACCTAAAGCTTTTATTTTGTGGCTTCTTGGGACCATCGTCACCCATCGTTCGAAGCCACCAAACTTGCTATTTAGCACTACTTCATGTTGGGGCAGATTACATTCTAATTTTTAGTGCTATAGCCTTACTTTTTCAACGTTTCCACTAATTCATAACCTCTCGAAGTTTGCGTGGCAACTGTTTTTATTTTATTGGTGTTTTATAAAAGAAAGGATTTGTGAAATTTCGTAATAGGAAGGGGGGAAAAACTAAATTACTTAATTTTAAAATATCAATAATGGTATAACTTTTATTAAATTTTACCTTTAGTGATCCGTGCAACTTTCCTTACTTTTTGAGTACAACCTTGCAATTGCAAAGAGGACTAGTGTTGCAAAATTATTGGTAAGGAATAGCATGAAGAACGTTTTTGAAAAATTTCAAATGTCAAAATTAAGTCTTCTATCCTTTTTCCTAGGCACCTCACGGAAAATGGGAATCCGCAAATTCTGTAGTCGTCAAATACGTGCAAATGCCTTATGACGACAAAATGAGGATCAGGTCCCATGTCGCGACATGAGTTAGGTTTCATGGCAACAGGAACATTGTATAGTTTTTCTGGCTGATAGGAAAGGAGAAGGCTAGTTAATCATCACATGAAACTTTATCACCATTTGAAAATTGTGTCCTAATTTGAAACAATAAGACTACCCAACTATTTCACTTTTTAATTTGATTGTGTAATACAAAAAAATATCCTAGATAACTTAAATAATGTAAGCACTTTTGCAATAATTCAAAGGAATTACATTTATTTTGAAGTTCTACCAGATTTTAAGCCATTTTAATTAGTCTTTCATGGCTATTTCAGTAAAAATTTGACCTTCGTAGAAATTTGTTTGTCACTTGTATTAGAAATGCAAAAATAAAATGTAAATAAAAATGATTTGAAATTCAAAAATCAAATGCACGCTTACATAAAAAAAGGATTTTTTTAAAAACTACATTAACGTCTGATATCATGCATGCATTCGCCCCCGCCTCTCTGCACGCATTCGCCCTCGCATTCACTCCCGCCCTCTTCGTTATCAGGCATATCTACCCCCGCATTCACCCTTAGCTCTTGTACAACAACATTCACCCTTGCCTCTTGCAAATGGTAAGTTCTACTGCAGTCTCTTCCTCCTATAGTAGGGTTGACCCTATTTGGGTTTTTTGGAGCCTTCCGAGAACAAAGGATTTAATATGGCACCGCCTATGTCTTCGTGTTCCCTTACCTGGAATATAATAATGAGAATGTAGCATGTTTATTTTAGAGGCATAAAATTATTCTTCCCTGGTCTCATTCTTATATGTCCAGATTTTGGAAAACTGATTGGAAACTAACGCCAACTTTGGAGTTCAACTCAGTTCAGCAAGGTCGGTTAGCTTGGGGAATATTGCCGGAGAATCCGACCACCGATCTTTCCCCGCCCTCATGGAGTGTGCTTGCCCAAGCTTGAATGATACCGCCAAAATTTCAATGATAAGAAATACATATGGGCTTTATCAAATTTTTGCCGTGGTAAACCCTAACCACTATTCGAACAGGTACGTAATACATTTTCTACCTCTTCTTCTTAGTTTGCAAGATACCGTGGATTTTTTTATAGATCTTTGTGCTAGGTAGATTTGGACGACATGGACCTATGCGCTTGTTTATTACAATGACTCAATATCAGGTTTTAGAAAAATGCTCAGAAATTTGGGTTTCACAACGGGATTACCCTTGCTTGCAATTATCGATTATCAATCACATTCAAAAAAATATTTCGTAGTATCGTCGAGTTTCTTTGTAGGTGAATTTTTAAGGAAATTTCACAATATACGGAACTGAATTTGTTCCGTCCTTTTCAATACTCCGCGCTTGTACCGTAACCATACATACAAACAATCTAGTGGCCAATGCAACAACAACAATGCTTGCAATGCCCTCGCAATTCACCCTCTCTACACGCATGAATGACTATGGCACCTCTTTGTGAACAAGTACTAGAGCCGAAGGTACTGTTTCCATTAGGATCGTGGAATTCAACATCCAAAGGCCAGTATCAAATTCCACCTGTAATAAAGTATTCCCATGAGGGCAAACAATTCATTGAGACCTATTGGACTTATCACCCCCAAAATAGCCTCCAGGCTACCTGGCAGGTGTGGACTATTCCAGCAATAACAAATGCTAATCCATCCCTAATTGAAACAAGAACAGAACCAAGGATGATACGTGTAAAATGAGAAACGCGTTTTTGAAAGAAGAAGAAACTTTTGTATTAGGGGTCCTATAAATCAACTCAAATTTATTGCACAATGCCCTACTCCGCACTTCAAATTGGCACTCCCCAACTCCATGCTAAGGCTCACTGCACATTCTTTGGGATGAGCATCTTAACTTGAAGTTTGATTCCAAAAAACTCAAGTCCCTTGTTCTATGCCCAAGACCCTCGTTACAACGAGTAGAGTTCTAAGAGAAATATCACAATATGAAGCAAAAGAAACATCGCAAAATTGCTCCGCTTTTAGACCGATAATTTTCAGTAAAAATTCAACTCGTTGACAAAAGAAAAACATAATATCAAACACAACCAATCCACAATGGAATTTGAACATGAGGATTTATAACTACGTAAAAACCTCTCTGTGTTAAAAGAATTTTAATGGCTTTAAGATTATACTAATGAGCGCTTACAACACCATAGCAATTACCGTCACAATGAAACTACTGAAGCAAAGCCCTTGTATAGTTTCTACATTTCCACAAAGGGAAGCAAGAATCTTGCTATCTCTCATGATCTCGGTTCTGTGGGGGGGGTCAAGTCCTTTGCTATGGTTGTCTTGTTCGCTAAACGTGGATATGTCTTAGCTTTGGCTCTTGTTCTCATTTAGGATCGTGGCTATCTGATCTTTCCGTGGCTTTGACTATACAAACTTGTTCAATAGAAAAAACACACTCTCATATATAGGAGCTCAATGGGTGCTCTCAAACACTTTTTTGGGTAGCTTTGTTTTGTCTCCGATTCAAGCGTTAACTATGTTGACTTGGTTTTTTATTCCTTGGAACTTAGTTCTCTCATATTTTCCATCTTATCCTGGCCACCGAGAAAACATAAGACCCCCCCCCCCCACGATAAATTGATTAATTAATTATTTTTATTTATCTTTAGTAATGTGGTACACAACTTTAATTTGGTGCACTTACGCACCGTAATATAATTTCAAGTCATGTCCATTATTTTAGCATAACTACTACATTGAACTGCCATGTCGAATATTTATATCAACCATAATCATTCTTAAGGTAGTTCCACGTTTGTAGCGCTTATAAACTCTCAATTTTCCAAATGTAGTAGAGACTACAGCTTTGCATCTCAAATTTTGGAAAAAAAATATTTTAGTATTCTGGCGTAAAATGCATTAAGAATAAAAAAAAATCCCGCAATTTTTAAAAAGCCCACAATTTTGTAAAAAGCCCACATTTTGTAAAAAGCCCACAATTTTGTGAAATGCCCACTTATTTTATTTTTGCTTATATATTGAGCTCCCATTGAGTTCAACAAGTCTTCGGTTTTCACACCATTGAGAGAGATTTATTATTTTCTTTATAGATAATTTGCATCAATGGAAGAAAACACGGAGGGAAAAAAAATTCAAAAAGGGTGAAAGGGTGATGGTAGAGTTTATTGCCCTTGTAAAAAATGTTTTATGAGAAATAATGTTAGAGTTTTAATAGAAACAACAATAATGTATCAGAGGGAAACATGGGCACATCGATGGTGGATCGAATACTATCATCCCATGGTAATTAATTATCTATCTTCATTTTGATTATATCGTAAAATTTTATATTATTTTAATATTGTAGTTATATGCACACTAATGTTTAATTATTAATGTTTGTAATTTCATAAAGGCACAGCGTTGCCCCCAACTTTTTGCATGATCAACCAAACTCTTCCATACTAAATAGTAGTAGATTAGGTGATTTTCTTTGCATCAAGACAAGAGAATATTGCAACAAATATTAGTATTGGAAATGATGTTGTACAAGGTGAAGAACATGAAGCGAATGATGAAGGTAATTTTAATGATCCCATGGAGGCGCATCATGATGACAGAACAGGATAGTTCACATTAATGATGGGACAAATCAAATGCTCCTAAGACTGTATGGTGAGTTAGATGATGATGGTGGAGATAGCAATGAAAATATTTATGATGTACCTCTAATTGAAAGGTCAAGTGAATGACTTCGAACACTCAAATGCAACTCTTCTCTCTCGCTACATTGTTGCCGGTGAACTTAAAGGTTATAATAATCTACACGATGTTGACACAACTCCTAAGGTATGCAATATGTATATATGATCACATATATGTAAATGTTGATTATTTTCCTTTTAGTTGTAATAAATGTGTAAAATAATAATTTATATATATATATATATATATCAAAACTGCCTCGCTTGAATTCCAGAACGCCGTAGAGGGCTAATGTTGAACCGGCTCAACTCACTAATAGCCTATTTCACCGTTGGCCGGTTAACCGAACCTAACCGCTCTGCTAAGTATTGTAACAGCCGGTTCCGTACTTAACCGGCCAAGCTAGGTGCTCCTCCATGAGTCGCAAATTCCTTAGTGTTCTCCATGAGCCACCCTATTAGCTGTGTAACAAACTTATCTAATAAATCATACTCAACACCTTATAGTAACAACAATACACATGATGACCGATAACAAGGCACAAGTTAGCATAAAATCCTCGGCAAGATGCAACTCATCAAGTGTACTGGATGACAAATTATGTTCTCAAAACAATCAACAAGAACCTTATTTCACACTTAGCTAGAACTCGTTAGACCTCTCTCTCGCTCACACATAGCGTAAACATAAATACAAAACATTTCACACAAAGATACAAGCAATTTGATCATGGCATCAAGACCAAAATGGTCTGATGCCACCAGGGAAAACAACATAACCTAATGAAAATGTGACTCGTAATAATGCAAATTAATTCACTAGAAAATTTTCGCTGGAAATACAATTAAAACTGTACAACGTAGTTTTCCTTTGTTTTAATGAATCTTTTTAGTGATAAATTTCGTCAAACACATTGTGAGGATCGTCGAATTTGTAATGCTCTCTCAACTTGTTACAAATAGCACTAATAGTGGTTTCTATAAACCAATTCAATACCTCTAAGTAAGTTAGATGTTTTTTAAATTTATCATTAAGCAACATAGATCAATGAAGAATACATGATCTTCAAAATGCCGGTCCGATATATATATATACCGAACCCATAATTGTCTTTAAGGTCGATACAATGAATTGACAATAGATCTGAGTAGGGACAGATTGTATATTATAATATTAACTCATGAATAAAACACAGTTGAATAATATAAGAGAAACTTGATAATATCATTTCAACAAGTTTGCTTATGTATTTTTCGATGATATGTATTGCATTTGGTGCCATTTTGATATATTCACCTTTGCATGGTATATAAATGAGCAAAATTTTCATATTTTGTCTCTATTGGCTTGGAATCATGGTTTCAAATCTTAAAAATAGTTTTTTTTTTATTAAAAAATAATTATTTAATGTATTTTTTTAAACCGGCCGATTGAGACCGATCGGGAAGCACGGCTAGGACCCGTTCTAGTTCAAAACCCGATTCATTAGCTCCACCCCGTGGCCCGCTCACCGTTCCGGTTTTAATAACTATGATATATATATATATATATATATATATATATGATTATAAATTTTACAAGACACTAGTTTTTGTTTATGTTGTAGATTGTTGGGTGAATATTTGTTACCATCGCTAAATAATTCTACTCCGGAACATATCGAGATATACATGCTATTATGAACACTTTGGAATGGAATATAACACTATAGATGCATGTCCTAAAGATCATATATATATTATGAATATATATGAAAATGCATCGTCCGAAATGTATCAAGAGATACTCCAATGAACATCAAACTAATCAAAAAAAAAAAAAAAAAAAAAAAAAAATTAAAAGGTTCTTCATCATATTCCCATAATTCCAAGCTATGTTTAATGTTCAAGTGTAAATGGAAGAGAACAACGCTTTATGGATTACCATTCAAAGAACAGAAGTGAGATGGTGTTCTTTGAATGCCTCGTTATGATGGTTTTCGCATTTCGTATAAACTTGAGGAAAATATATATTTAAAAATGAACTTCGTAATGTGAGGTTTATCAAATGGTTTAAAAAAAGTAACCGTTCTGGCTTTAGATCTACTTACTCGTTGTGGTTTATTTTCATTATCAACAATAACATTCCTCCTTGGATGTCAATAAAGAGGAGCACATAATGTTGACTATGATTATTCTAGGTATTTGATACATTATCTCTTTGAATGTAAAATTTTCATTTCTTCGTTGTTTCGTATAAATATATATTTTATTTATTTACTTACTTATATATACATATATCATGGTAGTAATTATTATGTACCATAATTTTGAACAATTAGGTAAGTACTGTGTCAAAGATATGAATGTATGGCATTGATCCTCTTATCGATGGTTTTACTAATAAGGCATGGGCATCACTGAAAGGACATCACAACCAACAAGAAGAAAGAGATTTCAATAATGGGAAATGCCTAGTGACAATTCTTATGAGCTCAAGACTAACATATGTTTGTAGAGTATAGTATTTCTGCAAATTTTTTAATATAATATATATTTTATTCAAATTGATACAACCAAGAGATGCATGTTTAAAATACTCATAGTATATTAATTTGTGTTATTGATCACGATGTTGCAAATCTTCAAACAAAGGGGTGATTTTTGCTTATTGGGGCCTAGACAGTACTGTATCACCACAGACTTAAGAAAGAGGAAATTATGGTTTAGTATTTCTCTCCAAGGTACCATAAGGGGGTATCACTGTGATGACAAAATATTTTTCATGATGTAAGAAATCTGATAAATGCATGAAGTGTTTGCTCATTAGATGTTGGGTTGGGACTGCACGTAATATAACTTTGTTTCAACTAATTTGATTTTTATTTATAATATATTTTATTCTTTTATATCAAGGTCATCGCTATGGCGAAGGTACTAATATTGTGCTTCCGTTCGAATGAAATGTTATCCTTCTCAATTGAAGTAGGTTTCTACTATGAGGAATCTAAAAATAGCTCATTTGTTTGATACAATGCATGTCGTGAAGAATGACGAATGTTAGCGAATCATAGATGGTGCACATGATAGATAAAATTGACAAAACTGTGGTTGACATTGAGAAATCTAATCATGCAATGAAAAGTGTGATTGACAGATCAACAAAGAGTCATTTCCAATTATAATATATTCCATGGTTATTAACGAACAACAAAGAATGATGGTAAGAGGCTCGTTAGAAGAATTAAATTTCCAACAAAGTTTTGCTTCAAACATAAATAATATCTTAACGAAGAAAGGTGACTTTAGTGTTAGAAAAAACACATGATTGGCATACCTTTGTTAAGGTAATTTTTTTGGTATACGTTTTGTATGTTATTGCTTGAATACATATTTTAAATTTTCCTTTTTTCCGTTTAATTTGGAAACCAATAATGATTCATTTTTTATTGTTGTAGTATGTTCTACCCTCGTATCTCTCCAAACGACTTCGACAACAATGTCAAACAAGTTATATACTATTTTAAAAATACAATATAAGTAGTTTTGATTTATATGCAAAATATAATTGCTACAATTTCTTTTGTACTCGATGAAATGATGTATTAATTTACTTCGTAATGAAATATATATTATGTTTTTATTGAAATAAATTTGCGTAATGATTTGGCATGGTTGTCATTGAAAGAAATCCATCAAGATGAAATAAAATTATCGGAAGAGAGAAATTCCTCGGCTATGTGTGAAATGTGAAAGTATCTACCCAACATTTTTTCAATTCACAAGAACACTACTTGATACACCAAGTTGAGGATATTGGAATGTGTGGACTAGTACACACAAGGTCAATGTGGATGCATTTTGGAAAGACCTGAAATCCTTGAAGGCTTTGGTTAGACAAAGAGCAAGACCCGAGGGTTCTATGGTGGAGGGATATGTGGTATATTAATCCATGGCGTATATTAGTCATTATCTTCCTACATTAGCCGCGCTGCCCATGAAGGAGGTGGATTGCATTTGGGATGTGAACTCCATCAAAAAATTTGAAGTGGAGCAATTGCTAGAAAGCAGAATGAAGAAAGTGAGAGGTAAAAGATTTATTATGTATAATACATATAACAAGCTCTATTTACATCATGTATATGATCATTATATTCATTTAGGTCTTATTCTTTCATATTTTATTAATTAATATAATTTACCATGGTTATAAGTAATATTTATTAATATTGGTGAATTATTGTTTTATTCGGTGCTCAAGATTATGAGGCACTACTTTTATACATTGCAAACAATCTTGAGTGGATGAGTGAATGGATTGAAACATGTAAAGAAGATAACGACGTAGGTTATCATGGAAACTATCGTCCGAATTGATTAGAGAAGCGTATCGTAGTGGAGATGGAAACGTTACGTACATGGAAATCGATTTAGCATATGGTTTGAAAGATAGAAAGGTAAGCAATTAATTAACCTATTTTATTCATTACTTATTTTATACTATATTTATAATGTGACAACAAGTTTGATTTTTTAGTTAATTTTCATGTCAAAATTATATGATTAATTATTAATTGAGAATGCATCTTTTTCATGTTTGGCATATTGTATGGAAACACCACAAGGCTATGGTGCAATGGTCGTAAATTTCGTTAAATAGTTGGATGATAATGTGAAAACTTATGATAGTGGGATAATCGTAGTATTCCAGTCACTGGCGCCTTCTAGGAGTGACATACATCCTCGAGAATCTCGAAATATATATTATGGGTTCAGATGATATAGTTGAGTGTGACTTTAATTCTTCAAAATAGTTTTGTTCAACGTCAAATGGTACAAAGCATGCATGAATGTACGTGATGAGGACAGTAACACTTATTCAACATGCCAATGATTTCCAATGGTCAAAACATCGCAGTTTGAAGGTGAAAGATCGCTATGTTTTTCCAAGCCAATGCGAACAAGTATTTTACCTGGCAGAGGTTCCGGTGTGATAACGAAGCGCTGCTATTAGATATGATCCAAGAGGAAGGCGTCGTAGAGACATACCGTAGGAGGAAGATGATGCAAAGGGCGTATGGTTATGAAGATGCATTGACAGACGAAGAAGATATCTTAGAAGATGAACCAGCATTGGAGATGAGGCAACAATTATTGATGATGATGTCGACGTGATATTATAAATGACATACCTGATGCCGATGATGACATGGTCGATCATTTCAACACCGTTTCTAAATCGCATGTTGATATAGATGTCGATCGCCTGATGAAGATCAAGAAGATACAGAAGAAGAATATTGATACATATGTTATGTTCCGAGTATGAGTCATATGCTATAACTTTATATTTTAATATGTAGGAATTATTGTCTTTAAATAATTTAATAACGTGGGTTTTCGCATGTTGTTTATTATTTTAAAACCAACAAATAATGGCCTTACTATCGTTTATTATTTCACAGGATTCGCAAGATTCATTTGATTCTATGGTCGTGTCTCTCGAAAACCAATTAAACGCTTAAATAGTCAAGATCTCGAAGATTAGGTGATTTAACCCCACCATAAACATCAAAAAATCACTTTTAGTTCCATTGCTAGGCCAAGACGAGGGTGGATTTGTATGATCAATTGAATGAAATGAATCTTGTCTTCGGATGTTTTTTGGGCAAATCACAAGCCCCATAGATGAAGATCCCATTGCCGCGTAATCATGTCCGCGTTGAAGCACAAGTATATGTTGTATCGGAATAAAAATCAAAGGACAACTATACCAAGTCTGGGACCAATCGAATTCAGTTATAGTGTTTCTACCTACCGAATTAAAGCGCGAAGGTGATTTACAACTTTCTAATGGGAACGAGTATGGCGTCCAATATTGGGATCGGGATGTCCGCAGCTCGCAATAGGCACCGGACCCGATCGTAATGAACCCCAACTAACTCAATGTAATGTGATGAAAATATGGACTTCGATGATGATCGTGAAAACAAGCTAGAGCATTTTGGAAATATTGAAGAAATCGAAGAGGTTTCCTTCCGATCGATTGGAATCAACTCAACCATAAGACATCTACCGCAGTCAGTTTGCACGAAGCGCAATTGGGTTTTCTACATGATGATGGATTCTCGCTTCTTTTCACGATATAAAATCATGTGATGTTTAATCACGTACTTAATTTTGGGGTTTATGGGTGTTAATTTATATATTTTTGGATTTTCTATTAGAAATAGGGAAAATCCTAGGGGTTTTAATATTCTCATGGTTTAAATTTATATACTTGAAATAAAATTCACCAATTTCTATTTAAAAGTGATTTTCCTAAATATTTGATGAAGCTTGCAATAGGATGTAGTTCATTTCAAAAACCTGCTGAAATTTTCTAGAAACCATGATTGGGATTTCAAGAATATTTATGCACTCTTTAAATTTTCCCCTTAACATAAAGGGTAGTTGATGTATGAGTAATACTCGCATTATTTTTTTCCAATCTCCAGGAGAAGGCTAAATATAAAGCTCCATATGGGCTTACCCCAAACATGGGGGGATTGGTTGCTGATTAGAGCAAAATGTTCAGTATGGTCGCTTCTCCGGGTAAATATGTTGTGGCGCATCCGCAACTTTGTACATTGGACCTGCAAGCTTCGTTCATGGACTCCTTATATCAGTCACTATATATTCCATACCGAATCGCAGGCCTTCACTTCAACGTCCAAGACCATCTCTCCGCAATGGCGTAAAGGATGTCTTAGAGAAATTTTGTCTTTGCAAAATGTTGTGCCAAAGAATCAAATTGTGGTATAGGTCATGTGGGCCTCTTATGGTATCTATCGCCAAAGGCTCAAAAGATAGTTAATATTTATGATATTCGTGATGGAGATCCGTGATTTCAATGTGTTTGTTTTTTTTGTTGGAAAGCTTGTGTGTGTAGGGTTTCATAGTAAATCATCACGGCCCCGAACAAGGCACATTGAAATCTTGAATACATGTTTCATGCCAAAATCGCTTGTATCTTCCATAAATAACACCCCAAATTTCGTATAAATATGCTTAGAAAATATTACATCTCCCTCATTATACAAAGTGGTGTTCTTACATGCAAAGCAAAGGCATCGTTTTGCAATCATTTTATAAGTCACCATATTGTGTACAAGGATCTAGGGTCTCCACATGAAATCAGGTTGCCTGTTGACTCACTTCCGCCCCCCCCGTCCTACAATTTGTAAACATAGTAGTATGCCAATGCTTTCTTTCATTTTGTATGCATAAGATGATTTTTTGTCAAAGTCCATAATTGCTTTTAAGTTTTAATCTATCCTAGCTTTGTTGTGAATGCACAAGTTTTTAGCTCAACATGCATCTATTATATTCTTTAGCTCTTTCCTTTACTAACTATTGAAATTGCTATATTTAGAGGTGTATTTTAAGGATGAGAGGAATTACTTGGATTTAGTGCTGCCCACTCTCAATAGAGGCTTGCAATATAAACTATGACACATTGTGATGTATAATGTATGAAAGGCAGCAACAAACGCTCATGGTTCAAGAGATTTATTCTTCTTGGAAAGCTTTTAGCCGACAAAAAATGGAATGAAACATGCAACCAAGCCCTTCTTTTATTGGACCACCGCTTTTTATGAGAGAATATACAAAGTAAAGTTACTAGAAGTGGTCAAAAGTGAGTTTGGTTAGTTGGCAAAGTCCAACTATTCTTAGCCCTCAACAATGTTTAAATACTTCATAGGTATGTTAACCCCTCCATAAGTGGGTTTTTGCTGCACTCTTATGCACTTAGGGTTAGACTCTAAATTTTGAAATTTGATGTAATTAGGATTATATTCAAGTGCTAGCCAAATTGGTAAAATCGATACTCTCACCATAGCCTGTACAAAGAAGAATATGCAATGGAGTCATTCTATAAAAATGATTCAATTTGGCATGTGAATCTTACATCTAAGTGGCCATTAAAATCCCATGGATGGATACTAATCGTGATTCAACATTGATGTTACTATTAGTGGAGTTGGGTATGGCACAAGTACAATAAAAAAAAAAAAAAAAAATAGTGGCAACAATAGTAACATCATAGATCTTAATCTTAATCTCTATATTAAATGAGCATTAGAATGTAACTTGATTTCAGCAACCTCTAACATGTTTGTTCTAAATCGACTCCGAAATTTCACTTGTAAAGATGTTTATGTTTGAGGTTGCATGACACCTCCGCAACAATTGACTTGTTGAGTACATGATGACATTAGGTCATTGTGAAACCGAATATATGTTACTTCGTATGAAGATTGATTGTGACAACCGTGTTTTCTAAATAATGTTTCCAATGAAACTCAAATGGCTCTCACATTGAAACATCTCACACAACCGTAATCTACTATCACCGAGACAAGGGTAGCTAAACCATGAAAATGCTCCGAAGATGTTGCGTATGCATGAAAGCTCGAAATTTAGCCCCTCACTATGTTATCTCATGCAAGGGCATTAGGCCTAAGACAACTTTTTGTACATAAATAAATGTAAAGGGGGGTCTCATGTTTTATTTCCCTATGAAATTATCCATAGTTGAGCTAATTCTAGTTAATTTGTAGAGAAAAATGTAACTCGAATGATTAATGGGCACCCAAAGATATAGTCAATTTCAAAAGTTAAGCTAATTCTAGAAGTCCATCTCGTCCGTCGCAGCGTTAGTCTCATATTTAGAATTTGAAGAGTTTGTGAGTCATCGAGAAATCTCAACCCATTCATTGTAATTGATATAAAAATAAACCTCGACGTAGTCGATAGACCGTACGTAAGACCTCGGAAAGAGAACCGCATAGAGCCGTATAGGGAAGAGGAGGCCATTGTATCGAACATCCGGCCGAGGACCGAGAGACTATAAGAAATTTTACTATAAGGAATCATATTATAAGGTTCGTTGATTGAGTAAGTTTTCTATGTGTGAATATATGTACGCATCCTCGTGAAAGACAATTGAAACTCGTGGTAATTAAGAAACTCGTGATGAGGTTATGTGTATACATAGCATCGAAGTTGAGCTCTCGATGGAACACGAGCTAATGACTCGTGACTTATGAGCATTGGTGAATTCCACAGATAATTGTGTCAAATAGTTGGGGAATTTCTCTATAACCGCTGTAGTAACCGCAGGGTGAATTAGGTTAATGACATTCCCATGCACCCGTGGTGAGCAAGGAGATGCCGTGTCGAACCTCCGTGAGCTAGGTAAAACCTCGTAATGAGAGTGTTGTGAATGTGTAGTGATTGAATGAATCAAGGATCGGTATCGATTTTCGCAGTCGATACTAACTCCTCATTTAACCATAAGACATAAACCGTGTCATATGCAATGCGTCGTGTCTCCTCGAAATGGTCGGCCCGAGTTCGTTTGGTATGGTTATGGAAGGATGGAATAACGAGGCATGCTTCAATGGCAAGAAGGCGTTGGTAAGTGGACGGAACTCCGGAGAAGAGTAGCGAACCCTTTTCGAGACCGCACAAAGAAGACAGTTTCCCGCATATCGCACCACCTTGTACTTCAGAAAGCGGTATTCCCCATTTGGACATGATCAATGTCATAGGTCGACACATGGCTCCTTGAGCGGTTTTGAAAACCCACCTCATCGCGAGTTAATGATCGTGAAAATAACCTCGTGTGATATCCAGCTTGGATCGTTGGATCGTCAAGGCCGCGATGTAGTATCCACCGTCGGATGTGGAAATGTCGCTATTGGCCGGGCCCCACGCGTATACGTCAACTATTGTTGTCCTAACCAAGGTTCAATGGATGTATTAATATTTACAGTCGAATTATGTTCATAACAATTGGAATGCCCACAATTCATTACAAATATTGGAGATTTACCGTCCGTTTTAAAGTTTCATTTTTTTAAATTGAACCCGCCGCTTCAAGATAATCGACGTTTGTAACTATCGTAAGCTCTCACGCCCTTATAAGCGTCGGTCTTTCGATGTTTTAAACGATTTCCATTTTCATCACCAGACATCCGTCGATATTGCGGGCGCTCTTCCTGCCGCATCAAGGCCGTGATTGGAGCTGCATTGCGACGCTTTTGCACGGCATCGAAATTGCGATACTAGAGACGTCGAAGAGCAACCGTACAAAGACGTCGAAGAGTGACGTTCAAAACGTCGGACCACATTTCGTCGGAATTGCAATAGTTCTTCCTAGTGTCGAAGATGGCGATGCTTTTGGAAAGCATCGATGATTGCGACGCTTCTAGAAAGCACTCGCCCGTGACACTTTGCATGCGGCCGGCCCGTACCTTTTGTACGGCACGGGAATTCGTTGCCGCTTGCAAACGTCTTCGAAGAGAGATGCTCAAAACTTCGACCACATTTCGTTGAAATTGCGACACTTTACAAACGTGAAGAGATGGCGTGCTTGGGGAAACGTTGGAAGAGCGCCGCTCGTTCGGGAAGCGACGGGGTGCGCAAGTGTCGAAGACACATACTTTGCTCATGTGTACCTGAATTGCGATGTTATGGTGAACCAACACACGTTTGTCCGTCTCGAACCCACGCTCGCGCTCTACCTTATGTTGAAAGAGCGATGAAGCGTTACCGAAATTGGGCCAAATTTTCTAGTGATTATATATGTATATTCCTAAATACATGTTCTATTTAATTAAAAAAAAAAAAAACAAACATGTCAATCATTCGCGCAGAAGATGGGGAAAATAACAATGGGTCAGGAGGGAGCAAGAGGACATGGTTCACTCCGTGGGAGGCATGAGAGAGAGAGGGAGAGAGAGAGAGAGAGAGACGGTGCGATTCTTGCCCCGTCGAGGAAGAAGCACGAGGGGGCTCCTGTTGTAGGTAGCCCCCCTCAAGTTCTATGAGGAGGCTACCTCCCTAAAGGCTATGGTGTGTTTTTGAGACATATTATCCATGTGGAATGCCCACCGACAAAGCTCTCCACATTGGTCCCAACTGCCACACGCCCACCGAGGAGGTTATATATTTCATTATAGCCATCGAGGAGAGTGGGTGGATCTTCCCTCGTTCCCGCAGGTTCAGCTAGCCGTGTAGAAGGGAGTCGGCTTAGTGTACTCCCGCAGATACATCGGGAGCGCATGTACTATCTCCTTCATATTTTCGGTCACCGAGCGCGACATTGGTGCATTTGGTAGTGAGGAGGTGTAGTGCCTCTACTTCTCATTTCGACCGCCCATTTCACACAA
This sequence comes from Pinus albicaulis, assembly GCA_034641835.2. Lineage (NCBI taxonomy): Eukaryota > Viridiplantae > Streptophyta > Pinopsida > Pinales > Pinaceae > Pinus > Pinus albicaulis. The sequence goes on along the minus strand of CM076582.1, from coordinate 833,787,678 downwards.
CACCGACTCTTCCTGAAAAATGCATTAGTTTCTTTTCTTTATATTATTTTGATTTCAGCCAGAGCCATGACTTATCGTGTCCCCATTTTTTTGTGCGTTCTATACAACCCGAATAGATGTCGTGCTCATGCACAAGGGAGGGTAAAATTCCCTTGCTTCGTAGATTTTTTGCTTGGGCTTTTTGACAGGTTTCTAGAGACAAGGCTTAATTTTTGCTCACGTACCCCGTAGGCCGATGTTCGAGGCACATTCACACGGGGGGTAGATGATGCCCAAGAGGGGCAAGACTCGTGTTTATAGTGCAAGGATATCTCATGATGTGCACCGGTGCTTGCTAGCCACATGACGAGCTGCATCCCTTCATTATGGTCCCCCGTCCTTATGCTAGATTAGATTGGCAAGGGTGTCCCAACATCCTCTTCATAGCCAATGAGCCGCCGATGATAGAGGTAATTTAATATTTTTGTATTATTCCAAAATTAGCATGTAGCTAATTGGAATATTGATTTTTATTTTGACACCTAGAGATGAATAAATGGGTAAGAAGGCCCATGAATTTCTAAATAGAACAAAACTTCTATGATGTGAAAAGGATCATAATAATAGCCGGATTTCGTACCCTCATGTGTGAACAGGGAAAATATATGGACAAGGTCAAGTTTGATCTGTGCCCAACAGTCACTGAATGAATGGTGGAGATCATCTATGGAGACAGCGCAGCGGATATGGGAGGAAGATTCCTGGTGGCAGGAGGAAACCCCAATGAGTGGGAATTCCAAGATGAGAAGGCTCATTTTTTACAAGGAGTGAAGGTACCTACAAGAACACATGCTATGGACTATTGATTTTGTGGTCCGCATGACTATTGTGCATTCTTCACCAAGCCAGTTGAGATTGATGTGTTGTTTACACAAGGTATTCCAGATTAGAATTCCATCTCCTCTAAGAGGCCCTTAAGGGAGCTTGCACTTAATTTCTCCAGGCACACATCTGTGCTTGAGGCCAAGCTACCTCCTACACACACATGTATAATGCGCTTTCTATTTAGAGTTGGGTTGTGTTGCAGGTGTTGTAGTGGGAGGGTTGATAACACCACTTCCAAGTTAGTTTTTAGAGGAGGAAGGGTCCTTCCCTTTGGGATGTCAAAGGAGGAAGATTTGGAGTTGATTTCACATCTTGGCACTTGGAAAATATATTTTTAAACTCCACTTCATAGCACAATACCTCCTGACCGCGTGTTTTAATGAGTATTTGCAGTTAGAGGGGTTGGCAAAGAGCGATCGCAGGGTGAGATCTTCTGTTAGGATCAACCTTTCAATTGGAATATCCATTAGAGGAGGTTCAATTCATCTTATGCATAATATTTAGCCATATCCATCCATTTAGTGAGTTGCACTGCTATTCACCCTAGGACTACATTCCACATTTTTCACTTTTTGCATATTTTAGGAATCCTTTTCTAATGCATTGAAAATGTATTTGGGATCTATATTTACTCCCAAAAAATTTGGAGCCATACATTTCCAGATATACTATTGCACATTTCAGTGATACTGTACCATCTAATACCGCATCGTACATGTTCATGAGAATTTCTTCTATATAGCAAAGATTTACATATTTGGGCATATGTATCTTTGCGGGGGAGGCTGCCGCCTTGATTATTTGAGGTATGTACTTATTTGCTGCTGATTTACATAATAAAATGGCTCCATGGTTTTTCAAGTACATTTTGGTGTAATGTTGCTTCCTACTTTTAGCATTTCCATTATTGTGTTCATATATTGCCTGCCTCCCAAATTAGGAATATTATAGTGATATCAGCATAATCTTGGTCAAATGGATCTCGTACATTATGATATCGAAGAACAAGAAGACAAAGAGGAATATTAGAATGATGGAGAGGATGAGTTTTATCTCTCATCTCTTTTCAGATCTAGGAAAGTACCTCAACAAGGAGGTCAAGCAAAAAAAAAAAAAAAAAAAGAAGAGGAGAAAGAAGTGTGGGGACTATACCCTTTCCTTTTGAAAAAGGAGACAAATTGCAAAAATATGGAGGGCACTCGGATCACAAGATTCTAAGTGAATACCCTCGTTGAGTACAATCCCAACCTAGAGCCTTCAAGGAGACTCTAGCTTTCCTACGCTCATTCAATGAGGAAGAAAGGAGACCTTATAGCAAAGGAGAATTAAGGCAATAGGTTTCTATTGTCTACTTTTTGATGGGTTACTCCACAAAGCAAGGGCCTGGGCAAGCAAACTAGATGCATTCTTCCTACTACATCCAAAGGGTAGAAAGAGAGGTCATGGAGATTTCAACGCTACACCTGGAAGGTGAAGCACACATTTTGTGGTTCAGCCATTTTAGTCATTCAAAGGTGACTAATTTTGGCAAAATTTACTCAAAGGTTGATTAAAAAATTTGGCAAGGAGAAATCGTAGAGGAGGAGCCTCTCCCCACCACCCATTAGAGGATACTTATACTGCATCTTGAGAAAACTATGGAGGAGAAGCCAACAACACCGCCAGCAGCTGGAGGGGCCATCACATTGAGGAAGGAATTTTGCAACCATACAAGATGTTCCCAAGTCTCACCAAGGTATGCCTAAGCTTCCATTTCCTATTGTTTCCGCAAATCTTTATGGAGGGATGTATACTATTGCTGCATCAAGGGTCAACACATACTACTAATTTGGGATGTTAAGAATTGCACTACACTCGTGCAACCTTGAATTATTCAAGGAAGGGATGAACCATCCATCATCCCAGCCTAATGTGCCATTGTTGAGCTGCACAACACTTGAGTTTGGGGTGGATTTTTGGAGGATAGATGAAATTTGTCCTAACAAACTTGCGTAATTCTATGTCCATCCTTGAGTTGGAGTGAAGAAGGCGCCACATTGAGGAGATTAATAAAGGCCGTCGTTAAGGTATTAATGAGGAGTTGGGGGCCCAACTATATCCATATACGCTTTATGTGAATTCTAATGACCATTACACTTGTATGAGATTGGATGAGAAATTGATCAATAAGAGACATTTTATCTTTCTATCATTGTATTGGGATTTATTAGGAGCGATATCGTGCCGGCCTATGAGGAGGTTTTTCCTCTAGCACACTTGGATCTCTATGGACTCAAGAGGGTCCGTGTAGGATATTCTTCACAAGATCTCCAAGAGGTTGCATTTCAACTTCCCATGAAATGCAAAGGTAAAAATATGATTTGGGGGAATAGTAGACTTCATTGGAGGGATACCAAGATGGAGCATGTGTGGGAGGCACCCAGCATTTGGTTGAATGGGTGGACAGTATAAGAGGTTATGAGCCACTTGCATATTTATGACACCGGGCAACAGGAGGCATGGTCGTGTTGGCTACTCTTAAAAGAGTTTGTCCATCATATGACATACCCTTTTGCAAAAGGTATGGAGGCATTGCATGACACCCATATGTTATGGCAAGTTAGAATATTTGGTTGTATGGGGCATTCTAAAAGTCAAACTATCATGACATCACACCATGACTTGGTGTGAGGGAGAGATAAGGGAGCAAGAAGAGATGTTTTTGCTCATGCTTTTCTTGAGAGGATATGGGTTGATCCTCTCCCATGTTTGGCATGATGTTGCAAGAGTAGGTGATGGCAATTATCATGGTGAAAAGGGGATACCCTTTAGCCTCGGGATGATTAGAGGTACTTCCATTTTGGAAGGAATTTCCTATATAGTATTATTATGGGAGATGACTTTGACAATGGACATGTCAAAGACAAGAATGGAGCTGTTGAGTTGGCAAGAGCCTATTTACAAAGGCCAATAGTGCTATCACTTGGGAGCTTTGGTTTATTGATGGAGTATCCCCAGGATCACTCCACATATGATGCAATTTGGCAGTGGACAAGGAGGAGGTGAGAGTGAAGGAGTAGTGGATGGAGACATCTATTACAAAGGGATATGATCTTCTTAACTTGATTTCCAAGCATAATAAGGAAGATCTTCCCGCACCACATGGTTCATTCCTCTTCATGGGAGTATGTCATACCACTATGGAGTGACTTATTCATGGATTCATATATCATCTTAATCGCACATGGTAAGAATTTTTTTTTTTTTTTTTTTTTTTTTTTGCATTTATTGATTATCTAACATAGTATTTGCATACTTTTACCATTATTTCTATTCAAGGCATTGCTCCACAAGTGGAAAAGCCTCATCGGGCTCCATGGTCAATTTTTTTGGGCCAAATTATATGATGGAGACAAACATATTTTTTGTGTGGCCTTGGGCAAGTGTTTTATTATTTATTATTATACGTCAGCTTGATATACCAAAACATTTACTATTCACTAGTAGATGTGATGACATACACAACTAGTAAATTTGTCAAGAAACAACTTCCTATGCTATTTTCTCAAACAACAGTTTAGAAAACCGCATTGTGATCACTTGGGAAATCGTTGGTACTCTTCCCGCACAACATGAAACCTTCAGTATTCCTCTCATTTGGAAGCCATATGGTGGTGATTTCCTATTCATCATATATGGGATGGTTTGGGCTATCATGATTCATAACGTTGGAGAGAAGATCTTTGGAGATACGCTCTTCTTCTTGCCACTGAGGGCAACATTATTGCAACAAGGCTAGAAGATCAATAGCTACTCTACACTTATATCATAATTGGAGAGATGGATAGTGTGGGGTAGGCTATTTTAGTTTTAGCCATGTTCAACTATGAAGCCCACTCATTCTGGCTGTGGAGCTGCTGTGTGGAGGGAAATTTTCGTGAGTTGCCATGTTGGGAGGTAACCTATTTTGTATAGATGATAGCTTGGGGATAGAGGATCCACATGGGAATGATGGTTCCCAATGCATTTCAGATCCCATGCCTCAAGGGGACTCTAGAAAACACCTTATTTCCTCCTTAAGTATTTTACTTCTTCATGATGATAGCTATTTAGCTAACTTGCATGCTTGGGAGGGGCAATATGGAGATTTATCACGAGACAACTTCTATTCCTTGGAGCATTTTATCATATGGATGCTACAGGAGGAGGAGGGGAGACTTCACCATCTCTGCAGCGTGCTCCCCGAGGACAAGCAACATTTGGGAGGGGAGGACCGTAATATTCCAAAATTATGCATGCAACTAATTGAACACATTTTGCTTTCGACACCCAGGGAGATTAACAATGGGTAAGAAGGCCCAAAAATTTCTAAAATAGGAATAAAAATCCATCATGATGTGAAAAGGGATCATAATTAATAACCGGATTTTGTGCCCCCGCGTGTGGATAGGGAAATACATATTGACAAGGTCAAGTTTGACCAAGTCAATAGCATTGGAATTATGCCTGGTGGAGATCATCTATGGAGACAAGAGCCAGAAGATAGTGGGAGGTGCAGTCACACCGGTGGAGGAAACCCCATTGGGAGTGGGGCCCAAGATGAGAAGGATTCCACTGTTTATAAGGGGGAGGGAAAGGCACCATAAGAAGACATGTTATGGATTATTGATTTTAGGTCTGCTATGATTATTGTGCATTCTTCAACCTGCTTAGGTTGAGATTGTTGTGTTGCTTAGCACAAGGTATTCATGTTTAGAATTTGCTATCCTTTCTTGAGAGGCTCCTCAAGGATTTTTCACTTCATTTCTCCACATTCAAAGCTTGAGGCCAAGCTACCTCCTTCAAACTTATAAAGTGTAGTTTCTATTTAAAGTCGGGTTTGTGGCTGGGCAGGTGTTGCAATGGAGGGTTGATAATGAAAGATTTTGAGCTAGTTTTTCGCAGGAGGAAGCATTCTCCTTTGGGAGTTAAGTGATAAATATTTTGGAGCTGATTTAACATTTTGGAACTTGGAAAATATATTTACATCACCTACAAGACAAGATTTCTCCTCGATCGCGTTATTTTAGTGAGTAGGCTTGCAACAGGGTTGCGTGTTTGGCAAGAGGGTGAGATCTTCATAGGACTGTACCTCACTTGGAATATCCATTGGAGGAGTTCTATTCATATTTTGCATCATATTTAGCCATCTCCATCTAGTTAGTGAGTTGTACTGCCATTCACCTAGGTGGACCCCCCCAGAGAGAGAGAGAGAGAGAGAGAGAGAGAGAGAGAGGAAGGGAATACATTTTTGCACTTTTTTGCATATTTCAGAAATCCTTCCTAGATTGTCTTGAAAATGTATTTGGGAGAGTAGATCTTTACTCCCGACACTTTTTGAGACATACATTTGCAGATCTATACTATTGCACATTTCAGTGAGTAGTACCATCTAAGACTCCGTGCCGTACATATGTTCATAAGCATTCTTCTATATAGCGTAAAGATTTCACATTTGGTATATGTATTCATGGGAGGCTTGTTTGCCTTGATTGTTTGAGTTGCATTGTACTTATTTGCTGTTGATTTACATAATAAAATGGCTCCATGTTTTTCACACATTTTGGGTGTAGTTTTATTCATTGCTATTTCCATTATTTTTTTCTATATTGTTGCTTCCCAAATTGGGAATACATTTTATTTAAATTTATTCTAACATGTTTTAACTTGCTTTTATTAAATTGTGTAATGAAATTGTTCAATTATTTTTGTGTACTTGTAAATATTTTATGCACATTGGGTATTTTGATGGCGAGGACATGCCGTCACCACCAAGCTCACATGATCTTGGTGTGGATCTTGATGATGATCAAAGTCATGCCGTATGCCGAGGATCATCGTATGTTGGTGCAAGAGAGACATGCTGCTCCTACCGATGCACCTACATCGCCTTTCGCTAGGCGCTGGTAGACTTGATACTAGAAACCGGATGGATTTGGGCGAAAAACTACCGCATTTATTGTTGAGGTGGGCATCGTCCGCCGTGTGCGAGAGAAGAAGGGCTGTGCCGATGGTAGGATGTTGATGATGTGGAGAGGCATGTCGCATGACATGTGTACAGGATGATGCAGCATGTCGCAGGAGCGACGAAACAATAGCGACAATGGGGCCTATGAGGACCATTGCACGTTATATGCGTGGTTGAGAGACGTAGAAACTTGATTGGATAGTCGCTGAACAATGACTCATCATCCCATGATCGTTTCACCTCGTCGCACCGTATGAGCACTTCACTAACATCTAGCAACAATCATCATGGAAATGAGGCTCGGACCATCGATCATCGAGGTCGCACCATTGATCGAGCAAAATAATATACCGCTATTGATGTTGTACCACTAACCGATCCATACATTTATATTACAGTTGTATATTTTTAACATTATTCACCATATATATATATATATATATATATATATATATATATATATATATGGTCCATGTATTTTATGTTCGTGTTGCAAACTTGTACTTAATTTACATGTTGGTGATCATCATGATGTATATTTTTAGTCATGTTAGCGCATATTTTCATTTAATGTGCAATCTTTATGTATAGATGTATGTGATAGCATGAGTTATTTGACATGAGATGTATATTTGATGTTTGTGTTGTGATGATGTTATATAATGATAATTGTGTTTTGTTAATGATCATGATCACAATGATGTTAGCGAATTTGAATGTGTTTTGGGCCGAATATGATGTTTCCGTACGATGGTTATCAAGGATCGTGATGTTTATTAATTAATTTAATATTAAATGACCATGATATTTATTAAATATTATGTCATGATTGTAATTTAAATTTAAATTTTAATTGTATGTGAAATTGTAAAATTGTATTTGTATTTGTAATTGTAATTTTAACCGTAATTTATGTAAAATATTTAATGTAAAATTTTAATTGTAATTGTAATATTTAATTTATTGTGAAATTATTGTGAATGTACTTTTATTGTAATTGTATATATGACAAATTGTAAAATTGTAATTGTAATTTAATTGTAAGTAAAATTCTAAAAAATTGTAATTGTATGTAAAATATTTGTAAAATTGTAATTGTAATTGTATTACTGAAATGACGAAATTGTAAAATTTTAAATTGTAATTTAGAGACTAAAGGTAGAATTTCTAAATTGTAATTGTAATTCTAATCGTAATCATATGAAATTGTAAAATTTTAATTGTAATTGTATGTAAATTATTTGTAAAATTTTAATTGTATTAATGTGAAATGATTTTAATAAAAATTTTAAATTTGTAAGCTGCAAATAGTTGTAAAAATAAATTTACTCGATATGAATATTTGTAACATAATAAAGTTTAGAAAATAATGCAAATAAATTCATGTACTTTAAATTATCATTATTTTATTATGATTTTACATACCAAAAAAAAAGAACTTTTTATACGTTATTACTTTCAGCCGAGACTTCGGTTTTTTCCAAAAATTTATATCATAACTGCATCGGCGTTTCTTGGGTACTAAGACGCACCGTGTTTACAACTTTTCCACACTCGGTGCATCATAAAACACCGCGCAAAACACATAAACCATGATCTTATGAACCGTTCGTGGTGTCTCTAAAACCCCACACACCGATCGCGGGAGGGTTCGAATTGCGAGAGAATTTTCCGAGGAGATGAGGGCTTGAAAGATGCGCAGAGTTCCCATCAGCCGATAAGTTTATAGCAGAAAATGAGTGATTCAAACGTAAATATTTAAAAAGACGCTTGCTGTGGATGCAAATGGCTATAAAGCTTGAGCGTAGCACAAAAGGAGAAAAAGGATTATGAAAAAAGCTAAGACGCACATGAGAGAGATCAATTGAGTCTCTTTGAACGTGCAAAGAGATCACATGAAGGTAACTATTCTCATTCTTTACAAGGATGGAAAGGAAATATTGGACAAGAGGGAGAAAGATCAATCGAGGTAGTCGATAAAGCCTAGAGGCACCATGAAGGAAGGATTCTCTATTCCCTTAAGGAAAACATAGAAAGACCAATTACGTTGTCGATCGGGTTAGCAGGTCACATGGAAGGGAAATATTCTACAAATGCATTTGGGTGCTAAAATGGGAGTATTGCCCGAGCTTCGGTTGGCTTACATAAACTTTTCTTTTTTACCTGCAAAGATGACATCACATAAAATCACATCTTCGACTTATTGAACCCGAATGGCATCTCTAATCCTGTCGAGCCGTGGTCCCACAGACAATCTAGTAATATCACATGGAAGGTACCCGGTAAACTGCAATTTTGAAAGTATTGGTGAATTGAAGACTCTATCAAAGAATGAAATGCCGAAAAAATGCGAATTGGATACACTTAAAGATGCCTTGGTTCCATTTGTTATTGAAATTGATGCTCTCTCTGATGAAACCAAGAAAATATGCTCGTATTAGAAATATAAAATCCGGCACTATCAAATAAAAAGCATGATACCGCTACCATATTTCCAATTTCGCAAACTCGGGCTTCTACTGAAAAGCTAATGTAATAGCCCACTTTACAATGTCTTTCCTCTCACAACCATAGACTCATTTCTACGGGAAACCATTGCCTCCACATGTAATAATTTCATCGTCTAGTCGAAAATCGGTCTTTCTTCGCTAACAAATGCAAAATGAAGGACCTATTTTCATTGCTCCCGTAAAAATTCAAGGTCATTTTATCGTAAAACAGAGATTGTATAAATTTTGTTAAGATCAAGATAGAAAGCACAAATGAGAAAAGAGGAAATTGGATGCCAAGATGGAGGAGGAACTTACAAAGAGCAAGCGCATCATGGGGTCGGAAGAAGGTGACTGCGGGACACCTTTTCAAGGTGTGTCATGGAAAGGTTCAAGTTTATTTTTCTAAAAGAAGAAAAGGTGTAGTTTTTAAAATAAATGGCCCAAATATTTTCACAAGAAAATGTACGTTTCCAACATGTATAATTTTGGTGTACACACGAAAAGTAATTTTGGTGCTCCATCCGTTAAATCGTGCTAATGTATAGATAACCGCACCCTGTGTTCTAGTTACTACACCCCGGTGCGTTTTAGTTACTATGCACTGTCGTGTTACTAATGGATGCACCGTTGCTATTAAGTGATGCACCGCGACGAATAAACGAAAATAAAAAAGGTGCAACTCTATTTTCTTTAAGTGAAAAAAAAAAAGAGGCAAATTGAAAAATGGGCGTGAGAATATTTTCAAAAATCTAATTTCATAAAAAAATTTTGAATACGGTAAAATAATTTCATTATTTCACCATTTTTACAAAATTTTCAAAATTTTGCAGATTTGCAGAGATACACTCAGATAAGAGAGCATGATAACGTATAAATAAACATGCTTGAGTTATATATTCGTAATAATCGTAATCCAAACCTCTATTGATTCAAACCCTATAGCATATAATTTCAAAACGATCTTGTGATTAAATTTTATCATTTTTTTTACTTTTCTGGCGCTTTATCTATTTTTACCCTAAACCCTTCATTTTTTTGTTTCATCTCTTTCTTCTCCCTATTCTATGATTTAATTAGGTTTTTTATTTTATATCGTATTATCCAACTCACGGGACAACTCGTATAGTCGACCCCAACTGTAAATCCATGTCGGCCCTTGCGTGAATTTTTGAAAAAATGGATTTTTTTTATCGGCACTTCGCATAACCGAGCACACCAAAGGTAACCGTATTATACAGAAGATAATCGCATGGCACCGTGGTGTGGTAATAATTTTATTTTTTTATTTTTTTTATTTTATTTTTTTTATTTTTTATTTTTTATTTTTATTTTTTAAAAATCGTTATGCCATATCTAAAATAAAGGCACCGGTGCTCTATGTTACAAGGATAGCACCGTATGGTCTATTACACCGTTTTTGCGGTGCGTTTATAATACCCCACACACCGTATGGTCTATTATACTATTTGTGCGGTGCATTTATATTACCCCATGCACCGAATGTGCATGTGCGTACATCATGACAGTAACTACTTTGAGATTTATTTTTTTACCTAAAATTTGACAATTTATTTATAAATATACTAATGAATGATATGGTGCTGTGTTTCAAAATGATAAAGAAATGACTAAAGAGATCAAGTAAAAAAAAATATCGATAACACATCAAGAAAAGAAAAAAATGCAAGTTCTTTGTAAATCTTTTACAAAAAATATTATTTTTGAATTATATGTAAGTTTAACTAATATGTATTGTTTATCGTGTATCATGCAAGAGTCAAAATGACGAAGCCCGATAAGATTATTTCGATATAGGACGAGAAGAGCTTAAAAGCTGATGAAAAATCATAAAAGATGAATCAGTAGCCTTAGAAAGAAAACTTCAATACTCAATTCAACAGAGTTTTTCGACTTTCATTGATAATATACATAAAAAATTATTAGATAACATGTGTCAAAAAGCCCATTAACGACATTTGTTTACTGCCCCACAGGACCAACAACTCGAAAAGGAATGTTGTTCTAAGAAAAGAAAAAAATAGAACATGCAAATGAGATGAATTGCCCTCAGCTCATCCGGGGGTGGTGGCCGGGAGATTAACTAGAAGGGGTGTGAAAACTTTTTACAAAAAGCTGAGGATTCAGTGAACGAATGTGTACAAACGTTTCTTCCACCAATACAAAAACCAATCTAATGATTCCAAGAACCAAATTTTATCTAAATCATGTTAAAGTAGTTTCTCAGAGAATTTATCAATATACGTCGACACTTTAATAATAGAAAACGTACAACAAAAAAAAAAAATAAGGAATGAAAAAGTAATACATTCCTTTAAATGTTTGTCTAGAATTATTTGTAAATATCACTTTGCTATATTTACTTTCTATACTCGAACAATATAAAATTAATGATTATTGTCATGTTACATTTTTAGGAAGATTATGAAAATCTCAAAAGATGAACAAGTCAGATATCAAAAATATGCCAATAGGAATGTCTAAAAAAGTGTACATGGAGATGGTCAAAGAAATGGACAAAATTGCATCGTAGGAGGAGCCATCTCAACAACAATGTGCTTCAATGTAACATGCAATCATGAATTTTTGATCATTAGGTACAATAAATAAACAACTTAGAATTAAATATTGATTTTCAAGCATTTTCGTAGAAAATAAAAGAAAAATGGAACCCATTCAACACATAAAAACAAAGATGACAAGGAAGAAAAAAAAAGGGTCGATATCTAAGTTTGTGAGTAATTGTTACTTCCTTATAACAACTTAACTAGATTTCATTTTTGTATTTTAAGTTGTTTTACAAAAATAATCATTAAATTTCTTCAAACAAAATGCTAACATACAAAGAAGAACCATCGTACGAATTGATTGAAATTGGGTTAAATATGGGTTGTATGCTATGTATGTATATATCAAATGCATTTAAATTTGTAAGCATCTATCGATCTTGTTTTACTTATTCTGTCTATAATTACGTAACAAAAAAATCTTTTATATTAAACATAAGGATTTGTTACGTGTATAAAATCTTCTGCAGAAACAAAGTATGGAACCGCACCAACAAATGAAATTTAAAAGATGGCATGGTACATGGTTTTGAGTAAGAATGCATAGTTTATGAGTCAATTGTTGCGATGGTACATCATTTTTATTTTTGATGTAGATTGATGTACATTATTTTAATATTGCAATTTTCATTATTCTCTATCAAATGTATATATATAATTTATTTCGTTTTATTTTTTATGTTTGTAGATGGAAGGTGAAGAAGAAGAAAAATCAACAACGTGAACAAACATTCTAAAATAACCCAAGTCATGGAAGTAGCTCTAGCAATGACAATGGGGCCAACCGAAGAATGATCATCCTATACAGTTTGATATCAGCATATTGTAATTTTTTTGAAATATTTATTCTTAAATTAGAAATTTTGTTTAATGTAATGGACATAGGTCCCAATTGCAAGACAAAGGGATACCAATAACTGCCCCATTTTAGATGACAAAGATTGTCTTATTCACACACACACACACACATATATATAATAAAATATGTTTTAATTATTATATTGTGTTATCCATTTGTCAAGCCTTTAAATGCAAATAATAAAAATTTAATTCATATGAATATTGATATAAGATATATATGTGTCGAATTTGATGAATAATGAATTTTAAAAATCACAATCATTATGATATGTTAAGTAACAAATTAATCCAAACATCACATTCAACATTGATAAAAATTGAATAATATGAATATTGTTATAAGATGTCAATCTCTTGGTTTAAATAATGAATTTAGAAAAATCACAATAATTCACCCACACAGACTTCTGTAGTTGTTTCTATGTGTGTAAAAAAATATGTAAAATGAACACCGTGCATTTTTATATAAAAGAAAGCACAGTGCATTTTCATTTACTCTCCATGGGCACCGCAAAAATACCAAAACTAATTAAAAAAATCTCAAAGCAGGCATTTCTCATATACCGTGCACCGGTGCTTTTATGTGAGACTATGCACCAAAGGATTTGTATGATTTATAGGCACCACACTAACACTATCATCAATTATAAATATTTTAGTGTTTTAGGAGATACGATGCATCAATGCATTTATAAGTCTATGTACTAGTGCGTTGAGATGACCTATAAATTCACAAATCCACAATTTGTACGGCCCTGCAAGTGTGCTGTATCACCAAAATTGTGCTTGGTGTGGTTTTATACCAACAACCCGATGCAAGAACCTTTGACCACCTCTGTGGCCACCGTTTAGATGACACACACCAGTAGCACTTTGAAACCTTTAGCAATGTGACCGATGAAAAAAAAACATCCTAATAACCCTGGGCCGCCTAATTTTTTAGTTGTGTTGAATTTCCATTAGCACCGCTAAAACCCTCCAAAACCATAAACATGTTGTAGCAATGTTTCTTTACAATTTTGGCTAATTTTATAACACTAGAAACCTCTCGTATAACTTCCGTCGAGGGTCTTTTTCCTTGTAGTGCAGTGTCAATAAAGGTAGACATGCAGACTTTCCAAAGGCAGGGTTAGGAAATCGCATGCATAACGTCCGGATCTCCATAATTATAGAAAATTAATCCTCCTCTTCTCGACCTACACCTCCTCGCTCTCCCCCCCTCCTTCCCTCTTCATTTTGAGAGATCCTCCACATCCAAGTGTAGATGTTAAGAGAATATGTCTCGTTCGTACTATGTACATGTTCACATTGTCTATCACTTCCGTACTCACATACTGGGTCTGTAGCGAGGTTTCACCATGACCAACTTCCATAGCAAGTAATATGCACCGCAATATTTTTGCTCAAATTTAGCACACAAGTTCCCGGCCTTGGGCAATGGTACCTTCTTCTATGATGCATGATACACTCGGAAATTAGCGCACCAAAATATGGGGTTGCTAGACCTCAAACTTCTCCCTAGGGTGTAACGGATTTGGTCCTCCGCTCATAGGTAATCCGTGCAAACATAGGGCACTCGCCTTGTGGCCTGCTTCTGAAATGAATGCAACAGACATCTGCCAACCTTTACCTCTCTTGTAGTGTCTCCGTACTCCCAAATGCATGGCTTCCAATCGAATTCTGAATATGGTGGTCCTCCAAAGGGAATATCCTCTCTAGGCACATCTTCTAACTTCATAGTATATCCGGCGCTTAGTCAAGAAAATATTCCTTGTCCTGTGAGGACTGCCCGATATATATGGGGTAACAAAATGGTGATGAACCATTCCCATGCTATCATCATCGAAACAAATTCTCCTATCATCATAGGCTTTTAGTCGTTGATCGGCTTCCAGTCGATTCTTTTGCTCGCTTGAAATATTTAGCTCCACCACTACCCTATTAGGACTTTTCGGCTTTTTGAATCGATGCTTGCCTCCTTCTGATATCACGATAGTAGGAGCAACGTTTTGCTTCAAATATCCCATAAACCAATCTAGTACGGACCTTCAAAGCCATGGCCAGCCGTGCTCTTTTCACAACATCGTATTAACGTTCGCATACCATACTACCCACCACAACTGATCCATGTCCTCATCTCCTTCTCGCACTCTTAGTGCTGGGGTGAGCCTGCGGTAAAAGTAGCCATATTTTCTATAGGTGGGTTGAAAGAAGCGAGGTAAGATATGTCTAATTACTACACAAATTCAAGCACGACGTAGCAAGAGGGTTACAAGTATGCGTAGCTTCAATTTCTCTTTTCTAGATTCAAATTCGATCTTTTAGAGGGTTGTGGCAGTGTCATTTCCTTCCCGATTGATCCGGTAATACTTCCCAATCGTGCGTGGTTCTTTCAATCGTGTGTAGTTCATTCACTCGTGTGGGCCGCACAAGTAACACCTTTTTCACTCAATAGCATCTTAACCAAATACATGTGAAATATTCTATGAATTTACCTCTCGAAACCCTTGAAAATTATTTCGCCCGCAGTATGACATGAATTGATCTACTACAAACTCGTCACAAATCCACCCAAGACACTATCAACCTAGTGATACACAACTGGGTGATTTTGTTATCAATCTTCTCCAACCGTTGATTAATTCAAGGGTCCACCGCATAACCCTATCATTCTTCCAACAAAGTCCGGGAATCCACCAATCTCAACAACCACTCATGTAGCTCATGTGCAAAGGTCACAAATAAGATCTTGTGCACCCCTATGAAGATATACTTATTCTCTTCCACTTTTCAAGATACAACTTCTTACTCCTATTTACTTTTAGGGAAAACTCTTAGATCCATTTTTTGAACCACTCTTCAATTTCCGATTTTTCTCGATTCCCCCACAAACCCCTCGACTCATCACCTCGTTATCTCTCTCAAAATGCTCCCGGTCCTTAAATAACAGAACCATTTTTTGGTTTGAGGGCCTTGACCTAGGTTAAAATTTGAGGTTAACCAAAACCCTTTTCGTGTACTACTAGCCTTTTCGGCAATGGCTCACTTCGTACGTGCTTTCGTCCACCCAAGGAAAGGAAAGGTGTTGGAATCCGTGTTTCGCACCGAGAGAGATATTTTATGAAGTGGGTGCCTCCTAGATTCAGACAAAGCCGCGGAAAAAGTCCTAACCGTAAACCCTTAACGATATACTTAATGTATCAACTTGCGCATAGCCCGTAACTTATCATGTAATTAACTAACAGAGCAATATAAATAAACATCACCAAATCTATGAATTCATTACTATTTAAGCATCTCACACATGCGCAATAACCAATGAAGATAAATAATAAAAAGAACTAATATGCAATGCAACTTATAACAGATCATAGGGACAACTAATATCCGCAAAACATGCTTATTCATCAATACTTTAGATCCTTTCTACGTACTCGTTCACATGCCCATGCACACAAACAATGAGGTCCGCACGTAGTAGGACTTAGGGTCTCCATGCACACGCCTAGTGTGAGCCCTTACCCAAGAAAATTCACACAAAATCTCTAGGAGCAAATCTATCCTTAACATGATATCGAAACTTATCCAAAAAAAAAAAAAAAAAAAAAAAAAAAAAAACTACCGACTTTCGACTTATCATAGACTTTTATTTATATATTTAGCTCCGTGCTATACTAGGTCTACAAAAGTGGTTTGCAACCCATAGATCTACCTTTTTTTCCCATTAAAATGCATGAGGGACCTTTACCCACCTACCCCCTTTAACTGCTACTTGATGACTAGAATACTCAAAATATTACAAAATTATATCAAAATTACATTCAAGGGACCCCCGCTCCTCCAACATGTTTGGATAGTCATCGGTGTCAGAATCTCCGTATCTACCTTTTAGGTGGTATTACATCAATTAGATCGTGTTTTCCACTTAGTTCTATTTGAAGTTCATGAATGGGGTTTTCTTCATTTCGAGTTTAATTTGAAAGTCTTTCTACGTTTAATGTGTTGGTCATTTTCTCGATTAAGTTTTGATTCAGTTTCAAATTCCATTCCGTAATTCAATTTTATTTTGTAACTTGTGATTGCACTTCTTTCTTGTACTTTTTAATTTCCAAACTTTCCGTGCTTGAAGACGTTACCACCTTTTTCCCATTTTTAAATGCTCGCTTTCATGTGATCACTTGATTGAGTGTTTCTTAACTTCACGCTTTGCTTCAACTTTGTGAATTCTTCAATCAACTTCATTAATCGTTCGCTAATGTTGGGAACTTTGTTAATTTGCTTTAATCGACTAATTTGAATAATTGAATACTCATGCTCACTTATAGTAGATTTGAACTTGTTATTTTTTTCTTTTAGAGTTGAAACTCACTTTCTGTCGCTTTCACTTTGTTCATCGGGCACTTCTGTACTACCTTGAATTTACTCACTTGATTGTGCTTATTGTAAAAATAAGGGTGTTGAACACCGTCAAAATTGTACCCAAGAGAAAATGCTCGCAAGTTCAAATAATCTTAGATGTGAATCCGTTGAAGACTTACTGACTTAATTGTCCTAGTTTGACCAATTTTATCAATTCAAACTTGGGTAGCAGCTTCTAAATCGAGAATGCACCCTTACAATACAACACAATTTTTATTTGAATTTGATTACAAACTTAGAACTTTCTATTTACAAGTTACACAAAAAATTGTTGTTGATATTGATGTAGACTTGTCTTTGAATGCTTGAGTTTGTAGCTTCATTAACTTGATTGTTTTGATTGAATGATGTGGAATGGCTATCGATGACCTCTTTATTAACTTGATGATGTGTTGCAAATGCATGTGATTGTTTTTGCTTGATAATACTACTTGAATTTTTCTTTGTAGCTATGTGATTTCTTTTCTCATTCTCTTTCTTTGAACTTTATGTGTGTTTTAGATAATTGTGTGTCAAAACTAGACACAAAACAAAATCAATAAAAAGAATCATGTGCCATCACAAACAGACTCATGGTGTACCTAAGATTCCCTTATTCACTTCGTGCGGATCTAGGACACAAGCACCATAAAAAATGTCATTTTTAAGCATTGAGTACATCGATCTTTTTATCTTTACAATATTTGCCACTAGACTTCTCAAGTAATGAGAATTCCATGCTTACAAACCCTAAAGAAAATTGTTCTGTGAAATTGGATGTTCTCTCGACTCAATCTCTCTCAAAGTAAACATTACTTTGGATTACAAGAATGATTTTCTTTAAAATACATTCCCTTATCGCTCCAAATTTACAAAACACTTATCGCTCCAAAATTACAAAATAATTTACCATATCACTCCGCACTATCTCTCCACATCTTATTTCTCCAAAATTACAAAACTTTAAAAAATCAACCATATTACTCCAAATATTTATTTCACCCATTACATAAATAATACTTATTATCTTAAAATTGCAAAATTCAAATAAATAACACACCTTCTTATTTAACTTTTAAATCCCTTAACTTTCATTTAAAAACACTTTATGAAATCACTCCAAAAGTGAAAATTAAAAACACTTTATGAAATACTTTGAAAAGTGATATAAAGTTAGTGAAGGATTTTAGATTTAGATTGAAAACATGCACCATTTCATTTAAAAAAATTATGTACCATAACCATACATATTTATTTTTTATACTTTTTCACCGGTAGAAACTCTCCATTTGAACTTACTCTACGGTGACCTTCCGAGTTCCACATCGTGTCGTTAATTCTAACAATAATGATCTCCACGTGAAAGCCTCATCCACTTTAGCTTCATGGAGCACTCTTTTTTTAGAGGATCTAAACACCCCACAATATTTCTAATTGGCCTCATATTCCCTTCACCATCACGCCCTCTCGATGCTTTCCACTTTAACGTCTAAACTAGATTTTCAAAATTTGTGTTATGCGGAATATGAATTACTTGATAAATCATTCTTCTCAGGACAGTGGATAATCTATAACAATAGGTCAAAGAATTTAAAACTATCTTTCCTAACTCGTAAAATGATTACTACGTAATGAAATAAGGAACCTACTTGGGATCTGCCAATTTCTCCAAAGTCTCCTTTTGTTTCTTTTGTTGTATCAAATTCCAAAATGGTTGTGCAAAAATATTTCCCCGCAAAGAGTGAACACTAAATAAGAAGAGACAGTAATAATACATATGTATATTCAAGCTAGTTAGCTAAATAAATAAACCATAAACCATATACATCAACTAAGAAATCATGATATTGAAAATCAAAGCTTATACGTATCCATATAGGGAAAAAATAAGCAAAGTAATATTTATTGATGATAGAAGGAGGTTACAAATTAGTGATTATTTAGTGTCACCATCTCCAGAAGAAAGATCCCAGCCTTCATCACACGCAGAGTATCTCCGTAAATCTATCACTCAAATCAATCTCTTCAATGGAAATTCCACCAAAGATTTTCACACAAATTATTCTCATGCAAAAAAAAAATAAGATCTGTAAGCTAATTTGTAGAGGAGCTGAAGTTAGTTTCACAATCAATGACTTTCCAATAATAGGCAAGACATGTTCCCAATCTTGTAGATGTCAACTAGACACATGGATTCGAAGTTTGGACACATGTGAACTTTTCTAGAAGGCGGCACTCGCCAAGTGGAGATTCCGTAACAATGAGACTTTCGTCCTAATGTGACCGATGCACTCGTGGATGCTCTGGAAGTTTTGCAAAGCAGCCTCCTCTGGTGTCACTTACATATGCAATGCACTTAGTCCTCTCTAGGCAGCGCTGTGAGCTCTCATATGATAAATTATAAACCTCAAACTTTGGAAACCTTTTACATGAAAGTCTTTGATTGATTTGTCTTGTTCTTTGTCTTAGGGCATGTAGCAACTGAAATGTTAGGATGATATACCCTATACATTCGTCCTAGAGATGATGTCCATTAACTGTGTCATTGGGAATGATGCCCAAATTGACCTATAACACCCCCTAAAGCATGAAGTCGTAATAGTAACAACAAGATTTTGATTTATATGCTTACATTGTGATGGGTTGGAGATGAAGCAGTGGTGACCTCCATCAATATTACAATAAATTACATCATGATATTTCTCGATCATAATTGATGAGGGTAGGCATTCCCATTTTCAGCACATAAACAATCTAATAACATGTACATAATTCGTAAAGTTGTCTACATTGGAATGTTGCCCAATACGTACATGCCTACAAATATAGGCCCATGTTCGGATGACAAACTATATGTAAGGTCACCGTATAGAGGATGTGTATTAAAAATCTTTGAAATCATAGCCTAGATGGTCAAACTAGATCCAGGGTCTTTATGTCGTTCACTCGATCATTCGAAAGTATGTCTAGCCATGAATACATGATCCGTCGTCAAACATGGAAAGACATCATTTGATTACCAGCCAATGATGTGAGTCGTTAACAAACGTGAGAGAACCACCACGATATCAATGGCTCCTCAAGGTACCGCAAAGACGTTCGTAAGGCGTGAATAGATGATTTGATGTCGAATGCCAAACAAAAAAATCTTCGCCAAAAAGTCCCCGGAAGCAGGATCTTGCCTTCGATGTTGTAACAAGCCTCATGGTACCGGAATCGATGTTTATAAGTGAACTTCCTAGATAAATTACTTGTTTGCCGACGTAGTCACCATTGCGAAACGTAAGCACGATTTTATGGCAAGGGTATGACTTGACATAGCAATTTTCAAAGGATGACAAGCAGGAGAATACAAAGGAGGAGTATTGCAGAATGATGAGTTATTCAAGGATGACTTCTCTTGAACATATCGGCGACACCGTGATGATTTGGAAACATTGGACCTAAACCGAAGTGAAGGTATGATGAACCATAGGTATGAATGAACCATCAAGATGATTACCCAACCCAAACAATGCCGTACATGGAGTGAAGAAAAAGGCCATGTTCAAGAGCGACTTGCCACCATAAAAGAATTTTGTTCACCTTTCCCAAATTTTCCCCGGTCATTTGCTCTCCACTCAATACCTCATTTTTTAACAAGCTTTAGGAGGATAAATATTTTCTTGATCTATAATTCAATTTTCGGCGAATAAAGTATTGCTATTTAATAATTTAACTAGTCTAGCATTGAATAAAACCCGATTCTTGCCATGATAGACAAGCCCTCACTATTTTTTTATGTTTTAACGACCTTAACGACATTGATAGCCAGGTACTTTTTCATAGAGAGAGAGAGCTTGCAGGAACAGGACTAAAGAACCTATAAGTACTTTTTCGTAAATTTGTCGTCGTATCCGAAAAAGTAAAATAATATCTCGAGAGAACCTCTCAAGTCATGTTTTAACTGTATCTTTTTTCATAAATAATCTATCTCGCCTGAAAAGGGTAAAACTTATATCGAGTAGATATGAATTTACGCATTTTTACAAGCTCGAAAAGACAAGTGCTCGACAATCTTTTCATTATCGTAGTCCGAAAAGAGCTAAAAGAAGACTCCGTGGGTTCCTTTTTCGCCGTTATCGAAGCTCCTCGAAAAAGAGATAAAAGTGCGTCTAAATCCTTTTTCATTTTTAACAAAACTCGAAAAAAAAATGAGGAAAAAGTATTCTTTGTGGTCAAATCATTCTCTGAAATAAATCTGCACAAGTAATCTTTTTCTACCGCCTGTAAGACATGTTCACAATGACACTTCAAATGGATTAAAATACCCGTTTAATGGTAAAACATAAATAAAAACTATAGTCATAGCAATAAATTCAATTTGCAAATACCCCAGCTGACTATTAGAAGTAGTTTCACTATTCATTTTTACCATTCCAGAAGCGCCACTTTCCAGTTTTGGAGCTCGAACCCCGATTTTTCCCCCCGAACTTCACTCTCGTTGATTGTGATCATTTCTATGGATGGTTTTCATTTCTGCTTGATCTAGGTTAGTGATACAAACATCCTTTCCTTTAGTATTCATTTCTCTCATTTCCAATTTCAGAAAATTTTCAGGGTTTTAAGGCCCCTAGGTACCTCTTCCCAAAGAGGGCAACGCACCCCCCGAATGTCGAAAACCTCGCATTGCATAGCAAGTAAAGTGAAGGTTATTTACATACAAAACACATCGTCTCTTGTTAGGGAGTACGTTGAATGCAATCAAGATTTTTTGTTTCTTACATTAAGGCTCAAAATTTGCCTAATTTTTTGCAATGAATGGAATATAATGGGATCTTATGATTGTATTTCAAGTTTCATTGATTACAATGATGATTACATGGAGGGAAAAGAGAACATGAAGACTGCAGTAGGATATGATTGCCTTAAATGATTCGAAGTACAAAGAAGAGCCCTAAGAGATTGCATCGCCAAGTACTTCTAAAATTTGTTTGGGATGAGGCAACAAATAGAACTATTAGAGTTCTTCGTTCGAGCATGGGATCTGTACCCATCGAGGAATTTCATATTAAGAACCAAGTACCTTTAACAAATGGAGGATGTGTACTTTTCTACAGTCATCGAGGAGAGGCTTGCCCATTTCGGGCCTCAAAGCCCATTGTTGTTATAGAGATAACAGAGATTGCGTGCTTTTTTTCTTGCAACATTGTTATCCAAGGCCGCAGCCAAGAAAAATATGGAAAGACAAACATCCGGATGTTAGAGATTTGCCATCGAAAACTATCATTTTCATGATTTCTCAAAACTTGTTGGCACCGTTACACTACATGTAGCGAATAGATCGTATATGCAATATGCGCGAGTGTATGGAGCGAACATACTTCGATTGGTCCGAAGCTGTTATTTTTATAAAAGGAACAATCGAATAAAGCTAAGGGAGGAAGGAAGAAGAATTTCTGCTATGGTTCTATCCTTATATCCTTCGCTCGAACGGATTCCACTAATGTACCACAACATGTGACACCGGATGTGTCTAATCCCAGAGACCGCGTATGTAGAGATGGATGGAACTCAATGGGTAGGCATGCAAAGCAATCACCATCAGAGTTCTCGACTACATTCTTTTACTCGGTTCGCTTTGGCTGCATTGTTTACCGATGAGTATGTATATATATATATAGGTTTTGATTTCCGGGGGAGATCCGCATTTAGCATTACCGTAAGGTGCTCAATGTGGTGCAATCGGTAAGAATGTTTTCGACCATGCTTTTTCTTTTCCTAAGGTTTATACAATGTTTTTTTATTTTTTATTTTTTTCCCAATACTAAACTAATTGTTTGATGTAATGCATATGTTGTTGTGTTCAACCGCAGTGGAATCGAGCATGAAGATAAACAGAGAGGGTTGCTCCGGGAGAGAATTCGTGATTCGATATGGTTGAGACTTTGACTAAGCTTCAGCAACACATAGAAGGTTTGACCTTCGTGATTTTGGATTTTCTGTGATTCAAAGAGCTACCTATGCGACCGCAATGACACACTATTGGGGTTCCTAACCGCCGGATGTGCTTACTTCATAGGATAGATAGACCAGTGAATGTTACCACGAGCACCACTAGTTTACTTGTAACATTTTGCATACATTTTGAGGTCGTATGACAAATGTGTCTTGGCACAAATTTTTATAAAAACCTATAACTATCTATCTATAAGATTTTAGTGTTTTCCTATGTTTATTGTGCAATCCTATTTAATGATGTGAATTTTTTATTTATATATATGTTGCAAATGTCTCAGATAAAACTTGATTAGTTAATGAATCACCAATGTGTTCAAATTTCCGGAAATGTGTTGATATTGTATAAAATAAAAGTGTCTTTTCAAAAGTCGAACTCTTAAGGAAAAATTCATGCAATGTTGAATTTCTTACGTATAAACATTACAAAGTTGTAATACCACAAGTCGTGAGTCTAACCTTTTCGATGATACTAAGTATCACCAAATGAAATGGCATCGTAGATAAGTTCTATCAACGCGCTATACTCAAGGATATTGTTCATCGATCTACCAATACATATCCCTTGAAAACTCACTAACTCGTCGTTCGGAGCGATGGTGGCCTATGCTGCTGCAGGATAGATTCGTGTACTACGACCGGCACCATCAACATATCCAACAAAGGGTTCCAAAGATTCGTATATCCGCGATGAAATGGGTGTGGATTACTATTGTCAAGAAGACCTAAAAACAAATTAAAATAGTGATCGTAATCAACCATATAGGGGCCATGCTTACAATGGCTCAAACTTTTCTTCACCTATTACACGTCTTCGAGCGAAAGAAGGACCAAGTGGACCCTCTCGAGAAAATGTGAGGCTTGACATTTTTGTCGTATTATGCCTTTACACGTCTCTTATGCACTTTTTTGGCGAATTGGGTTTCATGATGCGTTTCATCAAAATGGATGAGGTTAAGGAGATGAGCTCTTTTCTTTGAGGTGTTAGGTAACAAGTCGATTGTGAGTTTTAACGATGGTATTTCACATTGATCGGTAAGATATATTCTAGTTGAAAAAGGAGTAAATCCACCTCTTGTTTCTCATCGAGGTTCGATACGCCCACAAGGGGGAGTACAAGATCAAATTCCAATTTCTTTTATGAACTCCTATCATTCGTTGAAGCATATGTTTAAGAATTTTGTTAATAGTTTCCAACTCGTCCATTTGATTGTGGATAATAAGGAGTAGAATTATCATGTGACAATCCTAACTTGGCAATAATTCATCCATCATGTGATTGCAAAAATGCTTCCCATGATCCGTAACTATATCTTTTGGGACCTCAAACCATGTGACAACATGATTAAAGAAAACAATGCACCGTATGTCCCGTGTTGCTGAATGTAGGCATCGCTCGGCCCATTTGGTGTAACAGTCGCATCGTGACAATAATATAACCATGCCCCCGCACGAACGAGGGTTGCTGGTGTCATGAAGTCAATACCCCATTTCAAAAATGGTCCCACAGAGACAACATGATGCATTTGCGCCGTGCTTTCAGGATTTTATGATCAAACATCCGGCACGCATGACAACTTCTCGACCGCGAGACGCCTCGAAAAATAGTAGGCCGGTGCACCTGCTGTAGAGTATCTTCACATGTAGCATAACGAGACAAATTTCCACCACAATCCCTAGCATGACACCCATTTAACACTTTTTCTGTACCCCTCCCCGATGAGTGAGGTGATCCCCAAATGGTATCAACACCATGACGATAAAGTGTATTGTTGATGATCGACAATCTTGGGCTTGGTATCGAATACGTCAATGTTCGCAGTGAGAGGCATTAGGTTGAAAGCTTATGCTTGGATATAAATGATGAAATCGATACCAAGGATCGATGATCTCGATCAGAAATAGAGACTCGTCAGAATTGATGGTTCTGAGCATAGTTGCAAGATTATCGTAGGGAAGGTCACATAGAAGCTTAGCCAAAACTAAAGACTTCTTTGACTTGGATTCGATGAATCTAAATCAAATTTCAAAAATGACAATCCATTTTGAATATTTTCCCCATCGTACCCTAGATGTTATATATACGATATAAGTCATGGGGTTACAATTTGAAATGATAGTGTTTTTTCGAGCAGATATAATGGAAAATATTTGATAACTTTAACAAATCCCATGGTAAGATTACGTATGAATACTTAACTTCCATATTATTGAGATTACGACTCAAATAATAGATCGGATGTTCAATTCCATCTTCTACTTGGATCAATATCATAGCAATGGTCATTTCAAGGCGATGAGTATAGGAAATAATTATTTTCATAATTAGGGGATACATTAATGACACTTGATAAGAGTGTCCTCGATAAAGATCAAAAAAAGCTTGCGCAACTTGGTCCCAATGGAAGGGAACCCCTTTTTCAATAGTCGAGTAAATCCTTTTTAGCCATTTCGTCATAGTTTTTGAATGAAACCTTCTTAGGAATTTATCCTTTCCTTGAAGTTTCGTATTTGAATTAAGTTTGATGGCATATGCAAATCAAGAATGGCCTCGAACCTTCAATGTCAATTCGAATTCCTTCTTTTGAGACTATGAATCCAAGAAAATGACCTCTTAACCAATACAAAACACATTTATGTGGATTGATGGCTTTGCAGGCCGGGGAGATAAGAAAATGGCTCTCAAGTGCATCTGGGGTGATCGGGTATAATTTCGTGAATGTGTCGGTAAATCATCTAGATATGGTTGAACAATGTGCTTGATGTCATTAAAAGCATAGTCCATCGTTCTCCGAAAGTTGCCCCAAAGATTCTTTAAACCAAATGGTAGTTTCCTATGTGTTTAATGTGCCCTGTGGATAGATGAATGTTGTCTTATGTTGATCCTTCAGCGGATATTGATTTGATCAGAGTCGAAAATCCATCCATGAATTGAAAATATTTCACATCCAGCACAATCATCAATAATATGGTCGATAAAGGGAGTAGGATAGTTGTCTTTTGGACAAGCAATGTTGACATCCCGATAATCGACGCACACTCTAATGGTTCCTTGTTTTTTCATGACAGGAACGATATTGGAAACCCACTCTGTCAGCGGAACAGGGTAAATGAAACAAGCACGTAAAAGTTTTTCAACTTTTGATTTGATGGAAACGGCTTTCTTTGAATGAATGGGACAAAGCCGTTGATGCACCGGTTTGACATCAGGATACATATTAATAGTGTGTTCAACAATACTAGTATCTATGCCTGGAATTTCCTCGTAAGACCAATAAAATACATCACGGAATTCATGAAATAGAGAGCGATATTTTTTGAGTTCTGATGGAGAACAAGATAAACCGACATGAATATTTTCTACAACACCAGGTTTGGTCGAAACATTGATAGAAATTGTTTCTTCAATATTTGACATACTTCGCTCGGAATCAATTGCATTAATAGGTAAATAATTCGAAAAGAAATTTTTGATTGATGAGTGATATAGTTCACTAAGATGATTTTCTTCATAATCATGAAGATGGGAACGATGATGATAATATTCCCATGGTTCTCCTTCTCACGTCGTGGCTTCCAAAATATTATCATCTATCAAGAAAATTGAGGAAAATGGATCAGAGGAAGTACCAAATTCTAAGGAATGATCAACCCAAAAAATCGGTGACGGTGATTTCAGATTCGTCACCCAAGCCAAATAGATTGATTTCTATGCCAGCTCAATAGGGTTGGGCAGTAGAAACTCATCCAATGTAACAATTTCAGAATCATCCGTAATCTCCCTTAAGCTAGATGGAGTGGAAGATATCATGTAGCAAGTCTCTATACTTGAAATTTCTGTCGATGCCGCAGACAGCAGTAATGTGAAGGTTCCCATGAGAGTGGAATCATTTAAAAGTCCTACAACATTGTTCTAAAGTGCTGGTTGGGGTGCATGAACGAATGGAACACTTCCAGTTACCTGTGAAGTGGAGGCAAAGAAAATTATTTGATTAATGACTGTGATAATACCTTTATATGGAAAGGAAATCATTCTAAAATATGTATAAAAAATTGTAGTCATTGCATATACCCATGGCCTTCCAAGTATAATATTATAGTTAAGGGGTTCGTCAACAACCTCGACATCAAAATTCACTTTTTTTCCCCCTATTTCAACATGAAGGTTATTAATAATACCACAAAGCTTATATGTACATCCATCAAAAGCCGTCAACGTCGTTGATGATTGTGATAAGCGTGGCGAGCCAAGCGACTACCAACAATTTAGTGACATAATACATGTAAATGCTCCTGCATCAATAATAGTATGATGAACAAGGTGATTGAGAACATTTACTTGTATGGATAATGCCAATTCTGCTGGTAGTTGTGGCACATAACCTGAATGATTAAAGATGACAAGATTAGAATCAATTGGATCAATTCCACCAATAGCCGACAATAAAGCCTGTTTTTGGGAGGGGAAATTTTGTAATACCTCAAGAGCAGAAATAGTTGAAGTGGATTGAGCCAAATCTTCAACTATATTATAATTTTGAGCAACTCTTACACGAGGATTATATGTTAATTTGTGAATTACTCCCTTTGGTGGCTTGATTGTCAATTCAGGAATAGCAATAGACGGTATTGATTTTGTAGACGGATTCATAGTTGAGGTAGTAGGTTGATCAGTGGCCTAAATACCATAATTTTTATTACACATTGACACCAAAATATCTATTGAAGTTTTTGTGACGGATAACATAAGTACTAGGAACTAGAAGCTGGATTTGTAGCAACTAAATTTGTGTCTGGATTCAGAAACGGATTTGTCAACACAGTTGATGCATTGGAAGTCTTAATGATTTTGGAGACTTCAGTGCGGTTAGGACAATCCTGAAAAAAGTGTTCCTCATTATAGATTATGCATGGATAACGAGGCTTCCTAGGTCTAGACGATTGATCAGATGATCTGTCTTGTGGGTTAGAAGTTTGTTTTTTCTTAGATTTCCCCTTTTTCTTACTTCCGGGTTTCTTGTCACTTTTTCCCTTGTCAAACGACATGGAATTAATTTTGTAAGAAGCTGCAGGATCAAATTCAGTAGTATGATGTGTTCTTGCAGTGCCAATCAAGTCATCTCTGGCATGAGAGTCATTTAATTGAGGAGGAACAATAAAATTAGATCTCAGTGTGTTAGGAATTTTTTCATAGAGCATTCCAGACTGAGTATAAATCAAGTCTAAATATTTGGCACGAGCGATAATTTTATCTTTTGTGACAACGCCACCCTTAGCCACATCCTCAATTATAGATGGTAACAGGGACTTAATGAACCACTCAGCAAGGAGCTGATCTAGAACAAATGTCTTAACCATTCTACGACGACGACACCACTCATGAATATGATCGGAGATGTCAGTAGCATTAGTCTGTTTGAAATTGGTCAAGAGTTTCATTCCAGTTTCATATCATATGGGTAACTGGAAGTGAGTCAAAAATATAGTATCTAGGGCAGTGAAATTATCAAAAGAAGCTCTAGGTAACTCAATATACCATTTTCCAACCGAACTTGTGAGTGCATGCTGGAAAAGACATAGTCGAACAGAATAATCATTTAGGGAATTTGTTGAACACCATAAATGATAAGTCATGACATGAGTCGATGAGTCTTCCCCAGGGTTTTCATTTAACTTAGGAATATCCGAGGGTAATTTGTGAGGTATCATCATCCACCAAGGAGCATAATTGATTGGATAATTGGTTAGCCAATTTAAATCTGGTAACTCTAAAGTTGCAACACAGGGCAACTGTCTATTAAGATCAGGTTGAGCATAGCCAAGGTAAGATGGAATTTCTTGAGAAACATGCCTTTGAGCACCAGCATAAGGAATCTGCTACTAGTAACCCAGATAGGTGTTGTTTTGAAAAGAAAACGCTTGAGGGTTCTATTCACCAAAACCTGGATATGATACTTGTTGAAATAAAGTTTGAGGTATTTGTGCTTGAGGTTGTCAAGGGGTCTATCCACCAATGTTATAACCCAAATTAGAATAATTTAGATTCAATCAGTAGGTATAACCAGGTTGTTGTTGTGACATCCCATAAAATGGTAAACCAGCTTGTGAATAAATGATTCCAGATACAGGTTGTTGTAAATTAACTGAAGGATTTGGAGTCTGTGGACCCAACATTTTAGGGTATTGAGTTGAAGGACCTACTTGATAAGGTTTTTGTACAAAATTTAAATTCTATAACAGGGGTAAAGATGTATTAACAAGTGGAATTGATGTGGGTGTAACAGGTTGAACTAGTTGATACGAGTGTACAATCGTTTGAGGTTGGATAGGCAGAGTGGGCTGCCATGAAAAACATTCATTTCGACATTAGGTTGACCAAAAAGTGACGGATTATTGTCATAGTGGCTGACCAAAGGTTGCCCCCCAGCATGAGGAGGATAATAAGATGGAAAATATTGCTCTCCAAATGCTAGGAGTCCAGTTGATATGGTACTTGAAGTAATAGACCCAGAAGGACCGGCTTGATATTTTCCTAATGATGTGTATAAAAAATCAAGTCATTCAGTACTCACTATAGTTTTACCAGTTATAATACCAGATGATGACATTGGTAAAGTCCATGGAATTGAAGATGCACCAGAGAAAATTCCAGATAGAGATTTATAACTTGATGGGACCATAGGGCTACCATGAAAATATGACTCTGGTGAAGTTGTAAACATCGATGGGGTAGCGAGGGCAGGTGCCAACGTAATTGGAACAGATGGCCCAACTGAAAATGTTGGTTCAAGCATGGTTACTTGACCAAATGTATACCCTTTTAGATCGACAGGAGTTTAAATAGGAACAGGATCAATAAAAGCAGATGGTGAAGATTGAGGAAAAGACTCGTACAAGTAAAGGTCCTCCCCAAAATGGGTTGCAATTAAAGGTGTCTCGTCTTGTGGGATTTATTCAATCGCAATTAAACCAGGTGGAAGTATTTCACCATCAGACCCAAACTATATTTCAGGTGGTTTACTGTGTGATATGGGAGACTCAATGGCTACAGAAATTTGTGGGATGACCAAGGCAGGAACAAATTTCGGTTGTTTGACTCTGGGATTCAGATGTTCTGGCAAATAGGAGACATGATCTGGATCTAATTCTAGTTGAACAACGTCGGGTCCAGGAGGTATGGTCTCACTAATTGGATGGATCGTGACCACGGGTAGCTGTGAGGACTCCATTTTGACAATAGTAGAAACAACTTGAGATAACTCCAGTATATGGGAAGATGATTCTTCATCAGAGGTACGAATAGTACTTGATTTGGTAGTGTTGTCACCTTCGCTGACCAGGAGTAACTTCTGGTGGTAAAGGTGGTTTCAATGCTAATCTATGCGAACGACGGGGGAAAGGATTTTTTTCTTCCAAGATTACTGATTTATTTTAACCAAAAACAAATAAACAAACTAAAAGGGTATTACTAGGCAAAAAGGTTTACCAAGAAACTGTGAACTGCAGAATACCTCCTGGCGAACCAAGAAGTACGAGTAGGCAATCTCCCCGAATTTTGTGTTCGGTGTATTACAATTTACAAGGCGACTAACTCGGTTCACTATGGATGGATAGCAACCTAAATTTTTCCTCCCAAATATACTTGAAGGTACGTGGAGGCCCAAGTCTGTATTAGTGTTGTTTGATGCGAAACCGCATAGTGAGAGCACCCCTTTATACTTTTCGTACTGTAACACCATCCGATATACCTAAAAGTACGTGGACGAGTTACGATATACTTACGTACGTGGAGTGAGGTATCACACTCGAAATGTATCGCAGACAAGTTAACAACAACTGCTATGTTTTACGATGCCGAAACACATCTCTATCCTAGACCTTCTAAATGTTATTGCTATGGTTCCAATGCTTTGTTAGGTAAATTGAGATAAATTTTAAGTTGATCTTGTTTGTCAATTTTCCTTTCAAAGGTTCACCGCGATGATGTATTGGAAATTCCTAAAATGCAAACTAAAATGAGAAGAAATCTTTCACTTTTATTTTTTTCACTAAAAATCCTAGCTACTAGAGGGAAAGAGAAATCAATTTGAGAGCAAACAAATCAAAGAGCACAAACTAAATTCAGATTTCCTAATCATTCCTTTTTCAAAACACACAATCCACTACATGCAAATGCAGGTTTTTCTTTTCAGTTCCTTTAATGTTATGAATGCAGAAAAGAAACTAAGTGCATCAAACCAATAAAAACAAATGCCTTTTACTTTTGAAAAATGAAGAATGTAAACAACAATTTCTCTTTTGAAGGAAAAATGAGGAATTTAACAACAATTTCTCCTATCAAGAAACGAAGAATTTACGACAACTTACTTTTTCAAAATAAAATGGATCTAATGTAGCAATGAAAATACTTTGAAATTAATTCTTCAATGATAAAGAAAAATGCTTTAAATAAACATTGAACAAACTTTTATTTCAAAGGAGAAAGAGGTAGGTAAGGTCACTGGTCAATATGAGGTATCAGGCTCTTTAAAACACAACAAACGACAAACTGAAAACAAATTGCAATTAAAAATTCAATGGAATTTGGATGGTTTTAGGAGGAAACGCAGTCTCTAAAGAGAGATAGTGCGTTGCAACGCAGGTCTGAAAGGGAGACAGTGTTATGCAAAGCACTGTGTCCTATCCAACAGTGCGTTTGGCGCAATGTATAAGGAAAAATACAACTGTTTAACACACTTCTAATGAAAATTTGGATTTAAAAAAATCTAATACTTCTGAGTAAATGCTACTGGGTGAATAAACAGAGAAAATTAGAGGAAAATACACTAAGGATGAAGGGTAAACTCCCCAGTGGAGTCGACAATTTTTTATGCATAATTATGAATTATGGATAAAACATTCTTCCCTAGATGTAGTGCTCATCTAGAACAATAGGTTAAATACTTTGCAACTAATTTTCCTAATTGTAAATAAACACACATAATAGATCAAATAACTTACTTGGAGTCCAAGCGCTTCCTATTCTCCTTCTATCGCTCTTGTTGTAGCTTCAAATCTGAGCTAAGTCGCCAAAATATTCTCTACAAAGATGAACACTAAACAACAAAAGATAGAAATAATACAGATGTCTATTCAATTTATTCAGTTAAATCAATAAAACATGAACCATATGCATCAAATAAGAATTCATAATATGAAATACATGAGCTTATACAGATACATATGTGGGAAAGTAAGCAGCAATCTTTATTAATGGATAGAAGGGGAGGTTATAACCCAATGATTGATTTAGTGTCACCATCTCCAGCAGCATCCCAGCCTCATCACAATGCACATCTCTCCAGCAGCATGTAACTCAAATAAATTCCTCAATTGAAATTCCACCAGCATTTCTCTACTCAAATTCTTCCCTCTTCAAACACTAAGATCTATGCTCAATTTAAAAAGGAGCTGAAGGTAGTTTTACAATCAATGACTTTCCAATAATAGGCAAGACATGTTCCCAATCTTGTAGATGTCAAATGGACACATGGATTCGAAGTTTGACACATGTGAACTCTTTTAGAAGGCACTGACCAAGTGGATATTCCAAAACAATGATAATTTCGCTCCCAATGTGACCAACGCACCCTATAGTGTCAGGAAGTGCTTTGCAGAGCACCCTTGAATGGGGTCACTTGCATATGCAACACACTTAGTCCCTTTAGAGGTAGCATTGATGAGCTCTCATATGATATATTATAAACTTCAAATCTTGGAAACCTTTGCAGATGAAATTCGTGGATGATTTGTCTTGTTCTTTGTCTTAGGGCATATAACAACTGAAATGATAGGGGATGATAAACCCTATGCATTGGTTCTGGAGATGATGTCCAGTTAACCAAGTCATTGGGAATGGTGCCCAAATTGACCTATAACACTTTTTATTCTCAGACAGTGTGACCCATCACACTTTTTCAATTAAGTGGGATCCATTGCATTGGTTCCTAAACCTTACCTACGATGATCCCAAAAAGATGCAAAAAATGCATTTTCGATATCTTGCTTTAAATTCTGTTTTGATTGTTGTGTCTTCCTAAGTCTCTATTCTATCCAAAATCTCTGTAAAGCCAAAATATTGTTTGAAATTGAGTGTGATTTATTTTTTTATGAGATTTTGCTTCTTTTTTCCTCTTCTTATCAATTAGGGTTTTTTCATTTGACTTGGTTATTGATATGTTAAGGGATTTTCATCATTTATAATTCTAATATGGTTGAATTCCTTATGATTCAATAATATAGTCACTTTTCATTTTTCTTTACATTGAAAAAATTGAAAGAAAAAGAAAAAGAAAATTTCATTTTCTCATGCATTAGAGATTTGAATTATTGAATTGGAATAGTAAATTTTAAGGTATTTTTTGGAAGTTTTTGTTTTTTGTATCATTGTTTGAAACACCTTCCCTTATTTAGTTAGATATTCATCGAATTAAAAATAGTTATTTCTCATGCCAGTTTCATTTTAGGAGTTTGGGTGTCTTCATTTCAATTCTTGAAACCAAAACCTTAATCAAGATTAACATTAAAAATTATCAATTAACCTAAGGATCATTTGAAACAATAAAGACACATTTAGTGGTCTAGGCTAGAAGAAGTGTTCTAAAGTCTCTAAACATAGGAGTTGTTGTTATTTTTCAGCATTACATCTCGGGGATGGTTGGTTTTCCATGTAAATCAGAGTATATAAAAATGTAATTCCACATACCTTTTTTTATATAGGACGATGCTCCATGTACAATGAGTATATAATAATGCCCCCATCATACAATTATGAATTATAAAACACTACTATGGACTGCACTTTCAAATACCTTTAGGTATATTTTGGAAGTCCCCATTAGGTTTCAAACCTACCATAGATAATCGAGTCAACTGCCTTCTTAACTTTGATACACCGAACAAAACATTCAGGGAGATTTCTTGCATGTACTTAACTATATATTGTAGTTCATAGTGGCTTGGAAAACCTTATATGCCTAGCTAAACATCCTTATTTTTATTTTTGTTTTTAGTTTTCAAAATTATTTAATTAACCGTGGCACAACATCCTCATCATTCGCATAGAATGAAAATACTACCTCCCTTGCCTCCGTAAGTAATACCTTGACGTCATAAACATAAGAAAATGCAAACTACCAAACCCAGTACATTGAAAGCTACCCATCTAGAACTACATCCAAAATTACTCAACCATAATCATCATTTCCTATTAATACCTAACCCGAAGCTACATCTTTGGAAACTAGTGAGCTTAAAACAGTTGAAAGTTCTTAACCATAATTTCTTGAGACATTAGAACCTGATGTCATAGAACCTAAAATTGAAGACTCAGAAATCTTACAACGTCGTGAAATATTGTAGAAACTATATTGTATATTTACAATTTCTCGTGAACTTTTAATCAAAATCTCAAGACACAAACTTACACTATTGATTTGCTGACATAATTTCAAAATTTAGAACAAAAAAATTGACCATGTACGAAGAAATAAAACACATGCAACAAGTATTTTTATCTAGGGAAAGTAATCTACTAAAAACTCCAATGCCTCTTGCATTAATAAAATGAATAGATATGGATTACAATTTCTTTTCTCAATTGATCTCACCCTACAAGTGCACAATATATCTCTCTACTCACTGAAGGCCTCTGACCCAGACTTAATAATTTTTTTACATCGCTTGAGCTCCTATTTCCTTGCACTTTTCCTTGAGGAATTAGGCCCCTATTATTTGTGAAATTCCTCAAATTTAATTGTGCAATTCCTTAGGTTGATCATTTGACTGCATGCAACAACTTTACACTCAAGACTAGTCTACAACTAATATTACACTACCTTGGAATCTCCACCAAGCCTAGTGAACTCGAATTCTCTGCGTTCACTAGATTTTTCAGGCCAATTGATAATATACCTAGATAATCATTGAGTTTTACTGAATTTCCACTGCACAACATGACCCTCCACTAGTTCCTCCAATAGTTGGAACTAGTTTAACTAAAAAAAACATTAGATAAATGACCTTTATTGCTACATATTAGTAATCACAAATGCTTATTTGAACTCTAACTCCTCCAACTCAAATTTTCTGAGTAAATTAGGTGACAGAAGCCATACTACTCAAGTTAACATCATCCATGTTGTTTGTTGGTGTGGAAATTCAAATTTTCTCAATTTAATCAAGGAAAAATCAAATTGGGAATTTCTTGTTGCATTTTTCAACACTTCCTCTCAGCAAGAAATGGATTATAAACCTCTCCTATCCTACACCTATGAAACTCAAACTTCCCTATTTACAAGGCCTTTGTCAAATGTCAACATCTTGTTCCTCTATCATAATGTGCTACAATAACATTATCTGCCTCTGCACACGATCCTGTAAATGGTGATACCAGATATCTATGTTCTTGGATCGATCGTGAAAAATAGGATTTTCAGATAGCTTGATGCAAATATTATTATCACATTAGATCAAAGTTGGATCCATCATCTGACCAAACAATCCAACAAGTATCTTTCTCATCCAGTTTGCCTCACATGTTGCTTGACTCCAAACCATGTATTCTACTTCTGCCGAGTTGAGTGCCACAAATATTTGCTTCCTATTGCACCAAGAAACTGTTGTGGACCCAACACTAAACATTCCACCTGATGTTCTCTTTAGGTCTGATGGACTCCCTACCTACTTTGCGTCTGTGAAGCCACATAGCTTCACTCCCTCTATTTTTTTGTACCATGGAACAAACTGGGTAGTGCCACTAAGGTACCGTAGAAAATTCTTAGCCTCCCTCCAAAATATTTTGGTTTTCCTAACCATGGATTGGATCAGTTAATTACTACATAGCACATATATGGTTGTGTGTTCACAAGATACTTTATTGAACCCACCAACTATCGGTAAACAATAGCATCCACCTCCTCATCTGAAGTGGCATCCTCTTTCCTCCAATTGGTCACTAAAGTAGTCTCCATGGGTTTGCAATTCTCCATGTAGAACCTCTAAAGTATCTCGTTGGCATAATTTCCCTGAGAGACAAAAATTTCCCCATCTCCATGCCACACTTCCATTCCGAGGAAGTGGTGAATTATGCCCATGTCCTTCATTTCAAACTCTCTTGCAAGGTCCTTCTTGCAATATCTGATCAACTACTCATCACCAGTTAAAATCAAATCATCAACATATAAGACAATAATCAAAAATTTACCTTCTACCAAAATATGATAGAGGTTTGCATCCACTTAACTTTTGGCGAAGCCCAAACCAGTGAGATAGCTATCGATCCTAGTGTACCAAGCACAGGGTGCTTGCTTGAGACCGTACAACACTCACTTCAGTCTGCACACATGAGACTCTCAATAAAAATTATTGAAGCATTATGTTTGCTAGATATACACCTCCTCCTCAATAACTCCATTGAGGAATTTTGTTTTCACATCCATCTGGTGGATCGTTCGCCCCATCTGTGCAGCAAGAGAAAGACTTGATCTAGTGGATGATTACCATGTTACAGGAGCAAAGGTCTCATCATAGTCAATTCCTTCAACCTAAGAGTACCCCTTAGCCACAAATCTTGCCCTGTACTTTTCTATGCTTCCATATATTTTCTGATTTACCTTAAAGATCCATCGCAAACCCATGACTAATTCATTTGTTGGTCTTGGGACCATTTCCCAAACACCGTTCTTTAATATGGATTCATACTCCTCCACCATTGCATCAACCTGTATAGGTTTCTCTACTTATTCCTCGAAAGAGGATGGTTTAGTCTCTACAATCTCAATCATTAGAGCCATGTAGCTAGTGTACTAATCTGGTGACCTTATTTTCCTGTGCTAATTTGAAGGAGCACCCACATTATCCCTCGCATCATACACAATTCTCGCAGCTTCCCTGGTTCTTTCTAGAATCATTTGGATGGTTCTGCTTGAGTGGTTCTCTCCACTCTCTGCTCCTAAATTTGTGGCTACTCCAAAAATTCCTGAGGCTCCTCCTTTGGAGCTAAAATATCCTCTTCTCGTGGGATCTAAATATCCCTCTCAAGAGAGCACCGCATTGCTTTCTCCTCGTAAAATTTTACATCCATTCGCACAACTCTCATTCTAAGGGATGGAAAGTACACACAGTAGTTGTGGGGAGTTTCTATGTAACCCAAAAATACCCGCAACTCTAATGTTGACTCTATCTTCTTCCTTGCATATTTGGATACATGGAAATAGACAGAGGCTCCAAAAATCCTGAAGTGTGACATACCCAACTTTATTCCTGATAAATCCTCATTCGACGTAATCATGCCCAAAATTCGATGAGGACTCTGGTTCTTCAAATAGAATGTTGTGTTGCATGATTTGGCCCACATGTGCAGAGGTAGGTCTTGGTCATGCAACATCTCCCTCGCTACTCCCACAACGCTATGGTTCTTTCTCTCAGACACCCCATTTTGTTGTGGGTTGTGGGTTTTTGTCAACTCTTGTCGAATGCCTTCTTTTTCGAGACTTCCACGTTCCACCCGATCATAAATTAGCTGAGCCAAAATATCTCTTCAGCCAATCACCCTCATGCCATATTCCAAGCATGAATGTGGGATCTCATGGGATAAACCAATCCAAAAACAATCAAGCGAATACAGAGGGTAAACCACCTACACCCTCTCCATACCGTGATCACACCTAAACTGGTGTCAAGATCAACAAAACCAAATCGAGCTTGGATGCCTAAAAATTTCTTCACCATCCTTGAGGAAATTTCTTGTCTCCACCCTAGGGCTTTACCATGTATCCCTCCATTACTTTTCAATGGATTCCTAAGCCTTTGGGAATTTTCATGATACCACCTCACCTCGTATTTCGAAACCATTCGGAAATCCAAAGCTCAAAACTGAGAATAATCCCATAACACCATGGCTATACATAAATGGAAAGGCTAGGCTAAAATACATTGTTGAATCCTGACAAAATCCATGTCAATGACAAAAAAAGAGCCATATACCAACATGAACATACCATGCATGTCAAAACTAGCTAGGAAATCAGACATGTAATCGGTTACCTGCATGTATTCCCGCTGAAGCTACTTGATCCTTTCCTTTCTTTGTTTTCCTTGTCCTTGTCCTTTTCTTTCCTTGCTTGCTTGTTTTATTTCTCCTCTTAGTGCTTTCTCCTCTCTGAGACTAATTCTCACACTAAACTAACAAAAATTTAAAAAAAAACTTCCCAACTGATGCTTTAAGGTCTTTTTATTAATGAGGCCCCTAATTTCTTCAATATCCATTATTTTCCTTCATTTGCCCCCTCACGTGCAACCTTTGACCCTTCACCTTCATTTTCTCCTAATTTCCATTATTTTCATAAAAAATGTGCCAAAATACCTTTTTTCCTTTCCAAAGCCTTAGCCATTTCTTTTTCCAATTTCGCTTATCCATAAACATAACAAGTGATGCCCACTAGGATATTTTTCCCAACATTCAACTTGGAATAATTTTCCCTTTCTCGTGGTCTTATTTTACCTTTATTAACTTTTATTGCATGAAATTTTAACCCTAGGGTTGTTACAGACTCGTCCCTCTTAGGGGAACACCGTCCTTAGTGTTAAACCACACTTATACCTAGAAAACCCGCTAAAAATAAAAAACATACTACCTGTGGAGCTTTATAACCCAACTCATTACAGTATTTACAACAACATGCTCAAAGCAAAACCATCATGACAAAAATGATAATATGACAACCATATCGCTTATTGGATCTTTATAACTTAGCTCACTGAGGTATTTAAAATAGAAACCATGCATCAATATGTACACATACCAAAACTAATTTTCCTTCACCAGAAAATAATGAAGGATGCATAGCCCACCTCAAATCAATCATCTCCCATGTAGCATCATTAGGCCCAAAGTGCTTCCACTAAAATTTAACCTGCTTGAGTGCTCTATTCCGGAGCATGAGATTTTTCCACTGCAATATGCATTGGGGTTTTGGTTGGAATTCTCCATCTTGTTCCACCTGCAATATAGACCAATCAATAACATGATAAACATTCTTTACATATATTTTAATCAATGAAAAATGAAAAACATCATGTACTTTCATTGTCGGAGGCAGTGCAAGTATATAGGCCACTGGTCTAATCCTCTCAAGGATTTCAAAAGGTATACCATATCATGATGCTTACTGATCAGGTGATCATGTCCTAAGTGAAGAAAATTCTCAAAATTGGAACTATTCAGAATTGGTTGAAACCAGAACGACTGGATAGGCCTCATCGATATGATCCTGGCACCATGAACGACACTCAAATCCGACACTGTATGTGAAAGTTATTCAAGTTTGAAATTAATAATTTCCTTCAAAAGTCTAGTTTGACCAGGGTTTACTTTGATTTAAAAAAATATTAAAAAAAGAATATTCCACAGAATATTTTGGGAATATTCCACAAAATTTTCCATGAAATATTCCTTCAGCAGACTATCACAACTCGACACTTGGCATTTGCGAATTAGATATTGGGTTGACTTATAGTTTTGGTGGCCAATCAACGGGCACCACGTGGCCTGCTCGAAGGCCGCCATGTGGCCCTAGGTCGGTGAATAATTTTCAGTGGTAAAAATTATTTGGACTTGGCAGGAATCGACCGCGGGTCGAGTGGGTGGTAGCCCCAAGGCCTAACCACCTGGGCTCATGGTGGTTCTTACCATCTATAGGTCACAATGCATATATAACGTTTATTAATGGTATGGGCGGTGCCAAAGGGGGCTAGCCCCTAAGCTCTAGCCCCCGAATAACATGACCAGGACTTCGTGACCTCAATCCTAACACCAGCAGGTAATGCATAACCACCAACTGTTAATTTTTAATGTCATATGACAGTGCCACCCCAAACAGTTTAATGCCACGTTTAATGGTTAGTTGCAATGGTTCCACCGGCGAGGGTTTAGACGGTCCATGTGACCACTAAACCATAACATTTATGATAACCCCCAACGGTTCCAAAAAAAATTGAGGAGTGCGTAAACTGGGCGGAGTTGACCAAATTGGCAGGCCTAACTCCAGTTAATCCATTTTTGGTGGATTTTTTTTAGGCCAGATTGGGCAAATACTGTTTTGGTCATAACTTTTAATCTACTGATCCTTTTGGAGCAAATTTTTTTTTTTTCGAGTATTCTCAGCATTCTAGAGCCATTGGAATAGGTTTCTGAGCCAACAAAGGTGTCTTTTAGCCATTTTTACTTAAGAGAATCTTGGGGAGCCATCAGGACCTTGAGGGAAATGGAGCTGCATTGGACTACACTTCACTGTTTTAGGTGAAATCAGAGTCATTATTAGCTTTTTTTTGTGTTCTGAATTCATTTTCACAGCTTGTTTGGTCTTTTTAAGCCTTTTTCTCACTGTATTGCCAATTTGAGCATCATAATATATCAAGGACATGCCCATTGGGAGCCTTGGACCCGATAGATGTAGCCCAGGAGGGGTGAACTTCCTCATCATGTTGTTTTGTGTTTGTGGTGAAGTTATTCTGCTATGTTATTCAGATTAAAGTTGTTAAATAGTAAATTAAAACAACACTCCATCACACCAAAATTCATAAACAGCTATCAAAAACACTTTGTTTCACTTGCAAAACTATTCAAATGCTTTGCACACTTAATTTAATGGAAATGAATACTTTGAACAGCAAAAAAAATACTTTCATTTTCAGATTAGTTGGTATCAAAGCTCAGGATTAGAGCCTTAGAAGCTAGATTTTTTACTCAGAATTTGTTTTGTGCAAATATTAAGTTATTTGTTTGCAAGTTTTGATGCTTACTAGGCTAAAATTCAAGAGAGGTGAAGGAAACTTGGTTAGTGCACAAACTAATCCACAACCAAGAAGGGTCAGAGAACCACCTCCAAGAGCCCTAGAAGTAGCTTCGAGCATGTCTTCAAGAGAAGGAGAAGCTCCTGAAGAGATGGATCCCAAGGAAGAAGAACAGGTATTCCGGAAAGCTTTCTTGGATATGACTGAGATGGTAAGAATCCTCTATCAAGAAAGAAATGATAGGATTGCTAGAGAAGGATCTAAAAACCAGAAAGAAAGAGAGGTTTCCTCAGGAGGAAAGAAGAGTAATGATCAGTCAAAGAAAGGACATGGAGGAAATGGTGATCCACCATCTCCATCTTCATCCTCTTCCTCTACATAATCTTCCTCGACTTCGGTAAATTAGTCTCATAAGTTGAAAACCATTGGTAAAAATTATTTTTTAAAGCTTGATGTCAAATTTGAATTTCCTATGTTTAACGGTGAATTCAATGCAGAGAAACTAGACAATTGGATTAGACAATTGGAATTTTATCTAAGGATTCAAAACCTTCATGATGACAACACCAAGATACAGCTAGCCTCGTTAAGAATGGATGGAGCAGCATTGGTATGGTGGGAAGCCAAGACCAAGGATGAAATTAAGAAACATGGTAAGATTATTTTATCATGGTCTGAATTTATTACTACAACCAAGAAGCAATTTTATCCTTTAGCTCATCTACAAAAATCTATAATGAATTGGCAAAACTTTAGACAGCTTAAGGGACAGAATGTGCAAGACCATACCCAAGAATTTAGGAGAAGAGCACTCTTATTAGGGGTAGACTTACAAAGTCAAGATACTTTGCTGAAATATATAGGAGGTTTTCACAGTTACCTTAAACATACTATCCTTATGTTCAATCCTACTAGTCTAGACGAAGTTTGCGTACAAGCTAAGCATTTAGAGGCTAGAGGGAAAAACACTTTTGATGAGGGTAGAAACAAGCCTTTCAAAGGGAAGAACAAAGATAAAACCTTTAAGGGAAAAGGCAAAAAGAATGCATCTATCAAAAAAGAGGGTGAAAAATTCATGTGTAAACATTGTTCAAGAGAGGGCCATGAAGAGAAAGCTGTTGGAAATTACATCATGAAAAAAGAAATCAGTTTAACAAAAACAAGGGAAAGAAGAAAACTGCAGCTACTACAACTACACTTCAAGATTTA
The DNA here is from genome assembly GCA_034641835.2 of Pinus albicaulis. Lineage (NCBI taxonomy): Eukaryota > Viridiplantae > Streptophyta > Pinopsida > Pinales > Pinaceae > Pinus > Pinus albicaulis. Next base: position 833,745,454 of record CM076582.1, on the reverse strand, counting down.
GGTGATGATTCAGGGGATGAAACCAAAATTGCATCCATAGGTTTGAAAAGAATGAAGGGAAAGGAAATTGAAACTAAACCAAGCACTAGTACTTCAAACTGTCATGTACAAGCTCTTAATGAGGAAGAAAGAATTGAATTGTTCCATGTGAGGGTAGTCTCAAAACATACTAAAATTGACACATTGTTTGACAATGGGTCACAAGAAAATCTCATATCAGAAGACTTGGTCAAACAGCTAAAACTTGAGACCATTCTACATCCAAACCCTTATCCACTTGGGTGGATATGCAAGGATGAAAACTTACAAGTCTCAAGAAAGTGCATATTGCGATTCGCCATAACTGCACACTTTATTGACACAGTTGAACTTGATGTGGTGCCGCTTGATATATCACGAATTTTTTTGGGAAGTTATTACTTATTTGACAGGAAAGCGATCTTCCATTTCCATGAAAATAAATATCATCTCTTTAAAGATGGCAAGGAGTTCATTTTCAGAGCACATCGCAAGAATGCAAATATAGTGATGGTAAATGCGGGACAGGTAAAAAGTCTAGTAAATTCTAATAAGAGTTTTGTACTTCTTATGGTTAAGCCCAAGGTTGATATGACTCATGAGTCCTTTGAAAATTTTGATTCCAATCTTGAATCAGATTTATATGATGTAGTTGATGCACATCATGAGATGTTTCAGGAACCGACAGGTTTACCTCCTAAAAGGGAGATTCAGCATGAAATCCATTTACATCAAGATTGTCCTATTCCTAACATAGACATGTACCACTTGTCTATCATGGAGAATGTTGAAATCAAGAGACAAATTAAAGACTTGTTGGACAAAGGATTCATAAGACCAAGCACTTCACCATGTGGGTCACCGATAGTGTTGATTCCAAATAAAGACGGAACTTGGTGCATGTGTGTGGACTTCAGGGCATTGAACAAAATAACGGTAAAGAATCGTTACCCACTTCCAAGGATAGATGATTTGTTGGATCAGCTGAAAGATGATAAATATTTCACTAAGTTAGAATTACGTAGTGGTTATCATCAAGTTAGAATTGCAGAAAGTGACATTTGGAAGACAGCATTTAAAACCAAACAGGGACTCTTTGAGTGGCTTGTTATGTCGTTTGGTTTATGCAATGCACCTAAAAATTTCATGCGGGTAATGGATGATTTCTTACATCCTTTTCTTGATGATTTCGTTATTGTCTACTTAGATGACATCTTAATTTTTAGCAAGACTAGAGAAGAGCATGTCGTGCATGTTAAGAAAGTACTTGATGTTTTGAAGAAAAATCAGTTATTTCTTAAAGTGTCAAAGTGTGAATTTGGAAAGACTTATTTGGTTTATTTGGGACACATAGTAGGAGGAGGCGCTTTGAGAATTGATCCTTCCAAAGTAGAAGCCATTGTGAATTTGCCTACTCCCAAATCCATTACAGAGGTAAGAATTTTTTTGGGTGCAGCTTAGTATTGGAGGAATTTTATTTCTAACTTCTCTGCCATAGCAGCTCCTATGCATGTAATGACTAGTGTGAAGTGTGTTTTCCAATGGGGAGGCAAGCAACATAAATTTTTTGAGTCTTTCAAAGAGAAGATAATTTCAGATCCAGTCCTTGCATTACCAAACTTGAGACAGCCATTTGAGATTCAGAAAGATGCTAGTGATTATGCCATGGGTGCAGTTCTCTTACAGCATGGTAAGCCTATTGCATTTCATTCTGAGACATTTAATGGTGTTTTTTTGAATTATCCTACATATGATAAAGATTTGTATGCGTTGGTACAAAGTTTCAAAAAATGGAAACACTATTTTATGGGCAAAGAAACAATTGTTCATACCAACCATCAGCCTTTACCGTACTTGCAATTGCAAAGTAAATTGCAGCAATCACGACATTTCAGATGGATAGGATTTCTACAACAATTTCACCTGGTAATAAGGTACAAGAAAGGTATTTACAATAAGGTTTCTTATATGCTTTCAAGGCCTATTATTGGTGCTAGTACTTTTCTTAAGAATGATTCTATTGTACGTGAGAGCTACATAGAACAATATGCATCAGATGTTGATTTTAAGGATGTGTATGCTAACTTGAGTGAAGGGAATCATGTTGAGGAGAATGATTATCATTTGCATAATAATTTGTTGTTTCATATGGGAAAGTTATGTATACCACAGGGGGAGAGACTAAGCATCATGAGAGAAGCTCATTCTTCTCTCATAGCTGGACATTTCGAGGTAAGCAAAACGGTGGCACATTTACAGAGGTATTGGTATTGGCCTCGCATGGTAGATAGTGTTTCACGTTTCATTAGAGGTTGTTCATTATGTGCTATAAGCAAGCCTAGAAATAGGAAGCTTGGTTTATATACGCCATTTTCATTACCTTCTAGACCATGGGAAAGTGTTTCTATGGATTTTGTTGGAGGGCTACCATTATCTAGAAAGCATCATGATTATCTTTATGTAGTAGTTGATCGTTTCAGCAAGATGTGTATTCTTATCCCATGTAAGAAAACTATAACTACTGAACAAACTATTGATTTATATTTTCAACATGTATGGGTTCATTATGGCTTGCCTACTTCTATTTTTAGTGACAGGGATTCCATATTTGTGGGGAATTTTTGGTCCAATTTATGGAAGATGCTGGACACCAAGTTGAAGAAGAGTATTGCTTTCCATCCGCAAATAGACGACCAAACAGAGGTTGTGAACATAACCATTGTACATATTTTGAGAGGTTATTGTAGCAAGCATCCCAAGCTTTGGGATGAGCATTTGCATTACATTCAACATGCTTACAACCGGGCCAAGCACTCTTCTACAAATACTTCACCTTTTGAAGCTTGTTTTGGGTAGTTGCCTAAGTCACCTTTAGATTTCATTCTTGAGATGAATGTGGCCATTGATGGTCATAGTGACATTGAAAAATATCACATGTTTATTGAAATAATTCAGCTCATACATCAACAAGTTCAAGAACAACTTGAAAAAATTCAAGGCAAGTACAAGGAGAGGCATGATAAGCACAGAATTGATCATAAGTTTCAAGAAGGGGATGAGGTATGGTTGCATATTAGTAAGGAACAAATGCAAGGAGAAGGTAAAAAGTTGAAGCCTATTCGTTATGGTCCATTCAAGATCCTTAAAAATGTTGGAAATAATGCTTTTCAATTACATTTGCCTTCATATATGAAAATGTATTCCGTTGTGAATGTGGAAAATTTACGTTTGTATGAACCTCCTTTAATTACTGATTATGAAAGTGACATTCAGCTACCATCCATAGAGGATTTCTTGCCATATTTTTTGGATGAATTGAAAGAGGATGCTATCCTTGAAAGAAGGACACACACTTCAAGGAGGGGAAATGTTGATTATGTTTGGGTTGATATTAAAGGCAACAAACCGAGTAAGGCAAAGTGGATTGAGGTGGAAAATGTGAGGGACCTCTACCCTCATATTCTTAATAGGTAATTGAAGGCTTTTGTGGTCCAAAAAGTTTCAAATGGGGAGATGTGATCAGGTGATCATGTCCTAAGTGAAGAAAATGCTCAAAATTGGAACTGATTAGAATTGTTGAAACCAGAACTACTGGATAGGGCTCGTTAATACGATCCTGGCACCATGAACGACACTCAAATCTGACACTGTATGGGAAAGTTATTCAAGTTTGAAATTCACAATTTCCTTCAAAATTCCAGTTTGAACAGGGTTGACTTTGATTTAAACAATATTAAAAAAAAATATTCCATAAAATATTCTAGGAATATTCCACAAAATATTCCATGGAATATTCCTTCAGCAGCCTATCACATCTCGACACTTGGCATTTGCGGATTGGATATTGGGTTGACTTACAGTTTTGGTGGCCAATCAGCGGGCACCACATGGCCTGCCCGGAGGCCTCCACGTGGCCCCAGGCTGGTGAATAATTTGCAGTGGTAAAAATTATTTGGAGTTGGCAAGAATCGACCACGATTCGAGTGGGTGGCAGGCCCAAGGCCTGACCGCCCGGGCTCATGGTGGTTCTTACCATCTATAGGTCACAACGCATATATAACGTTTGTCAATGGTATGGGCGGCGGCAAAGGGGGCCAGCCCACGAATAACATGACCAGGACTCCATGACCTCAAGCCTAGCATCAGCAGGTAATGCATAACCACCAACTGTTAACTTTTATTGTCATATGATGGTGCCACTCCATACATTTTAATGCCACATTTAATGGTCAGTTGCAACGGTTCCACCAGCGGGGGTTTAGACGGTCCATGTGACCACTAAACTATAACATTTATGATAACCCCCAACAGTTCTAAAAAAATTTTAGGAGCGCACTAATCTGGGCGGAGTTGGCCAAATTGGTGGGCCTAACTCTAGTTAATCCATTTTTGGTGGAGTTTTGTAAGGCCAGATTGGGAAAATATTATTTTGGTCATAACTTCTGATCTACTAATCCTTTTGGAGCGAATTTTTTATTTTATTTCGGGTATTCTTAGCATTCTATAGCCATTGGAACATGTTGTAGAACCAACAGAGGTTTCTTTCAGCCATTTTTACTTCAGAGAATCTTGGGGAGCCATCAGGGCCTTGAGGGAAATGGCGCTGCATTGGACTACACTTCACTATTTTAGGTGAAATCAAAGTTGTTCTTAGCTTTTTTCAGTGTTATGAATTCATTTTCACAGCTGTTTTGGTCTGTTTAGGCCTTTGTCTCACTGTATTACAAATTTGAGCATCATAATATATCAAGGACATGCCCATTGGGAGCCTTGGACCTGGAAAATGTAACCCAGGAGGGGTGAACTACCTCATCATGTTGTTGTGTGTTTATGGTGAAGTTATTCTGTTGTGTTATTCAGATTAAATTTTTTAAACAGTAAATTAAAATAACACTCCCTCACACCAAAATTCATAAAAAATTATCAAAAACACTTCGTTTCACTTGCAAGACTATTCAAACACTTTGCACACTTAATTGAATGGAAATGAAAACTTTGAACAGCAAAACAAATACTTTCATTTTCAGATCGCTTAATTTTCACATGATCCAATCATCAAGGAGCTCTTCTTGGGCTTGATGTGAAAATACACATGCTCCCCAACCTAAAACTCCTTAAGTGCCCTGTGTTGTTCTGCATAAATTTTCTGCCTATCCCATGTTGCCTTTAGAGTCTTCTTTATAACCTCCATTTCATGTTCCATGTTTGCCAAAATGTCCTATCCAATAATTACATTGTTCACTGGATCGTTCCAGATGATGGGAGTGTTACAACTCCACCCACACCGTGCCTCAAATAGAATTATCCTTAGTGACTCCTTATAATCATTTTTGTATGCAAACTCAACCAATGGAAGGCATTCCTTCCATATCCTCTACTAATGCATGGCATACTTCCTCAAAATATCCTCCAATATCCTATTGACCCTCTATGTCTGTCCATTTTTCTGTGGATGATAAGTTGTGTTGAAGGCCAACTCTCTCCCCAATCCTGCAAACAACTCCTTCCAAAACTTGGAAGTGAACTTGGCATTCTTGTCTGAAAAAAATTTCTTCGGAACACCATGCAATCTCATGATCTCCCTGATGAAGATGTGTGCTACCTCACTAGTTGAATAAGTAGTCTTCACTGGAATGAAGTGAGCTACCTTTCTCAAACTGTCGACCACAACCATGATAGAATCATGTTTCCTCGATGTCTTCGGAAGACCTGTAATGAAATCCATGGAAATGACCTCCCATTTCGACTTTTACCTATTGATAATCCAAACATCTCTCCACAAACCCTGCCACTTCCTTCTTCATATTCATCCAGTAGTAGAACTTATCTATTTTTGTCAACGTTTTCTAATATCCTGGGTGACCTGAATATGGTTTTCATGAAACTCCCTCAAGATAAGATTCTTGAGTTCACTATCATCCGACACATAAATCCTTTCCCTAAATATCACCAAACCATTTGTTGTAAGATGATAATTCACAACCTGATCACCTATACCCTGTTTTAGCCTGTACATAAGCTCCATGTACCTGTCATCTTGCTTCCCTGCCTGTAAGATCTTATCCTGTAAATCTATCCCATATGAGCTCACTGCCTCAACATGGTTCAACTGTACTTTCATGCTAAGAGCATCTGCAACCTTGTTCTCCTCCCCCTTAATGTATCTGATCTCAAAGTCAAATTCACTAAGGGTATCCAACCATCTAGCTTACATGTCATTCAAATTAGGTTGATCAAACAAATATCTCAACCCACTGTGATCACTCATCAACAAAAACCTCCTGCCAAGAAGATAATGTATTGACATCTTCAAGGAATTAATAATAGCTACCAACTCAAGATCATGAGTCACATAGTTATTTTCATGCTCATTCTGTTTCCTAGACTCATAGCATATCACAATTCCCTCCTACATAAGGACTCCACCAAGCCCTCCCTGGCAAGCATCTCTACACACTACTAATTCTTTATACTAATCTACAATATTTAACACTTGAGAATTTGTCAATAACTTCTTCAACAACTCAAAACTGGAGGCACACTCATTTTTCTATTCAAACTTCTTACATTTCCTTTACAATGATGTAATGGGATATGCAATGCATGAGAAGTTCCTAATAAACCTTTTTTAGTAACTTGTTAAGCCCATGAATGATATGACTTATTCCACATTTCTAGGAGCTGCCCACTCCATGATAACCTTTATCTTTTCTGGGTCTACTTCTATTCCACTCTTGGAAACAACATGTCTGAAGTATTGTACTTCTTTCTAAAATAAATTGCACTTGATAAACTTAGCATACAACTGATTTTCTCTTAGCAATATCAACATTGTTTCTAAATGTTTCACATGCTCTTATTCATTTTTAGAATATACTAATATGTCATCAATGAATACAATAAAAAACTTCTCGAGATAAGGACGCAACACATTATTCATCAAAGACATAAAATAAGTTGGAGCATTAGTCAAACTGAATGGAAATACAACAAACTCATAATGCCCATACCTGGTCCTAAAGGAAGTCTTTTATATGTCCTCTTCATTGATCTGTACCTCATGATGTCCTGATCACATATCTATCTTTGATAACAATGTTTCTCCTTTCAACTAATTAAACAAGTCACCAATCCTTGGGCAATACGTACTTGTTCTTGATTGTCAGCTTGTTCAACGACATGTAATTAATGCATAATATAAGATTACCATCCTTATTCTTCATGAACAACATTGGTGCACCCCAAGGAGATAAACTTGGCCTAATGTATCCCTTATCAATCATTTCCCTCAGCTGCAACTTCAACTCTACTAATTCTGGTGTGCACATCTTATAAGGTTCCTTATATGTTGTTGTTTCCCCTAGTACCAATTCAATAGAAAAGTATACTTCCCTGTGTAGAGGAAAATTTGGAATCTTTGATGGAAACACATCCTGAAAATGTTGCAATATAGGGTACCTCTTGAAGATTTTTTCATCCTCAACATCCTTGCCCTTGCCACTGGAAATCATAGAAAATTTTAGGGGCAAATTTTCGCCCATGGGCGAAATTAAAGGGTTTTAAATTTTTATTGGGCGAATTTTTTGTATCATAGTATATTATTTGATTATTTCAAATCGCACCAAATTTATTTTATAAAAAAATTACATCTAGAGATTAGCCCACCTTATTTTAAAGGAGAGGGTAAAAAAAATAAAATTATATTTCAAGTAGCCCCAAATTTATTTTACAAAAAAATTAGGTCTAGAGGTTAACCCACCTTATTTTAAGGGGGAGGCGAATTAAAACAACTTATATACATCTTAAATCTAAATCTATTGGATCAAATCTCCTTTCACTCTAAAGAGTTTTGCATCTTAATATATTTGATCCCTCTCGGCAAAATAAAAATAATAAAAAAATAACATTAAAATAAAAATAATTTCATGGTATTTACCCATGGTATTGACACATGGTATGAGAACCCACAGTATTTACCCATGGTATTCATGTGGAACATAACATATTTAAAGGGTAAAATTAAACTAACCTAGATCCATCTTAACTTAGGAGTCTACCAAGTCGAGAGAGATATCAAATAGCTTGTGACACAAACCTATTTTCACTGAGTGAAAAACAAATTGAACCCTTTTGAGGTTTGGTGGATCCAAAGTTAAAATGGATTTACACTAGTCACATGTTGTAAGCCTAGATGATGCTTCAGAAGTGGGTATGCTTTTTATGTTATACATTTTATTTTAAAATATTGTTAGGAGGGGTAAATAATTTATTTCCCCATTAAGCTAGAGATTTAAAGATAATAGGGAAATTGACATTATGGATTGTGTGAATTTGAAGATGATGTTTATATAAGTAGTTTTTTTCTTTATCTAAGTGATTTATAGCTTAGTGAGAATATTTTAGTATTTTTCTGTATCAATGCTTCAAATTAAAAATAACTTGGATTATTTTTCCAACACTATAATGTGTGGCAAATTCTGATATTTTAACAAAATCTTCTTGTAGTTTTCTCAGAATGTTCGATTTCATGGAATATTTTCCTCCCTCCATGGAATTCCTACAAGAAGAGACTCCTCCTTTAACTGAGCCTCATGAGTAGCAGACTCTTCTCTTGGAAATGATTCATCTTAACTTCAGTAAGTTCAAGTGACCTTTACTTTAATTTTAATACCTTTATTGACAATATCTAATATCAACACTATCAACATCACTTTAGCAAAATATTATTGAAATTTAAACTAAAATGTTATATTTTCTAAAAAGTAAATCTAATTAAAATTGAAACTTTGGAAATTTATTTTTTGCAATGGCACGTTGTTTTTCACCCTAATCTCTTCAAAGTTTAACTGAATTGGCTTCAATATTTGCAGGTATACATTGTTTTTTCTACTTTTGACTTAGATGAAACTTGTAGAAGGAAATGCTAAAAGTGATATGAAGGGTTGTTTATAAATGAGATCATCATAAAAAAAGTTCTGTTATGGGTAGGAGGACCCGTCAAATTTAACTCCTGAAGCCATGGATTTTAAACCTTCACAATTTACAACCTTCACAATTTCGGAATAAGTCTAGGTGGTGTTATTAACTTTTTTTTTACTTTATTCTTAGTTTCGTTTAATTAAGTATGAAAACATTTTCTTGAGAAGTAAGTAAATGATCTCTAATTATTTTTTATTTTTTTTTATGAAAATTATGAAAACATTTCCTTAGAAATTAAGGAGATGATGATTCTACATATTTATTTTTTTATGAAAATTATGAAATACAATTCTAGCTATTTTTCATTTCTTGAAATGTATCTTTAAAGACATACAAAGCTAGATTCTACAATTCCAAAATAATTACTCAAAAACTAAAAAGTGATTTTATCACAAATAATAAAAAAGCAAACAAAAAAATGTATGGGTTCAAAATTAACACACCGGTTACTTTTAATTCAAATTAAATATAACCTCAATCCCCGCATAAAGTTATCTGAAAATATTTCAAAAATAAAATAAAATATTTTAACCAATTCCACTAAAATTTGTAAGGAAAATATATAATACTTTTAACACATAACCTTAATATTATAAAAGAAATACAAAATAATACAATCACAAAAGAACACTTAGTTTCAAAAAACTAACCCTATTTGAGGTTTTCGCCACTTCTACCTAATTTGATAACCAAGATGGGAGGGAATGCCACATTGTCCTTCAAATAAAAAAACTCTAATACCATCATAAAATTTCTTACTAATAATTTTAGAGGTTATTACATTAACAAGCATGAATTTTTAAGGAATAATCTTCCAAATCCAACGACAGTCTTATCATTCATACGGACACATTCTTAAATTTAAAATAATTACTCTAAAAATGTTTTAATATTTCATACAAAACTTCCCAGATACTGCAGGATCAAACATAGGCATAAACTCAGTAACTAAGTTGTCCAGTTACACAAGAGATCTAAGTTATTAAAGAATCAAATGTAGGCATAAATTCAGTAACGAAGTTGTCCATCTACACAAGAGATCTATGATAATACATAATCTCTGAATAGTTGCATACTAAAGATTCATTGAATAAGACAAAAATGAGATAGCTTTAATTATTTGAGTCTTCGCCACCTTCCTTGTATCTAAATATCTACAGTACAAAGAGTGATTTATCCAACACCTCCATTTCTTTTTAGTGTTGGTGGCCTTAGGTTCCCATCTAGGTGCAGAGGGAACAATTTGAGCAATTCTCCCCTCTTTTCATATTCTGTTGAAATTTCTAGTCCCTGCTCATTAAATAAAATGTAACTTAAATTAGAATTTGAACAACGTATTTGAGAACTTTGAAAACTAGAATATGAATGTTGAATGGAGAAAATTCATGTGCATATATGTTTGAAATCAATAATAAAAGCCAAGGAATTTGGATGTAAATGTAATATCTAACAGCTGAAGGAAAAGTATGTAACAAAAGAAAATATGTTATTTAAATTTTAACGCTGAAGGCTCATTTCATTTCTTAAATAAGTTGGAAATCTAATCAAGAATAACTAGCCTAGCCAAATATATGACTTGGCTTTTCATTTTACTTATATTTTTCTCTATATTTTGGTAATTCGATAGATATGAACAAAGTTAATTGTTAACTGTTTAACTTTTTGCATATCCATCAAAATTTCGAGAACATTTCGAAACCTGAAATGAGTTATGCTCAAATCCCTTTGAAAACAACTTGGATCACTTTCTTATGCATTTAAAAAAATATTTCCCTATTAATATCCAAATCATAGAAATTGAGAATCGATAATATACTTACTTGAGATAAAAATGTAGCTATATTCATCGAAGTCTAGCAAGTAATGTTGCAGGTTAGGGTTGAACATAATCAACACCACAAAATAAGAATTTGTTAGGAAAATATTTAAAATTATTGAAAAACATAAACAAACAATGTAGAGTTTACCAGTGGTTGAAGGGGTGCAGGGTGGCCCCAAAGAGAGCTTTGTGATTTCCTTCTCATATTGAGAAGACTCCTGCATGGAATTTTTTTGTTCTTTCTGTCTCTTGCTGCATTGAGTGTTTTGAAATCAATAAAAAACACTCTTTTCTTCCACATCTCTGTAGGGTTTGAGTAAACTCACAATATCTATGACGTCATATGGAGTAGGGTTAGTACATACGTATTTTGCGCATAATTATTCCTGAAGCTTCTTATGCCCTTGGATTGGATTCTTCCATAAGCTTCTTATGCTTATGGGTTGGTCTCTAGCGATGCAATACATTTGATTCATTTCTTCACTCTGAAACTCTAATATGTGTAGATCTAGTACTTAAAAAGCCTGGCCAATTTTTCTATGATGAACTTTGAGATTTGACATCTATGGGTGGAGGGAAGGAACAAGGTGCCATACTTATTTATATTTCCTTATTGAAAGATAATAAAAACCCAAAATCAACCAAAATTAACTTACTATTGACTTATATCATTTAGTCAATATATATAAGAAGTTTCAATAGCTATATGAGCGGGAAGTGGACGATTTTAAGTGATTTTTTTGGGGCAACATTAAGAATATGAAATTGGACTCATGATAAATTATTTCATTAAGGAGGGTATGTGGTAAGAAAATAGTGTATCAATGTACTTTCCTTTCAATTATTTATCTATTTTTTCTAGCAACTTGTATAACCAATGAAATGTTTTAAAACATTTTTTTCCTTATTTTAAAATTGTTAATTATTTTATTTTTTTTAAATTTTTTCTAGAAAAGGTAGAGAAGTATATACCTTTTAGAAAGTGATGTATAAGAAAACAAAATAATTTTATGTAAATATTCATGATTTTGATATAGCTATTCATAGACCTTATTTTCATGTGAAGCCTATAGAATATGAATTACATAGAATATGGCATGGTTATCTAGATGCGTAAAGACCAAGTTTGAGCAAAAGAATTTATTTGGTTCAACATCACATGCCTTTGGGGGTGCCTTTCCAATTAATTTCCCCTTGGGATGTGATAAGAAATTTGTGGTAAAACATAATAAAAACAAGAAAAAAATATTTTCAATAGTGTATAACAAGAACCTAGAGCAACATTACCTTGATTTTTCTTTTCCAAAACATAGAAAATTGTATATCATAGTTTTTAAATAAATATTTTTCTTATTATTATATATGTTTCTATACATTGGTAATGAATCACTAATATTTTACAATGTTTTATAATTTTTTAGAAGATTAATCAATCATTTTCAATACTTTATAACCTAGTGAAAAATTCGCCAATATTTAAGAAAATTTTATAATTTAGTAAAAGATTCGCCAAAAAATTATATATGTATATTATATTAATGAAAAAATAGCCTATAAATTTTTCTATATACATTGGGGATTCACCCATTTATTATACATATAAATTTGGGGGGTTTCTTAAAAAATTTCTTGCTGGAAATATGAACGAAAAAAATCACAAACCCTTTCCTGAAACCGCGCTTAGCCTGCATATTTGTGACCATCCTCGTTGATGTAGGCTTATTCTTTCCCTGCAAAATTATCTTCTCTCCATTATCATATAGGCACTTAATAGCCTTTTCATAGAAATCTACTTTGGTCCTATGAAGATACATCTAATCCACACGAAAAATCATAATATATGATCCCAATGGAAATTTCATTCAAATGTGTTGTTGTAGGCATACCATTCAACTAAAATGCACAAGCTCTTACCTATTGATAAATTATCTTCTTCGTACCTGTAGCCAACTGCACCAACCACGGATCTACATGCACTTCTTTTCTCAAGCCACATTTATCCACCAGTTCAGGTTTAACATAAATATAATTAGATCCAAGATAAATCAAAATAGAAATAACGTTATCACAAAGCTCACTATCCATCTCAGTGATAGATGCTTGGTGATTTGCATGGCTATTTTCCACAGCTGTATTGATCCGGATTTATGCAGGAACGCAACAGAATAAACATATAACCATAAATACAGATATGCAGCGGAAATAACACTTCATTTCATTAATATCAAAGAACTGAAATTTGCTTACAGACAAAATGGAAATAAAACTAGCTAGGGCGGCGGTAGCTATCTCTGAAAGGTCGCCAAGCTGGTCTACGAGCGTAGTACAATGAGGCTCGAGGGCCTATTTATCATTTAGAAACGTGGGAAATCCTAAAAACGGCCAAAAACCCTAACCTAGGAGATGAAGCGCCAAAAATATGGGCCCCGTTTGGGTAAATTGGTTTCAACTTCCCCCGGGCGTAACTTTGGCATCGATCTCTCACGTTTGACAGCATTGCCACTCCCCCGATCTCGGATTTGGCCGCGTACATACCTAGATTAGAAGATCTGTCTGAGGAGTTTACAAATTTGGAACGGAAACATCCAATTTAATGACCCATGTTGCCCTGCGTTTTCCCAAAAAACGTCGTTTAGGGCCTCAAAACGGCTCCGGAAGTTTAGGACCCGAAAAACTGCTAAAAATAGTAAACTGTGCCGAAACTGAAAAACTGAAATAGACAATGTTGGAGCCCCAAGTGTAATAGGAGGGTGACCACAAATATCCACCCGGATCATTCCTCCCCCCTTAGGAAGCAATGGTCCCCATTGCGTTAAGTTCCTCCATGAGATGAGGAAATTTCTGCTGAACTTGGTCCCTGGTGAACCACTTTCCTTGGTGCAGGAGTTGGCCAGCTTTGACAACCCGATATAGTTGGATTTGCTGCTGGCGAGTGTTCTTGGTTTGCATGTCCATGATGCAATCTGTGGTGGCCTGTTCCATGCAGTCTGGATTTAACTCAGTTGGTGTGAGTTGTTCTGCAATGTCCGAGGTGTCCAGTAGAGGTGGGAAGTAAGGACGAAGGCGATCCACATTGAAGACTGGGTGCAGACCAAGGAATGGTGGAATACTGAGCTCGAATGCATTGTTCCCTACGGCCTTGGTGATGGTGTACGGACCGTATCGGAGCGGGCGAAGCTTGCGGTGGGGTCCAGTGAGGCGCTCCTTCTGCAAATGTAGCCATACTTTGTCACCCACCTGGAAGTTGTGTGGCACCCGGTGTTGATCATGGCGTTGCTTGTACTTGGCATTGGCTATGTCCAATATATCATGAACCTGTTGGCGGATGTGTTGAATGCGCTCGATGAAGCTACTGGCTTTGTCAACTTCAGACTGGACATGAGCTGAATTGGCCTGAGCAGCTGCAAATGGCATGGCTACGTCAATGGGGCATAGTGGCTGGAATCCCAAGCCCACATGAAAGGGGCTATGGCCGATTGAACTGTGGAGAGCCCGATTATAACTATGTTGTACATAAGGGAGGCTCTCGTCCCATGTGCGTGGATGCTTTGAATTGTACATGCGCAGAATGTGTACAATCATTCTGTTGACGACCTCTGTCTGGCCATCTGTTTGGGGATGGAAAGCCGTGGACTTGGTGAGCTTGGTATCCAACATCGACCAGAGGCTGGACCAAAATGTGCTGAGGAACCTGCTATCCTGATCTGATATGATAGACTGTGGGATCCAAAAGTGCACCCACACTCGTTCAAAGAAGAGTTTAGCAGTGGCTTCTGCTGTGATATTCTTCTTGCAGGCCGCCATAATGGCCATCTTCGAGAATCTGTCAACGACCACAAAAACATAGTCATTTCCCTGCTTAGTAGAAGGCAGGCCTAACATGTAATCCATGGAGATGGATTCCCAAGGTCGAATAGGGGTAGGTAGAGGAGTATATAGGCCTTGCTTCTTGATGGTCGGTTTGGCAATGGCACAAGCAGTGCAGGATCTGATGTGCTTCTCGACATCCTTTCGAAGGTTCGGCCAATAGAAATACTTCTGCAGGATTGCTATTGTTTTCTCGACCCCGAAATGCCCAGCGACTCGATTGTAGTGTGCTTCCCATATCATCTTGGAACGCTCGCTTGAAGGAACAAAAAGGTGTCCCATGTGACATAAAAGTGCATCTTGGAGGTGAAAATTTGGAACTTGCGTACCCCCCAGGAGTGCCTTGTAAGTTTGGCCGAATTCTGGGTCACTCTCATAGAGAAGCGGCCAATCAGAAGTCTCGTGCCCACAAGCGTTGAGTACAGTGGTGAGCGCCACGATCGGTGGTGTTTGAGGCAATACGCAACATGATTGGTGCTACCCTTCTTATACTTGATGTTCAAATGAAGCATTTGCGAATGTAGACCACTTCGATGGCGATCGTGTACGCTTCCTGTCTTGTATGAGCTGGGGGCACCGTAATTTGTATGGATGATTTTTCCTTCCCCAAAATGTAATGCTTCCATTGTCGACAAGCTTGCACAATGGAGTACATTTCTTTGTCATATGTAGAATTGCGAACGCCAATAGAACTGATGTCTCGCTTTGTGAAATGCCTTTAAGATGTGTCACACTGTTGAGTAAGAACTGCCCCAATAGCATAGTCAGAGGCATCTGTCTCGATCTCAAATGGATGTTGCAAGTCTGGTAAAGTGAGCACTGGGGCAGAACAGAGGCGGTTTTTCAGTTCTGTGAACGCCTTCTGTTGTTCCGACCAAAAAAAAATTTCTCTCGCTCCTCCCTTGGTGACTTGACTCAAGGGCCAAGTGATATGAGAGAATCCCAACACGAACCTCTGATAGAAATTAGCAAGACCCAGAAAGCTGCGAAGCTCTGTTATAGTGGTTGGGGCTGGGCAATCCCGAATGACTTGGATCTTGGCTGGATCCACATGCACCCCCCTTTCATCAATAATGTATCCCGGATATTGAACCTGGGTCATGCCAAAAGTGCACTTCTCCAAATTGGCACACAACTTGTGTTGCCGCAGTGTTTGGAGGACTTGTTGGATGTGGTGAAGGTGCTCTTCCCAAGTCTGGCTGAAGATCAGAATGTCATCCAAGTACACCACTACAAATGAGTTGGTGAATGGCCGCAAGATGTCATCCATCATCCTCATGAAGGTGGCGAGAGCATTCGTCAACCCGAAAGGCATGACCAGCCATTCGAAAAGGCCTTCCTTGGCTTTGAAGGCAGTCTTCCACACATCGGAGGGTTCAATCGGTACCTGGTGATACCCAAACTTCAGGTCGATCTTGCTGAAATATTTTGCACCTTTGAGTTGGTCCAGAAGGTCATCAATCCGTGGGATTGGGTACCTATTCCGGACAGTGATCTTGTTCGGCGCCCGATAGTCAATACAGAGTCTCCACGTCCCATCCTTCTTCTGTACCAACACGATCGGGCTCCCACAGGGCGATGAACTTGGTCTGATGTGACCTTTCTGCAACAGCTCCTGAATCTGCCTCTTGATTTCATCATTTTCCAGAACAGAGCGTCGATAGATCGGTCCATTGGGTAGTGGCGCACCTGGGGTCGGATCAATCGGGTGCTTGACCTGGCAGTGCAGAGGAACCCCTGTGGGTGAGGTGAAGATGTCCCCGTACTCCTCCACGACCTTATCCATTTGTTGTTGTCGTGCAGAGGGGCCCTGTCTGGAGGTCGTGGCCACGGTCTTCTTCTTGCCCTGGGGGCGGATCATCAGAAAAATGAATTTCCTGGTTTGGGAAATGAGCTTACTACATTGTTTTGCAGTAACCAAAGAGATAGTCGTAGGAGGTGGTACCTCTGGTATCCTGTACAACTTATTTCCCAAAGTAATAATAACAGCACGAGGTCGAGACTCATACACAGCATGACCCTTCCACAAGTATGGTTGTCCTAATAATACATCAGAAACATCAATAGGAGCAACGTCACATAATACCTCATCCGTGAAGGGCTTGATGCTATAGGGAAGGTGACACTGCTGGCTGACGCGGAGATCTCGTCCTTGGTGAAGCCAACCGATGGTGTATGGATGTGGGTGAGCTGTGGTCGGCAAGCCCAACCGCTTCACGGCGTCTGCTGAAATGAGGTTCTTTTGGCTCCCATTGTCGACAATAAACTGTACCGGGGAGCCCTTTACCCACATCTGGGAGTGGAAGAGACGTTCCTCCTCCTCTGGATCTTCCGGTTCCTCCTTTTGGATCTTTGCAGTGGCAACAGTGGCGTTGGGCTCCGCATCAATAATCTGTTTCCCTTTTTCATTTGCCTTTTTAGGTTCTGATTCGGAGTCAGAGCATGCATCTGACTCAGAAGCCCTCATCTTGGCCACTAGCGACTACTTGGCCCGACACTCACTTGTGTTGTGAGTGGAGCTCTTATGGAACTCACACCACTTTCCCGTGTCCTTCTTTGGCTTTGCGGTGTTGTTCTTTTCTTGTGGCTTCGATGAGTTGTCTTTAGCCACCATGCCTTGGCTTGGTCCTTTTTTCTGCGGTTTGGAAGCACCTTTCCCTTGCTTTTGATTCGCAGATCCAAAGTCTCGCTTCTTCTGCTTGAATTTCTGCTCAATCTTGGCAGCATACCGGTATGCCGTACCAAGAGAGGAGATGTCAAGGAACTCCATTTCCTCCTGAATGCATTTGTGCAGATAGCTGCGATACTTTAGCACCAGATGTTTCTCTGAATCTTTGATACCCAACTTTGTGCGCGGGGTATGGAACAGATTCGTCAGCTCATGCACATCTTGATCCCTTTGTTGTCGCAGCGTGGTCCATTGTATGTACTTGTCCTCATAGCTCCCCACAGGATAGTACTGTTCCTTGACGGCGTCTCGGAAAGAATTCCACATTGGTACGGCCAAGAACAGAGAGGGTTCTGTCTGGTCCTTGTTCTCACAGTAGGTTTCCCACCAGTCCTTAACATGGGGGGTAGCTTTGAGGAGTGCAAAAATAATCTTCTCCCGGTCTGAAAAGTCATGAACCGAGAAATATCCTTCTAACAGATTCAACCATCTATCTACGGCATCTGTGTCTATTTGACCCTCAAATATGGGAATGTCAAAATTTACTTGTACCTTAAAAGGAGTCGCAACTCCAGAGTGGCTACTGGATGCAGATGCGCCGCCGGTGGGTAGCCGTTGAAGGATCTGAGCAAAGTTATCCATCATCGCGTTCTTTTGTTTTTCGAGGGCCTCCTCGAGCAATATTTTGATAGGATCTCCTGCTCCCTCATCTTTCTTTTCGTCCCCCATGGGTGTCCGTCGAGGTTTGCGAGGCTGGTCTTGCAAAGGTTCCACCAGATCAAGCCCTAGCTCCTTATACCCCGACCTCGTTGGGGACATGCAAAGAAGGATCGAGAAAAAGCAGACCGCTCTGATACCACTGATCCGGATTTATGCAGGAACGCAACAGAATAAACACATAACCATAAATACAGAGATGCAGCGGAAATAACACTTCCTTTCATTAATATCAAAGAACTGAAATTTGCTTACAGACAGAATGGAAATAAAACTAGCTAGGGCGCTGGTAGCTATCTCTGAGAAGAGATGTGGCGGCTACAGGCCTCTGAACTGAGTTACAATGAGACTCGAGGGCCTATTTATCATTTAGAAACAATGGGGAATCCTAAACAGCCAAAACCCTAACCCTAGGAGATGAAGCGCCAAAACTATGGGCCCCGTTTGGGTAAATTGGTGTTTCAACTTCCCAGGGGCGTAACTTTGGCATACGATCTCCGTTTGACGTGTACCATACCTCGTTAGAAAGATCTATCCGAGGACTACAAATTTGGAACGGGCAACATCGGTCCATGGACCCATGTTGCCCTCCGTTTTCCCAAAAAACGTCGTTTAGGGCCTCAAAACGGCTCCGAAAGTTTAGGACCCGAAAAACTGCTAAAAATAGTAAACTGTGCCGAAACTGAAAAATTGAAATAGACAATAGTGGAGCCCCAAGTGGAATAGGCGGGTGACCACCAATATCCACCTGGATCATGTATAGATCTGAGGAATACTGACCAACATCTCCAACTGGCTGCACCTCCTGAGCACTATAGATCTGAGGACTACCTCCTTGGTATAATGGATGATCCTTCTTAAGATGATTTTTTCCACATATCCAACATTGCAATAGTTCTCTACTATCACCTCTAGTCTATTTCTCTCTGGACTACGACAAATGTCCCTTCTCAACTTCACTAAACTTCTTGTAAGGAACCATTAGGGGAATTTTTAGGTCTAAAATGGGCCTCTTAAGGAAATTATAAAATAATAATGGAAATAATAAAATAATATTTGATTACATCATCAAATTTTAGAGAGAAAAAAGAAAAAACTACTTTTTCAACTCGTATCTTGAACTTATCTCCTTAATATTTTACTCAAATTTCGATCAGGAATACTTGTTGGATGCAAAAATTAATTCCCCATCCAAGGAGAACCCATGTTGCATACTTTTGATGTACTCTGCTATACGAAAAATGAGAAATACATGAAAAATGTGATTGCAATCATGTTTTTTCATGTATTTCTCATTTTTCGTGTATCAGGTTCCATCAAAGTATGCAACATGGGTACTCTTTGGATGAGGAATTAAATTGTGCATCCAATGAGTACTCCCACTTGAAATTTGAGTAAACCCTTGGGAGATAAGTTGAAAATACGAGTTTAAAAAGTAGGTTTATTACTTTATTATTTTTTTAATTTTTTTACTTTTTTACTCCAAAAATGTTGAATCATCTCCCATGGTTGACATCATCATCTTAAATCCTATTGTTTCTCATAAAGTTTATTTTGGTTGTACATTTTTCTTAGGAGGCCCATTTTAGACCTCAAAATTCGCCTAATGAACATTTTCTTTCTCACCTGCATCTTGAGGTCTTCCCTGCTTCGGTGGCCATTTTCCATTTACCTTCTCATTTCCCTTCAAGTCACATTTAGGCTCAACTTTTCACTTTGAGTACTCATAAAAATGCTTCAATTTATGGATGGCTTATTATAATGATCTAGGATCATCAAACTCAATCCTATATGTATATGTTGTTGGAAATCCACTGATGAATCTTTGAATCTTAGCCCTTTCCTACTTGAGATATGGCACATACCTCAATAGATACAAGAATATACTAGTATACTCATAATATGTCATACAACCCATCTGTAACTCATAAAATCCTTAGCTCTATCATCATAGTACCTCTATGATATGTACTTCTTCTTGAAGATCCTCTCAAATTCATCCCAAATCAAGTCTTCTTCCCGAATTTCTGTGACTTTCTTCACATCTTCCCACCAGATATCTACTTTCCCTTTAAGACTGAAGGTGGCTATCTTGCTCTCATGTTTCCTGAATAACTGTGCAATCTGAATAATTTCTTCATTCCAAGCAACCATGCCTCTGCATCTTTTGGCTTCTTCATCTCTCCATAAAAAGTAGGAAGATTCACTTTCTTAAACTCCTCAAGTAAATACTCCCTCCTCTTATAAGGATGATGATGGTGATGATTGTGATGATGTCTCCTGGATCAGGAACTAGAATTATTCCCATGCATAACAACCCTCCTATCAGATGTATCCAGTGATCTACCACCTCTAACTCTATCCCCTCTATCCAATATATATCCCGACCGAGAACTACTACCATTAGCTCCATTATTTTTCTCTTCTTTCTCTTGACTGATTCTTAATTTTCCCTATTTCTGAAACTCTAAAAAGCTCTAAATTATTGTTGCATTATCCTCCACCCGCTTCTCCTAAGCCATTGCAAGTCTTTCCTGAGACTCAACCAACCTATCATTGTCTTCTTTACAACTTTTGATCTATGCCCTCAATCTCTGCAATGTATCTACTATACCAGGAGAATACTCTTCTCCTTGCCACCCAAATGATCTGTAGGAAGTGTCACGGGAACTGTAGTCTACCATTTTTCTTGTAATATTTGATTATATTCTTCCTGCAAGTATACCATCTCAAATAAGCCAACTATATACCTAAATCAAATCCAAACCTTAGCGATGTTTATGGGAGGCTTATCTCATTTGAAAGATCAATCCATGTTAGCATGTACGTGTATATTCATAAACATATCCATGTAATAAAATAACATCATAACAACATCATGCATGATAATACCAACGGTATACTCTGATCCCATGCATGAAAACCATAACCTTGACAACATCAGAATTACCCAAAGAGAGTGAAACCATGCTCTGATACCACCCTATAATATCATAAATGAGCCAAAGAGAATGCAACCATGCTCTGATACCACCCTGTAATGCCTCCTCCCACATTTACCCATTTTCATTAGCTTGCTCGGGGTAAGGAGAGATGAGGGTCACTATTATATGACTCAACCTCCTAGATGAATTTAAGGAAATGGAGTCGACACAAAAAGACCTTATTGACTTCCCTCGGGTACTACAGGACCTCCAGAAGTACCTGAACCCCTCCAGGTACCCAACGTCTATGAAAAATCACCTTTTCCCTGACTTAGAGCCCCAGTCGCTCCCTTTGCAAGGCATCCAAGCGACTATGGGTTCCCAATCACTCCCATAAGCCAAAATCAGTACGACTGTGGCCTTTTTTTCCAGCGACTATGAGAATTAATCCTATTTTCCAGGGCTGGGGCTGGGCCTCTACCCAGAAAACTTTGACACTTCCATAAATCATAAAATACATGAATACAATGCTTTTAAACAAAAAAATGGAACCAATATTTAACCTTACCATCCCCAACCGGGACTAATATTTTGTCAAACACTTGGTATATTTTCAACCTACATGTCACGAATGCAAGTCTGAACAAGAGGGACTGAAAACTCACATGAGGTTCAAAAATAAGGTTCACTTCCTTCTCTCATTAGTTGTATTAACACCAATTAGATCTTGGATTCATTATTTATTCAGTTATGAGTGAAAATATGAAAAGATCCATGACTAACATATTTCATAAAACCATGCTTATAACTAGTATATAACCAAGTAAATAACAATAAGATAACAATCATTAAAACCACATAATAAAAAATGCATTTCCTTACCAAAATCAAGAGAAACTTAGCTTTATTTAACATAGGAAAATATTGACCGGGTTCGGGACTTCCACATTCCACCCGACCATAGATTGGATGAGCCAAAATATCTCTTCATCCAATCACCCCCATGCCATATTCCAAGCATGAATGTAGGATCTCATGGGATAAACCAATCCAAAAACAACCAAGGGAATACAAAGGTTAAACCACCTCTACCCGCCCCATACCGTGATCACACCTAAACTGATGTCGAGATCACAAAACCGAACCGAGCATGGATGCTTCATAATTTCCTAACCATACATGAGGAAATTTCTTATCGCCACCCTCAGGCTTTACCATCTATCCTGCCATTACTGATCAAGGGATTCCTAGGCCTTTGGGAATTTTCCTCAGACCACCTCACCCTAGATTCTAAAACCATATGGCAGTTCAAAGCTCAAAACCAAGAACAATCCCATAACATAATGGTTATCCAGAAACAGAAAATCTATGATAAAATTCACTGTCGAATCCTGACAAAATCCATGCCAATGACATCAAAAGAACCATATACCAACATGCACATACTTGTATGTTACCTACAAGTATTCTCGTTGAACCTGCTTGATCCTTTCCTTCCTTTTCTTTCCTTGTCCTTCTTTCCTTTTCCTTTGATTTTCTTTTTCTTTTCCTTTCCTTTCCTTGAATTCTTGCTTTCTTTCTCCTTTTGGTGATTTATCCTCTCTGAGACTATTTCTCACACTAAACTAACAAAAAGCTGACAAAAGATTCCCAAATGATGCTTTGAGGTCTTTTTATTGATGAGGCCCCTAATTTATTACATTTTCATTATTTTCCTCCATTTTCCTCCTCACATGCAACATGTAACCTTTCACCTTCCTTTTCTCCTAATTTTCATTATTTTCATAAATAATGTGCCAAAATATATTTTTTCCTTTCCAAAGCCTTAGCCATTGCCTTTGCCAATTTCCTTTGGCCATAAAAATAATAAGTGATTCCCACTAGGATATTTTTCCCAACATTCAGCTTGGAATGAGTGTCCCTTTCACGTGGTATTATTTTACCTTTATTAAATTTTATTACATGAATTTAAAGCCTAGGGTTGTTGCAGGTACTTCACACGAACTCCAATCTACTTCACCTATCCCATGGCTATGTGTCTTAGGAATTCCTTTCCTTTTTTGAAGATCACATCGTAACCACAAACTTCCAAAACTACAACAAAGACAATATTTTTTTTAGGCCCGAAATTAACATGACATCCTTGAGCCTGAGGGGGGAGCCCAAACCCCTCTAAAAGGTGGCTCTAAAAATCCCAGTCGCATTGTACCTTTCGTCTTCCAACATATCAATGTTCATATTCAAGTATTTCTCCTCCAAGTCACTGAAAAAATTTATATTCCCCGTCATGTGAAATGATGCACCTAAGTCCAAGTACCATATGCTCCCCATCACTGTGCTAGTCATGCATGCAATGAGGGTAGAGTAAAACTCAAACTGTGAAGCCAAGGCTTCACCTTTTGCTCCTCCTAAGGTCTTCTTGTGTGGAAACTTTGTGGCATAGTGCTCAAATTCATGACAATGGAAGCATTTATTTTTTGACAAATCTTTCTTCTTGTCCCATTGACTGGATTTTGTTTTGGATTGGGTTTCTTCTCTTTTCCCTTATTTTTCTTTCCATCCATTGAAATTTTTTCTTCATCCTCGCCCTTGGATGAAGTCCCAACTTTGGTATTTTTCCTTACTTCCTCTTGTACCAAATCAAACAATAAGCACTCCCAATTTGGTATTTTCTCCCTCCCATTCACCAAATCTTGATAGTTGTGCCAAATCTTGGGAAGACCCATCAGGACTAGGCTTACCAAGTCTTCTTTAGGGACATTAACGCCGACCCCGCAAAATTTACCACGACATTGTGTAAAATTGCTTAGATACTGTAGAATTGTGTCATTCTTCTGCATCTTGATATTCAAATTTTATCCTTGAGCGCAAACTTCGTGTGGTCACTATTATTCTTGAACAATTCTATCAATGCTTTCCACATTGCAAACTAGGTTTCCTTTCCATGGATATTTAAAACAATGTGATCACGTACTCCCTGCAATATGATTCTCCTCGCTTTGGCTACATATTTCTTCCACTAAGCAAGGTTCTCGGCAACAGATGCTTGTGGTTTTACAACATTAATTTGATGTATTCTAGCAATCCATTGCAATCCAATATTTCCTCCATGTGATCCTTTCATGCAACAAAATTAGAGGTTCCTTCCAAGACATTCTCTAGCCTTAGTCCATGGAAGGCCATCTTCTCAATTTTGAAGAAAACCTGTAACACTGGTGTCCAAATTTGAAACTCTGAGAAACAACTTCAAATTTATGCTCTAGTGTTAATCCAACTCTGATTCCATGTAGAAATTATGTTGTATATTTGCAACTGCTCATGAAATTTTAATCAAAACCACAAGACACAAGCATACACTATTTCTCTGCAGACATTATTTCACAATTTAGAAAAAAAAAATCATACATGCACGAAGAAATAACACACAAGCAACAAGTATTTTTATCTGGAGAAAAAAATATGATAAAATCCCGATTACCTCTTACATTAATCAAATGAATAGAGATGTATTACAATTTATTTTCTCAACTAAGCTCACCCTACAAGTGCATAATATACTCCTTGCTCACTAAAGGTATTTGACCCAGACTTAGTCAATTTCTACCTTGGTTTGAACTCCTATTTCCTTGTGTTGTTCTTTGAGGAAATAGTACCCTATTATCTAGGAAAATCCTCAAATTGAATTGTGCAATTCCTTAGGGTGATCATCCGACTACATGCAACACTTTTACACTCAAGACTAGTCTACAACTATTTTTACACTGCCTTGGAATCTCCAACAAGCCCGAGGAACTCGAATTCTCTACATGCACTAGCTATTTTGGGTTGATTGATCAGTTAACTAGATGATCATTGAGTTTGACTAAAGTTCCACTACAAAACTTGACCCTCCACTAGTTCCTCAAACATTTGGAACTATTTTAACTAAAAAAAATCTTATATAACTGACCTTGATTGCTAAAAATTAGCAATCACACATGCTTAATTGAAATCTAACTCCTACAACTCGAATTTACTAAGTAAACTGAGTGACACAAGCCATGTCACTCAAGTTAAAATCATCCAAGTTGTATGTTGATGTGGAAATTCAATTTTTCTCAATTTAATGAAGGAATAATAAAATTGAGAATTTCTTACTGCATTTTTCACCAAGTGCAACGTGAGGAACCACAATTTACCAAATTAGTAACTTCATGAACTTATCCTTAAATTTCTCTGCCTTTATCTCACCCACAACCTTTGTCTTTGGGTACTGAAGAAGAACCACTTCCACCTAGTTTTTTGAGTATAGAGGATATTACTAAGGAAGAGCCTTCTCGACCTCAAACTCTTGTTCAATTTATAAGAACTCCTCTCTATCAAGATTTTCCTTTTATTACTCTGATACTCAACTAGAAGATCATTAACCTCAAGCTCTTTAATATAATTCACTCTTGAACTCTCATCAGAAAACTTATCCACACAGTCCTTTGAGAAGTCTAACCATGACGGAGTCAATGATAGTCACCCAACCTATATCTGCCCTTATCAGTGAATCAATTGAAGTTGCGACAACTTATATTTTTTCCACTTCACCAGAAACTCACTTATATGGTGGTCCATCGGTACAACATGGATACCATTCATTGTTAGGAACCTTTTACGGTGCATATAATAGTAATTGGACTTCTCATTTACCTTCATCATCTGGAATACTATCTATTTTATCTTTATCGAGCACCCCAAAACCTATTCCACTCATTGCATCCAAAATTGTAACTTTGGAACAACAATATGGTGCATTTATTAGTGTATTAGGACACCCACAACAAACTAATCCATCTGGGTACGCTCACGTTGGGGGACAATGGCCTCCTTTAGCTCTTTATCCTTTAGCTGGGGGGGAACCACTTGTTGTTGGAATTTTCCCACTTGCTAATCAAATGTTCCAGGTTAGTGCTTCATCTTTCATAATTCCTCTTCCTACTGTGCCCCATTTCCAAGAATGGTTGCTACTCCTTGGAATGTTACCCTTCCTATTTTTGGTCAACCTAGTCAATTTTCAACTCAAGTTCCGACCTGTCAACCTACTCAAGTTGTGCCTCAAGTTCCTACTTTTCAACCTATCCAAGCTATACCTCAATCTCCTATTAGTCAACCTGTCCAAGTCACAGTTCGAACAAATCAACCTTTTCAAGTTTTATCTCAAGTACAGACTAGTCAAACAATACAGGGGATATCTCAAATCTCATCTACCTAACCTATCCAAGGTGTATTAAAAACCTCATCTAGCTCACTTGGTCAGACTATCCCATAGGTACAAGTTATTCAACCTATACATAGCATGCAACAAATAAAAGCCAATCAACCTAGTTTAGGAATGATGCCAATTCCAGTGGGACAACCTTTCCAAGGTGTAAAAAAATTTCTCGTTGGCCAAACAAATATACCACAAGAACCTTATCAAGGTCAATACATCCAAGGCCAAAATTTCTAACCTTATCAATGTTTTCCTAGAATTAGGAAACTTGGCATGGGATTTCATGCTTTTCAAACTCCTCCTTATCCTAGTGGAATTCAAATGCCAATAGACCAACTCATTTAATCTTATCCATGATACCCCCCACTAGTGATTAATCTTTATCCACAAGGTTACCAACCTCCTCAAATAGACTTTAATAGGCAGTTATTATTCATCACAACACTAGAGTTACCATATCTCTCCCAGCTTACCAATGATATGATTTACCATTCTCCTTGGTGGTCAGATATTCACACCAAATTACGGCGAGTGATATTCCTAAGTTTAATGGAAACCCTAGGGAAGACCCATCAAACCATATTTTGACTTATTATTTATGATGTTCTTTAAACTCCTTAAGTGATGATTCCTTTCATCTACTTCTTTTCCAATGAACTATTATAGGTGCATCAACAATATGGTATGTTGAATTGCATAGAGCTTCCTTTAAAAACTTCAATGCATTGGAAACAATGTTTTAAGCTCATTTTCAATTACCAATTCATTACAAAACTTGTATCGAACTTTTGAACTCCCTAAAATAATCCGACTCTACTCACATATCTGATCACATACATGAGGGAAGGCATCATTTTTTTTTGGTCAAAACATATATTCGAGATTAGTCGTTGCCTTCTATAACTGAGGATGTTTCCAAAGATAGAGTTGTTACTGAATCTCAAGTTATTGACGGTGCCAAATATTTGGATTTAATTTATACTCAATTCAGCTCGCTCTAAAATAAATACTGAATTGTTGGCGAGTGATCAGGTCTCGCGGGCAAGACCCAGGTTCAGGGAGTGTGGCCAACAAAAGAATCCGTTGTAGTCTACGATCACGTCGACATTATCACCCTACTCTGGAGAGTAGAGAGTCTCACCCAAGGCGTGTCGTGACCACATGCAGGAGGGGTATAGACCAGGGCAAGGAACAGATCCGCAATTCATTCTCATCAGTGGTTAGATTACATAGATATAATCACACACGCAACATCATTCAGAGAACATACATATATTAAGCAAATGAAATTTTTAAATCATCTCAACCAACACACATGCATGTGAATCACACAAATAGGCAGCAACCTGCAATTGTATTAAGCCCTTGGCCAAGTCCCAGTTACATAGCTTTACAATGGACTTACAGATCCGATACATATGCCTTGCGGAATAGAGATTCTACATCTATAGACCCTAGGAACTACAGAGACCTCATCCATGCTCTGGTTCCTGCGGTAGCATGCGGTTTCTCTCCTTTAGTCGCTCTCTTCTCTCTTCTGCTATGGAATCATCCCCTCGTTCATCCGGGTCACTGCTATTTATTTACCCGTTATCGCGACTGTTAGTTCTTCTTATGTCCTTCTGCAGCTGCTTCTTGCTTTTCTCTGATTATCTGTGTGTTCCGCTTGCATTCTTTCTTCTGTATCTTCTCCTTATCTGCACTTATGCATCTAGTTTCCTCTGCTATGTGCCTGTTCCGTCGCAACCTTGGTAGCTCCGTCATTTGATGTGGTTGCGACTGCCGTGTGTCCTCATTCCGCAACCCCAAAATCTGGTCGTTGTTCCAAATTCAAAACATTCAAAACAAGGGCCCCAACAGGCCCCGACCATAGTTCCTTGACTCGTCCCCGACTCAATCACAAATTACGGTTTCTACCTCCATTGCCCTGCTTGACCCCATGCCCTGTTCGCCCTGTGTGCTTTCATCCTGTGCTCGTTCCTACTGTGCACCTTCAGCTTGTTCCTGTCCTTGTTATGCGTCTTCAGGTGGCTGTTCAAACAAGGGCCCCAACTCCGGGACCCTTTGGAATGTTGTAGCTCGGAGCTCAGTAAACACTGACACAGCTTGCTGCCACCCCTGGATAAGCGATTCCGTGTCCTCAGCGAGCTTGGTGACAGCAGCTTCCTCGAGGGGCGTTGGGACAACTCCAAACATTGTGTTGATCTGGGTCTTGGTTGCTGCTGCGAGCTATTGTATGGCCCGGGCGCTAGATTGAAGGGGCGGTCGGAGCTCATGAATGAAGTGTTTGTCCTCCGCCGAACAAGCCTCTGTGTGTTGGAGCTGTGCCTCAAGTTCATCAGCCTGGGCGTATAATTGATCCAGCCTAGCGGGGTCAGTAGCCTCTTGAATTTCCCTGGAAACCTGCTGGAGTTGGGCTGAAATCGGCTGGGTCTTGACAGTGAGGGCCAGAGAGCATTCCTGAAGGCCCTTCAGGAGGTCACGGGCCTCTCGTGCCGTGGATTGAAGTGCTTCCTGCATCTGAGCTGTCTGGCTCTGCTTGGCGGCCACCTGGGCTAAGTAATCGACTGCGGGCTCGACCGGCTCTGCACGGGCTGCTAACGCTGCCCGAACCTCATGATTATCCCGGTGTAATTCCTGAACAGCGATGTGGAGGTGGATAGATTGCTCAGAGAGGCTGGCCGCAGTGATTTCGGGAGGAATCAAGGGGTAATGAGGCTCTAGGGAGGGCCAGAACTCGGAGAACATCTGGGTGACATTGGTGATCATTGCTTCCATCTGCTCCCACGCTGTTTGGAGTTGGTCGCACTATTCAGTAAACACGGAAATTTGGTGTTGCTTCTCGGCATACTGCCTCTGGAGTCCCAAATGTAATCTTTCAGCCTGCTGGGCCGCCCTTTGAATCAGCAGATACAGCTGAGCTGGATTGTCAGGCTGGAAGGTGGTGGTCCCAGAAGCGCTCTGCGCCGGCATTCGCTCCTGCAACAGTTTCCCACCGACAACTATTCCATTGACATGCCTAGGAGGTGAGAAGGGCGTGGCCTCTGGCTGTGCAATGTCAACCATATTCAGATCTGACGGTTCTTGCTGATCAAGGTGAGCCGGTCGTGAAGGAACTGTGGCCTCAGGCAGAACCTCGGCAGAGTCAGACCCGATGTGCAGCTGTTGTGTGAATATATCAGTGAAAGGAGGGTGGGGCTCAGCCACTGGGTCGATCGGTGGTATGACTGTGGCAGCACCAGAATCAATCTCAGCCCCGCGGTCCCCACCCATGAGTTCCCAGATAATGGGGTCAGATATCGTAGCTGAGGAATTAGATGGGGCGGATGAAGTGGCAGGCGGAGGAACGGTGGATGGAGCAGTGGATAGTGTGGTGGGGGTGTGTGGAAAGCACATATTGATGAATTTGGATGGGTCGGTGAGGGGATCTTCGGTAATCATCACCCCTGTTCTTGGGGGCGGTGGTGGATCATCAGCAGTGAGGTCCTCCACCAGATTTCCCTCGGTGGTGCGGGCCCTCTTAGCTTGGGGGGCCTCGGGTCAATCTCTTGGCCATCGTCTCGCCCATCGGGGTCGTGAGTGGATCAGAAGAGGTAAACAGGATAGTGGGGATGGGGGAGGTGAGCGGAGCGGTACGGGGGTGTGAAGTGGAGTGAGTGAGCTAAAATTCAAAAAATAAAGGAAATGGGGTAACACCGCTAGAAATAACCTGGGCCGCCACATTGAAATTTCGTACCTGATTGTTGAAGTGGCGGACGACGGGGATGAGTGGTTCGAGGAGTTCCTGCGATGGTGCTGCCACTGCCGTCTCAGCAGACTATTGCATCGGTGCCATCTTGTCAAAATTGTATCTGGCGAGCCCGTCCCGTATGTGCTTCGTGACCCTCGGCCATGAGTAGACTTCATGATGGAAGGTAGCATCGTCCAACTAAAATTTCAGTGGCATCATTTGGAAGGTATTTTTCGAAACACAAGCGGGTCAGAGGTAAGTATGCTTGTGACTTACCCCGAACCATACTTTCTCACTATAGTCGTCCAACAGGTTCCTGGGCACCCGTTGCTGACATGCCACCACATCCGTCATTAGCCGGTACCATGACCGAAATGCATCCACATTCACCAGTTTGGTACTGGGGTCATTTGAGACCTGCCATGGAGTGAATGTCATCGTGAGGGGCTGGCCCTCGGGGATCTCTGCTGGGAACTGGATGTGTGGAGTGTGCCATTTCCACATGGCAAAAGCAATAATCAAATAGCCATAAATAAAAGCAGTTGCGCGCTTATAATTCTCCTCGCACGAATCGAACAGCTCCTTTAACAAGAACGAACACCAATTCAGTCGAGTGCCTTGGACACAATGTTCAGCAATATAAATAGTATCAAGAGTGCATTTGCCCTTGGTGTAATGCCTCATTATCTTGCTAGCAATGAGGTAACAGGCGAATCGAATCTCGGGCTTGTTAATGAGGTCGATCTTGGCTCCTTCCCCCCCCTGCGAGTGCCATATTTGGTGTAGAAGTCCGCATCGCCCAACTTCCATGCACACTTGGAGGAGGTCTGACAGGCCATTGAGACGTCGGCGCCGGTCTGCGAAAGCCCTGTGAGGCGATGAAGATCTTCGGCGTGAATGGGAATTTCCTGGGTCAGCCACAGGGACCCATTCTGAATTCGGCTGAGGAGGAAGCGTGTACACTGCAGAACTGGTCCAGTGGTGCCAAAGACCGGAAGATTTCTCAAGTTCATCAGGGACGAGGTCTGAAGGCCCCTGAACTCAGGCAACAGGCGGCTGGCGGGGTTTCCGGCTGCAGTGCAGTAGTGCTCCATGTATGTCTGCCGCTGGAGGGACGAAAATTTGGCAGCATTTGAGAGGTTAGCATCAATCAAGGCTGTGTTATCATACTTTCCCACCAGGGACTAGGTCTTGTGAATCCGAGTGTCAAGCTCTGGTTCAACGACGGCTGGAACGGCCTTCGGCATTTTGGCCCAGCGCTGATAGACCTGTAAAATTTTCCTTGGGCGCCTTTCCTGGTGCAATGCGTTCTGAGAATTCAATGGCTCTGGTGCAGTTGCACTTGCTAATTCGAACGGGTCTGGTATTCTCGTGCTTTTGGTGCTCATGCAAGTTATGTCAGCACCTGGCACAAGTGGAGTTGATGAGACCCTCTAATGAATTAATTCATGCTGGCATTCTTTCTGCGATAATCGTGCGATCAATCGCATGCAAATGAGTGCTGTGACAGTTGCTGATGGTGGCATGGGGAAATGGGCGGACGCGACGGCTAAGGTTACTGAGGGTGATGGCCAAATGATGACGGCGTGGTTCCTGCCAAGTATGGTAATTAATATTGTAGATCTAGGCCATCCTACGGACTGACACAAGTACGTGGGTGGACTGAGCTAGACTGACGTGGAGACTGGTACGGATCCTACAGGGATGACACGCTGGACTAGCGCCGCCCCGACCACAGTCGGTTACGGTGTGGACCTCGCAACTGAGCGGTTATTGACACACTACCTATGAACATAGAATACCTCCTACGCTCACCCCGGTTGCAAGAGAGTTATTCAACTACGCTACACTACGAGCGCTCTTGGGTGCGAGATTTATTGATGAGAAATGAAAGGTACTTACACCTAGTAGGGTTTCAGGCATGCGCCATTCACCAACCCAGGCAGAACCGTGCTGTCCAGTTGTGCCAACCGAATGGCTCCGGAATCACGAATCTCGATAACGAAGTAGGGTCCCAACCAGTGCATCTGTAGCTTTCTCGGGAACTTCTGGAACCTGCTGTCGTATAAAAGAACTTTTTCGCCAACTTGGAAGGTTTTTTTCTTAATGTGGCGGTCGTGCCACGCTTTTTGTCGGTCCTTCTGAATCTTCTGGTGGAATTCGGCCAGGAAGCGGGCCTCATCTAGTTCATGTAATTCATGGAGGCGCTCCTGGAGGGAGGCATCTTCCGAAAACTTCAGGGACGTGGCGATCAACAGGCTTGGTACAATAAACTTTGTGGGGATCACAGCCTCCCAGCCGTACACGAGCTGGAACAGCGTTTGATTGGTCAAGCGCTTCACCGTAGTCCGATAGGCCCATAAGGCCGTTGATAGGCGCTCGTCCCAATCATCACGCTAGGCGTTGCAAATCTTAGTCAAGCCTTTCTCAAGAATCTTATTGAAGGTTTCCACCGTACCATTAGCATGCGGGTGATACGAGCTACTCTTGTGATGCTGAACCATGAAGGTGTCTAGCAGTGTCTTGACCATGTCATTAATGAAGTGCGTACCCTGATCACTAGTTAAACTTCACGGGCAGCCAAACCGAAAAATGATGTGCTCAAAAATGAACCGGGCAGCGGTATCCGCTATGCAGTCGCGTACCACGGCTGCCTCAGCCCACCTGGTGAGGTAATCTGTGGCGGTAATGATGTACCGGGCCTTGGAGTGTCTAGTGACCGGAGCTATGGGCCCCACAAAATCGACAACCCACTTCTCGAATGGCCGCACCACATGCACTGGGTGTAATGGAAGCTCGTCCCGGTGAGAGGGCCTTCCCGTGCGCTGGCAGATGTCGCACCGCTTCACATAGGCCTTACAATCGGTATGTACTGTCGGCCACCACAGGCCATCTTGGAGCACCTTTCTTGCGGTGGGTTTCGCACCCACATGCCCTCAGGTAACACCGCTGTGACATTCCCACATTACCGCTTCCCGTTCGTGATCAAGGACGCATTTTCACAGAACCTCATCGAGGCCCAGTTTGTACAGCTGCCCTGCGATCAATTGGTAGTCGGCGGCACGGACGACCAAATGTCGTTTCTGCAGTGGGGTGTAATCCTGAGGGCATTGCCCCGTGGTTAGATAGGCGGCAATGTCGGCCAAGTAATCTGGTACAGCTTCGACTTGGAAGAGGTCAGCGTCTGGCAGCTGATCATCAAGGGAGCCGTCATTCTCCCCCGTCTCCAACCTGGATAGGTGATCGGGCCCGACATTCAACCTCCTGGGCTTGACGATTACCTCGAACGTGAATTCTTGAAAGAGCAGAAGCCAACGGCAAATCCGTCCTTCCAGAACAGGATTATTGACCAGGTACTTCAGGGCAGAGTGGTCTGTGAAGAACTTGAAATTGCCCCCTAGAAGATAGTGGAAGAACTTCTGAAGAGAGTACACCATCGCCAGCGCCTCCCTTTTGGTCGTGGTGTAATTCTTCTCTGCATTGGACAATTTGCGGCTAGAGAAGTATACCGGGTGGTAAACTTTTGTATCGCCGGGTTGTGCCAAGACAGCCCCAAGTGCAATACTGGAAGCGTCGATATGCACATGGAACTGCTTATCCCAATCAGGATGAACTAGAATAGACGTCGATGCAAGCTTTTCCTTCAGGGTGTTCAGGGCTACCTGACACTCCTCCGTCCACTGAAAGACTGTGGACTTCCGCAGAAGTTGTTCTAACGGAGCAGTGATCTTGGCATAGTTGCGGATAAACCTCCTGTAGTATCCTGTGTGCCCGAGCAATGCCCGCAACTGTTTCACCGTCTCGGGGGCTTCCATGTGTACGATCACCGCAACCTTCGCGGGGTCGACGCAGACCCCTTGCTTTCATACCACATGTCCCAACAACGTGCCGAACGGAACAGAAAAAATACATTTCTTTAAATTCAAGGAAATCTGCAGCTGGCGGCACCGATCAAACATGACCCGCAACAAGGTAGTGTGTTTCTTCAATAAACTGTAGACAGTCCAGTCGTCCATGTAGACTTCCAGGAACTTGTGAAGGTACTCCCGAAAGGCGGCGATGACAATCTGGGAAAACAAGGCCGAAGCGTTCTTCAAGCCAAACGGCATGACGTGGTATGCGAACGACCCCCATTCGGTGGTGAAGGTTGTCTTTGACTTATCTTCTTCCGCGATACGCACCTGATGGTAGCCCGAAAAGACATCAGTGAAAGAGTAGGCTTCATTCCCCGCAACGTGGTCCAACACTTCGTTGCTGAAAGGGCTGGGGAACGGATCATGAATTCAGGCATTGTTAAGACTGCGATAATCGACACAAACCCGTATCTCTGCCTTGTCCTTATTATTCTGGATGACGATAGGGCTCACCCACTCTGCTTCCTCCATGGGAAAGATTAGACCCGCGGCCAGCATCTTGTCAATTTCCATCTTAACCATCTCTTTAACTCACGGGTTCAACCGGTAGGGCCGGTGCTTCACAGGCCTGGCACCCGGTTTCAGCACGATGCGCATTTCGCCAAGATCGCCTTTGATGCCCTTCAGATCTGCGACCGACGAGGGGAACAAGTCCTCATATTCCTGGAGGAGGCTGAAAATCTCTTTGGTCGTCTCCTCGTCCTAGTAATCGCCCACTGTAGCCAACTTAGGCTTCTCCTCCGTACCGATGTTTAGCTTCTTTGTCTTCAGCGGTCGTAAATGGACCCCTTCGGTGGCCAACTCTTCGTTAACGTTCTGCTCGCCTTCCTTCTCTTCAAAATACAGGTGCCTCAGGTCTTCCAGACCATCGTCCTCCGGATCGCCGTCAATCCTTTGGAAAACCAACTCTCGCACGGCCTCGGGACAGGCGAGCAGCGTGCAACAGTCGGTCTGTGGATTGCGGAAAAACAGTACTGCCCTGATAGCGTGCAAAGCCTGAGATTCCAACTCTGTGTCTCCCGCGAAAAAAAAGCACCGCACAAATTTGCGCGTGACTTCCATTCAAGAACTGGTCCCTTGTTTCTGTTCTTCCTCCAAGTACCATGCATGGGGGATGGTGTCTAAAGAGTGAAAAAACCGATGAACCCACAGCTCTTCCGAGTATCCTATACTTCGCCACTGGTCCTCACAAGTCCGCAAGTGGTCCTGCGGGTTGGAAATCCCAGAGTACCACTGCCTGCTTCGAGGGCCTTCATCTTCTTTGAACCGCGCCCGCAACGCGTCGGCCACACTACACCACCGTGACAAGGTGGTGCAGTGATTTTTCCACCACCGGGCTACTATATACTGTAGTGCGACGTCCAAAAGGGGTATTCTGCTCCCTTCTGGCACGATGTCCTCAACCTTGGCAATAAAGGTATTGACAGCTTGCATGTTTGACAGGGTGGGGTATTCTCTGAACTCCGGACCAATCCAGCTGACGCAGCCAACATGGGCACATCTCCGCATGTTGGTCTCATACCCCCCCTGCTGCCATTCTTCCCACGTGAGTTCGGATCCCAGCTCTGAGCTCTGGACACTCCGCCAACTGACAGAGCAAGTCGCGGTCAGGTTAATATATAGTCTTCCCGCTTCCCTGCAGTCATCTTGTATAGGTGGTCCATCATCTGAGCATCCTCTCGGTTATCCACCATTTCGGTATACCTCGGGCCTTGATATGGGTCGAGAGGTTGAGTGACCCGGACCTCCCCATCTTCAAAGATTATCAGCTCCTTTTTTAGGTCGATGATAGCATAATTCTCAAAAGCCCAATCAATGCCTAACAAGGCGGGGTAAGGATCCTTGTCTCCCATAATATCAATGACCTCAAAATCAGTGTAAGTCTTTACCCCCACAATGTCGACCTCGACACCTTCGAGTCGGCCAATCGGCAGAATGCAGTACTGGTTCGCCATCCTGAGTTGGATGGGCGAGTAGGCCAGCCATGGCTTTCCGAGAGCCTCCCACGTCTTTCGTGGTAGGATGTTGACGTCAGACCCTAAATCAAGCATGGTGTCGCTGATTTGGAATCCCCCAACCTGCGTATTGAGCCGAAACTCTTTACCCGTTCGTCGCTTATTTCGCTTGATGCGCTGCACTGATTGGGGGGCTGGGTCCCCTGGTTCCCCCAGTCCTGTCCTCCCCTGCAGTGCCCCTTCCAAAGTACACTTGAGCTGCTACCGCAGAGCAGCACTGTCAACAATATTGAGGAATAGCTGGAGCCATTCTTCCATCAGGGTTCTTGGGGCATGCTGTGGCCCAGGATCTATCGACAGGGCTGCCCCTAGGCCCTTCGTTTCGCGCAGCTGAGAAAATGCCTCAACCGCCTATTGAAAATACTTCTTCTGCGCCTCTGGTCTGATTACCCGGTGCGGGGAGGCTGGCCTGACAACTGGTGCCGGCTCCTTTCCGCGAGCATCCTCCTCCGTTTTCTTACCGGCCCTCATCACAATAGTGACGTTCTGCATGGTCGGAGTCGCGGTCACCCGCGGCTCGGTGTTTACCAAGTTTGTGCCCCTCTTCCGTGCACGTTCTTCCCACTTTTTGATGAGCTCGGGAAAGTCTTCTGTCGCATGGGTGTTTACTCAGCACTGGGAACACCACGGACAGCGAGGGAGGGGACATTCAAGAGCCACATGGCCCTCCTGGTCACAGTTATAGCATTTCACCAGCCCGCGGCCCCCAGCGCGGCCTCTGCACGCCCCGCCCCCTCTTCCTCTAGAAGCCTCATTCACCCTATAGGAGGGTCGATCCAGCCGGTCCGCGAGTGCGTCGAGAGCTCAAAATTGCTCTGTGTTGTGAGTTGTGGAAGCGCAAAACTCACAATATACATTGTTTGGCACGTTGCAATACTTCTGTAGGATCGGGCACATCCGAGGCGGATGTCCCACCATCCGGAAAATCTCACAATACTCCGTGGCGGCTGGGTTGAGTTGGGAGGGGAACCCTGCATACAGCTGTTGCGTCTGGTATACTCCCTGCGGGTTCAGCGCCGCGCTACCCCCCGCGGGTGGCCCCCCTTGAATTTCCGCGACCGAGGGTCCCACCCCCGCGCCACGCAATCGCGGACACTCAGTTGCGACATGGCCTTTGACCAGGCAGTGAGTGCACCAAACGTTCGGCCTGGCTGGTCTGACCGGCTGTATCGCCTTGAGATTTTTGGTCAGGCTAACTATCTGATGCTGCAACCCCACCAAGGAGGGATCCTACGAGGCCGGCCCTCCCCGATATTCCTGAGGGTATCCCGCCATGGCCTCAATCTTCATGGCCTGTTCCAAAGTGTCCTGCAGATTGTCGATCTTCTGTTGGGTGAGGGGGGTTCACGTCAAGGGAAGCAGAGCCTTGATGAACCAGTCCCTCTGATGGTTCAGGTTGATCGAGTAACTAAGTTTCCCGATCGCATCCTTGAATCACCACATTAGCTCCCATGCGGTTTCTCCTTCCTTCTGTTTAATTTCCCAAAGCTCGGAAAGACCCTGTTGGTCCGTCTGGGGAAGCTTAAATTCCCAGACAAAATCTCGCTTCACGTCCGCGATGACGGCATTCGGGTGGGCCTCGAACCACTTGATGAACCATTGCAGAGCCCTCTCTCTGAGCGTGGTTTGGAACTCTATTAGTTTCCCTGCGTCTGGCGTCTGCCGAGCCCTCCAAATGGCTTCGAACAGATACCAGTGTTGCTCTACATCATCATTACCCCGGCCCGAGAACTCGGGATATCGGGTAAAAGACCTAGCCATGTTCACTTGCGGCGGGTTGACCAGGATAAATCCTCCAGGTCCTGTTTGCGTGACTATTCCACTCGGGAACGCAATACTACTAGTGCTACTGCTACTAACGGGTGTTGTCGTCGACACTGAACTACTCTGCAATTGACTCAATGCTTGAAATTTAATGAAAATATTACTCAAATGTTGATAAAGTACCAGGGGAAGGTAGGGATCCTGGCCATGCCGATTGGGGGGAGTATGACAGGCTGGAGAACTGAATGCCATCCGCTCTTGAAACAACTGCTGCATCACAACGTACCATTCACCATCAGAACTTTCCTCGGGATGCACACCTCCATCATCTTCGTCAGTCACCGTCTCGCGTGCTCGCTTAGCTGGGCTCCCATGCACCCATCGTACTCCCACAGCGGTCCCTTCTCGTCCTTGGGTATCCACGTCCATAATTCCTACCCTCTGAGGCGCCTCCTTCTGATTCTTCCTCTCGATCTCTCATCTCTTCAAATCTCGCATCACCCTTCTTCACCACCTATCAGCAATTTGTGCCCGCCAATGTGCACGTCGCTCCCTCAGTGTCCTTGCGGCCTTAGCATCCATTCTCCACTCCCCGCGTCACACTTTACGTAGCATCGATCCCTTCAACCCTTCCCCTAGCACCGGTGGTTTACGCTTCCATACTTGTCTTGCGGAATTCTATCGACCCTTCATCCACCATCAGAGCTTTAATCCACAGCGAAATCTCCTTAAGCAGCTTCCCTCTGAGCCCGGAGTGGAAGGTAGCCTTGGCCTTCGAGAAGGACTGATAGAACTCAGTAGCAAACTCCACAATGTATCCTTCCACCGTGGTCTCCACCCAAAAATCCACCGCACGGGTCAACTCGGTGTTCAACCGATGCAAAGCCACCAGATCTTCGTGTGCCCACCTGCAGTTTATCTTCCGCAAGCCATATCTAGGCACCTTCGTCTGTAACCTCCGCAACCAATTGTAAAGGTCGGTAGGGAACTTTCCCCAGAAAATTTCGTACGTATCACCAGCTAAATCTGAGAAGAGGACGAGTTCCTTGATCGCTGCCTCCCCTTTCTTAATCAACTCCGCTTGCTGAGCAATGAAATGGTCTAAATGGTTATCCCACCATCGTCGTATCTCCCCTTTGAAGATCCGCGATACCATGGTCTAGATCCCCTCATATCATGCGAGTCCCGGCAACGGAACCATTTGTTGGCGAGTGATAAGGTCTCGCGGGAAAGACCTAGGTTCAGGGAGTGTGGCCAACAAAAGAATCCGTTGTAGTCTAGGATCACGCCGGCATTATCACCCTACTCTGGAGAGTAGAGAGTCTCACCCGAGGCGTGTCATGACCACATGCAGGAGGGGTATATACCAGGGCAAGGAACAGATCCGCAATTCATTCTCATCAGTGGTTATATTACATATATAGAATCACACACGCAACATCATTCAGAGAACATACAGATATTAAGCAAATGAAATTTTTAAAGCATCTCAACCAACACACATGCATGTGAATCACACAAATAGGCAGCAACCTGCAATTGTATTAAGCCCTTGGCCAAGTCCCAGTTACATAGCTTTACAATGGACTTATAGATCCGATACATATGCCTTGTGGAACAAAGATTCTACATCTATAGACCCTAGGAACTACAGAGACCTCATCCATGCTCTGGATTCCTGCGGCAGCATGCGGTTTCTCTCCTTTAGTCGCTCTCTTCTCTCTTCTGCTGTGGAATCATCCCCTCGTTCATCCAGGTGACTACTATTTATTTACCCGTTGTCGTGACTGTTAGTTCTTCTTATGTCCTTCTGCAGCTGCTTCTAGATTTTCTCTGATTATCTGTTTGTTCCGCTTGCGTTCTTTCTGTTGTATCTTCTCCTTATCTGCACTTATGCATCTAGTTTCCTCTGCTATGTGCCTGTTCCGTCACAACCTTGGTAGCTCCGTCGTTTGATGTGGTTGCAACTGCCGTGTGTCCTCGTTCCGCAACCCCAAAATCTGGCCGTTGTTCCAAATTCAAAACATTCAAAACAAGGGCCCCAACACGAATGCTCCGCGACCATCTCATACTATTCCACCTCCTCCTCCGAAGGAGTCAAATGTTGTTGATGGCGTGATTGGTTTTGTCATTCAATAGTCAACAAACAAATATTTTATTCAATCCAACTCGAATTAT
Organism: Pinus albicaulis; assembly: GCA_034641835.2. Classification (NCBI taxonomy): domain Eukaryota; kingdom Viridiplantae; phylum Streptophyta; class Pinopsida; order Pinales; family Pinaceae; genus Pinus; species Pinus albicaulis. The sequence goes on along the minus strand of CM076582.1, from coordinate 833,705,622 downwards.
GCTCTTACTGTGACAAATCAATTCCCCTCTCCTAATGTTCTTGTTAATACTTCCAATATTAATGTTGTTCAAGCTACCAAAGGAAAGTCTTAACAACCAAGAAGTAAATCTAAGGGTAAAGGTAAGGCCAAACAAGAAAACCATCCATAGGAAAAACATAAAAATAAGTCTCCTGATGAGAAATGAAATCCACATTATCCATGTCTCATCTACAATGAAGATAAAATCACCAAGGAATATATGAATAAGTATAAATCAATCAATTCTTGAAAGATGCATCCATTGCACCTGCATGTTGATTAGCCCTTTTCTGAATCATGAGAAGGAAATGGTTGCACAAAACCCATCATCCTCTTCCAAAATCACTTCTAATGTACTAATGTGTTAGGAAGATGCCTCGATGGATACGTAGAATAAGGATTATGGTAACCTGAATCCTTCGAATGGAAAGACTCAACCTTCCAATTTTACTCCACCTGCCTTTGGTCTACAAATTGAGAAACGAATTTTTGAACCGGCAACTAAAACTCCTCCCAAGGGAACTATTCATAAATCATCATTTAATCCTCATGCGAGAGCTACATATAATTATAACATAGTTGAAGATATGTCTCAAGCTCCTTCAACTACGTCATCTCTCGAAGTTTTGCACAATTGTCTTGCATAGAGGAAGTCATTATTAGAAACAATTGGAGGATTATATCATTCAGATTCATGTCTTGTTGTATTTAATCATGAAAACCATAAACCCAATCTTCCACCTCAAATTTCGTTCATGATTCAAGTTTTTACTAGGGTAAATAATTTGTTCCGCACGATAATGGATATAGAAATTAATAGAAAATTTCCACTATTGATGAATTTGAACTCAAAACAAGATATTATAATTTTCCTCTACAATTATGTGGAATGGAAATCACAATTTAGAAGCACATGCAATGACATGAAAACATCAAAATTACAATAACGCAATGATTTACAAGGGAACCCAACTAGGAAACACCCCTTCGCTGCTTTTCATTAATCATATGAAAATGAGAAACTATTAAAATGTATTACTTCAACACTAAAGCACACCCTACATTGTAAGCTTATCCTCTTGTTGATTTTCCTGCTCTAGTCAACACTTCTCAAATTCAAGCCTACAAATTCCTCCTATTTCCTTGCACAATTCAGAAGAAATTGAGCTCCTAAATAATAGGGGAATTCCCTATTTCCTTACGCAATTCCCAAGGAATTGATCACCTGCTTAATTTTCAAGACTGCACACTCAACTAGTATACAACTGATATTTACAATTTTCCCTTTCCTCCACTCCAACTAGGAAATTAAAATTACATGCATGTTGTTATGAAACCAGCTCCAAAAATAGAAGAAAAGAGAAATCAACGACTTAGAAAAAATCCACTTCGAGGGGGAAACCTCCTTTACATTACATAAATGAACAATTATTGGATGATATAAATGAAAAAACCTTCTTTCTATATATAGGAGTCCATGGGGTCACATTATAATCCTAGTTGACCTAACAATAATAATTTAAGGGCACAATTATAAAAATACGGGGGTTACAGGGGTTCAACAATAACAATAAGTGGGCTACGCTAACAACAATAAGGTACTACACTTGTAATATAGGGACCTTAACATGCCCCTCTCCTTCAAAAAAGTGTTTTCCTCAATGCTTGAGTAGCTTTGGATGCTTTTGTATAAAATTCTAATCCTCCAATGTAGATTTTCAGTGGGTAAGTTCTTCCACTTTATGAGATACTCTAAAATTGATCGATTTCATAGTTGTCGAGTTCTTGTTTTCGTGACTACTTCAGGTTCCAATATGATTTTTCCTTCCTCATCAATTTTTTCCAATATTTTTTGAACTGGAAGTTTGTCACCTATAACCTTCTTTACGCATTAAACATGGAAAACTGGATGCACTCGAGAAGAAGTAGGAAGCTCCAATTTGTATGCCATTGTACCAATCTTTTGCAACAGCTTGTAAGGACCATAGTACTTTGGCGATAATTTATTATCCTTCTTAGCTTGCTTGAGGGACATTTGTTTGTATGTTTGTAGTCGTAAAAATACCCAGTCTCCTACATCAAAATTTCTCTCGGTGCGATGTTGATCTTCCTGTTGTTTCATTTGATTTCGTGCCAAATTTAGGTTATCATTTAAGAGTTGGAGAACTTTTTTTTGATGCTCGATGTGACATTCCACTACTTGAACCTTAGAATTTTCTCTTAAACATGATGTGATGGACAGTGGATGATATGCATAAAGTTCCATAAATGGGGACATTTTTGTTGCATTATGGAAGGAAGTGTTATACCACCATTCAGCCAGACATAACCACTTGACCCATTGTGTTTGTTTATTAGACACAAAACATCAAAGATATCCTTCCAAACATGTGTTCACTATCTTAGTTTTCCCATAAAATTGAGGATGATAAGTTGAGCTATGAGCTAGTTGAGTACCCAAACAAGAAAATAATTCCATCCAAAAATTTCCATTATGAATGGGATCTCTATCTCTTACAATAATCTTTGGGTTTCCATGTAACTTTTGAATTGTTTCCATAAATTCAAGAAAAAGTATACTTGCTTTAAATGGAATAGATAATGCACAAAAATGTGCATAGTTGGTATGTCTATCAATTACCACCATGATGATACTCTTTCCTTCGAACCTAGGTAAACACGTGATAAAATCCATTGAAATCTCCTCCCAACGTTCACTTGGAATCGATAAAGGTTGTAGAAGACCCAAGGTCTTAATTGTCTCAACTTTATTTTGCTGGAAAACCAAAAATTATGCCAAAAACTTTTGAATATCAAATTTAAGTCTATCCCAAAAAAATTATTTCTTCACCTGTGGTAAATTTTTAAAAATCATGTTTCCTCCTAAGGGAGAAGTCTGCAAATCCAAAAGAATATTTTGTTTCAGTTGGGAATTCTTACAGAGATATAAGTGATATTTGTGCCATAAGGAATCATTTTTCCAACTAAATGTACCAAATGTACTAGGATCTTGCTGCAACTTTTGAATGAGTGTCCACACTTCTTCATCCTTCTTCCATTCATCCCTTGCTTTGGTTATCAAATCTGGTTGGATAATAGAAATGGAACAAAGCAATGCTTCCACCTCTTCATCCTTTCTTGGGAGTGCACCTCCAACAAGATTTAGCTTCCCTTTTTTGTATATGATTTAAAATTCATAACCCAACATCTTTGTGACCCATTTTTTCTGCTCTTTTGAAGATATTATTTGTTCTAAAAAGTATTTAAGGTTATCATGATCATTTTTTACCTTGAAGTGTCTTCCCATTAGGTAAGGTCGCCATTTCTTAAGTGCATGTAGTATTGCCAACATTTCCTTCCCATAAATAGCTTTCTATAAATACTTTCCTTTGGACGACTTTCAAAAGAAATGGGTCTTCCTTCTTGCATTAAAACAACACCAATTCCATTTCTTGAGGCATCACATTCCACAATAAATTTTTTTGTGAAGTATGGCATAGCTAAGACTGGTGCTAGGCACATTTCTTCTTTAAGATGTTCAAAGGCCTTAGTTGCTTCAAGAGTCCATGAAAATTCATATTTCTTCAATAATGTTGTTAGAGGTGCTACTATTCCCCCATAATTCTTAACAAACTTGTGATAGTACCCTGTTAACATGAGAAATCATCAAAACTGCTTTATGGTTGTGGGGGCTTTCCATTTCTTAATGGCTTTAATTTTGTTAGGGTCTACCTTAACACACTCATGAGATACAATATGACCCAGATATTCCACCTCTTGTACTCCAAAGAAACATTTGGAGGTTTTTGCATATAATTGTTTCTCCTCCAATATTTTGAGCACCATGTCAACATGTTTAACATGGTCCTTCCAAGACATGATGTAGATTATTATATCATCAAAAAATACTAACACAAATTTTCTAAGGAAGGGTTTGAAAATGGAATTCATCAACCCTTGAAATGTATAAGGTGATATAATAATGACCCTCATGAGTTAGAAATGTTGTTTTCAAAATATCTTCAGTCTTCATTTTAATTTGATGATATCCTGAACGAAGATCCAACTTGGTAAAATAAATTTCTCCATGTAATTCATCCAATAATTCACCAACTATAGGAATGGGAAATTTATCTTTAATAGTGAGCTTATTAAGCTCCCTATAATCTAGACACATGTACCATGATCCATCTTGTTGGGGTTCCCATGTTTTGGCCAGGTTGACAAGACCAAAAGATGAGACAACATAGAACCACTTTCAGACCTTAAGATCTAGCCCTCCTAGGCCCAGAGAGGGATCTCTCTATAATGGTCAAAGGTTTTATGTCTTTGAAGCTCAAATGTTAAGGTTTTAGGCTAGTTATAGGCACAGGTTTGTTTGTTTGATTGTTGGTTTGGTTGTTGGGAATCAAGAAAGAAGGTCCAATATGAGACAAGGATGAGCACAGAGGGAATTAAGCGAAGACAGATAACTCAGGGAACATCAAGGCCATTGGGCAATGGATTCAAGAAAGGATTTAATTATGTTTAATGTGCAAGCTTTCAGTTGGGCTAGTCATCTAGAGCATTTGGATATTAAGGATGATATTTGGGTTGGGACACTAAGGACTGAAAATGAAAGGAGGAGAACCATCCAATTTTGTCTATAGATCAGGTCAGAGGTCATTTAACTCCAGACCTGCTTGGACAAAATCATAGGAAAAACGAGGGATCTTAGAGAGGCTTAATTGGGATGGAAAGATCCTAGTGAGGTAGAGGCAGGGTTCTAGACCTCCCAGTATTCTCAACTCATCCAACTAAATCCTAACAAGAACATCTAAACATAGATTTCATTAATTCATACATCAGAGAGCAAGAAAAAACATCCACTACACTGGTTAAATCAATTAAAATCAATATTCAGATACAGAGATAAGCAGAAAACATAAAAGGCTGGGAGAGCAGCAACATAAGGTAACTATCAAGGGTAAATCTTATGCCAAACTTCTGATGCAAGCCAGTAGAAATGGAATGAAATGAAATTAAACACAGAGATAGGAAAACATCTCCAGCAGCTTTAGATCAGGATCCAAAGAAACATGCTTGTCATATCAAAAACAACACCAATCAGGTACATCATTGCCCACAGCTTGAACATTCAGTCTGAATACATCAAATCTCAGCCTATCTTACAATATTACACAGAGAACTTGTCTCAAGAGAAAAATGCTTGCATTTCTTTGATATCTCATCAACAACCTTTACAATAATTTCTTCCTGAGTTTTATAGCAGAAGATGAGCCGAGGAGGTAGGTAGGGAACTAAATGAAACATTAAAACACAGAAAAGAAGGAGAGGGCCGGAACCCATTCTATTTTAAATCTCTGCATTTATCCCTGGTACCCTTTTGGGACGAAGGAGTGATCTTCTTCAGCTTCCACTTACTTTGACATGGTCCTGATGTACTCCGACTGCAGTATTACTCTGTGGTACTGTGGGTGGATAAATCAACTGGTAATAAAAATGGAATGGTCTGTCATACCGCATTAAAACATGCTCTGGTAGCTTGGACTATGTTCTGGGCAGAAATCTCTTCACTGTAGCACGGCATGGAGTAAAAACAGTATGGGCGCTCTGTCCTTCCATGGAGAGAAACATCTCTGCTGATGTGGCAGCCCTGATGACTTGGTTTTCTCTGCATTAAACTCTCTGCCGCTTCACTTATATCTTTATCTGCAAAATATTGCCGCTGTAATGAAGACTGTGCAATCATGGTGGCCCTTTACTTCTACACCCTACATAACACGCAACTAGACTCAGAAAACAATGCAATGGGAAGGTGGATGAAATGGTAGCGCGGCGACGGAGTGGTGGCTTTGACTACACAATGGTGACAAAATGTGAACGGAAGGGTGAGAACTCGCGAATAATAGGGTTTGGTGGTAGAATGCAACTCAGACCATTAGATCATCGCCTAGGGACAAAGATCGACGGCGAAGATCGAGTGGCGAAATAATATATGAAAGTGGGTGGAACAACTATGAAATATAATACTTTGGTGTAAAGTCTTAAACCTTGACTTTTGAACAAAATACAGAGAAATGCAACCGGAATGTAATGAAATGCGATGAGGTGGGACTCAGCCAGAGGCGGAGGGCGATTCCTTTTGAACCGTTAGATCTTAAATCCAATGGATGGTCAGGATCAAATCGGAGGATCGCAATCGGGGGGAGCAGAGGTGACACATTCAAAAAGTTCTGATTGCGATCGGAAGTGGGAGCGCGATTGAGCGCTGGCCATTGGATCCGGGGACTAGATCAACGGCTCACACTCCATCAGAGGGAAAAGTGGAGAGGCGATGAGCGATGATGCGATTAGCGCCGAACCGTCGGATCTTGAATTAAACGAATGGTTGAGATCAGATCGGTGGATCGCAATCGCAAAGGGAGAAAACTGGTAGCGATTGGAAGTTTCGATTTCGATTGAGCGGGGAGTGCGATGGTCGTCGAATCAATGGGGAGGATGGACGGTTATGATTTGATCGGGAGATCTCAATCGGGGCGACACCACTGGGACTTGCGATTGCGATCGGGCGGGGGGTTGTGATTGAGCGATGACCGTTGATCTCGGGTCCAAATCAATGGCGGGGAATGCAATCGAAGGATGGCAGCAATCGGGGATCGGAAGACAGGGTTGCGATCAATCGCATCACAAGTGTTTGCGATGGGCCGATCGGAGGGACGCACATAAATATTGCGATTGTGATTGGGCGGGGAGCGCGCGGGCCGTCTGATTTATATGGCGGATCAACAGTTGAAAAAACAAGCCGCATGACTTAATAAATAAAGCCAATCGCATCGGGAATTTTGATGTTACAAAGGGATTTCACGTTTAGCTCCAACCTTCCGATGCGATTAGCGCTCAGGACTTGAGCGCTCGGTCCTAGCGCACGGGCATGTGTGGGAAGTGGTTAAGGGACTTGCAGTAAGGGGCTAAGCCCTGTTATAAAACAGAAAGTGGGTTTTTTAGCCTGTTTTAATGTATTTTGAGGCCCAAAGGGTAACAATAGGGAGATGGAGGGGGAAATTGGGAAAACGAAGGGTGTAGGGATTTTTAGAGGGGATTTAGGGGGTTAATAGGAAAAATAAAAGGGGAAAAGAGGGACTTTGTCAAAGGGGAAAGGAGGTAACAATGTGGTGTTTTGCAGGAGTATGAGGGGTAATGTTTGTCTTTTAGGAGCAGCATTTATAACCAGTGAGGCTTTAGATGGGAAATCAGCAGAGGGGATTTCAATGCAAAGCGGAGGCTTGCAGAAGACATTCAAGGACGATGTGTCTTCAAGGGAGATGCATCCCTTGAAGGTCTCCAAAATAATATAGCCCCCAGCTTGCTTGTCAATAATTTCATAGGGGGGCTAACACATCCTTCTTGTGCACCAACACTACTGGAACAAAGAAATAACTTTGACTCGGTTGAATTATACCAGGCTCTAACATTTCTGCAATCATACATTCAATTGCACTCTTTTGGACATAAGGATATTTGTAAGGCCTGGTGTTTGGAAGAACACTTCCTAGAATCAAATGAATAGAATGATCATGATCACGAATAGGTGGGAGTCCTTTTGGAGTTTCAAACACCTTGGAATGATTGTCCAATGCTTTTTGGAGATCTGGAGTAATAGATGATTTTGATGTTGGAACTTCTACTGAGTATAATTGTGCAATTATGCCTCGTTTTTCTTTATTTAGAAGCTTTGTCATGACATTAGAGCTTATTATCTTTCCCGGTTTCCCTGCGATACCCAATAATTCAACTTCCTTTCCTTCCAAAAAAAATTCAAGAAAAGTTCTTGAAAATTAAAAGCTACCGTCCCCAAAGATTGTAACCATTTTACTCCTAGTATAACATCAACACCTTCCGTTGAAATGGAAAGCATTGGAATATTCAATACATATTCCCCCATGGTTAGCTTGATATTATGGAATTTTCCAGAGTAATTTATAGTTCCTCCATTTGAAACCATCACTTGACATTCTGGTGCTGGGTATAGGAAGCAATTCAATTCCTTGGCTACCTTACAATGAATAAAATTATGGGTACTACCCGAGTTAATCAACACTATTACCTTTTTCTTCTTGATGTGTCCTTCTATCTTGAAAGTTTGAGTAGTGCTAATTCCTGCCAATGCATTACAGGATATGGTCAGAATCATTTCTTCTTTCTCTAGGGTTTTTTCGTGGTGTATATCCTCTTCTTTTGAAGTTTCTTGCTCATTTTCTTCCTCCTCTTCACAATCTATGTAAAATAATTTCTTATCAGCACACTTATGACCTTTAGTGTATTTTCTATCACAACTGTATCAAAGCCCTTTTTCTCCTTTTTCTTCCAATTTTTGTGGTGCCAACCTTGTAGGTTGTGTAAGTCTAGGAGTAGCAACACTTCCATATTTATAGATGTGAGTGGTAGGCTTCCTTGTCGCCATAATTTTACATTCAATTTTTCTTGCCAACGAATGCCTTCTCTAATGAATTAGGTTCCCAAAGGCAAGCCTCATGTTAGATGTTATCCTTTAAAGTCCCTATTAAGACATCAATATTGTGCTCCTCGGGAATATCAGCTACCCTTATATTCAATTTTTGGAATTCCTCAATGTGCTCCACAATTGAACCTTTTTGTTTGAGATTTATCAATAGGCTAAAGAAGGTGTTGCTCTTTGTATCCTCATAATTTCCTATCATTTCCTCTGTAAAAATTGACCAAGTGTCAATTTTTTTACGAGAGCAAAGCCATTGATACCATACAAATGTATTTTGTTCTAAATATAAATTTGGAAGGCATGCCTTTTGTGTGTTTTTCACATTATTAAGATCAAAAAATTTCTCCATCTGTAGTATCCATGTTACAGGATCCTTTCCATCAGACTTCCTCATATCGATATTTGGAATATGTTGGGTCTTCAATCCAACATTAGAGTTTATGAAATCACAATTAACATTAATTTTTTTCTCATCGTGAGTTTCCTCTACTATATTTTCACCATTAGGAATCATTTCTTGTATCAACTTTTTCAAACCTTCCATGTCTTCTTTTATATCATTCTTCATGTCTTCCATTTTTTGTTCCATGTCTTCCATGCCATTCTTCAAACCATTCATCTTATCTTCCATGCCTTTCTTCAAACCATCCATATTAGCTTCCATGCCTTTCTTCAAACCATCCATCTTAGCTTCCACACCTTTCTTCAAAACTTCCATTTTATTTTTTATTGCTCTTTGCAAGAGAAAAATTTGGTGCACTTGCTCTTGTAATTTTGATATATCATGTTGCACTTCCTCCTCTTCATGAACCATAGTAGAGTATTATGAGGGCTTAATGGGTGTTGAATTCTTTTTATGGGGCATTTTAGAACCCAATACTAATATATATGCTTCAATCTGCCCTTGGAATCACTTCAAACGGATTTTTCAAACAAGACTTATGCAATTTGAAAAACAAATACACACATTTTTCTTGCTTTTGAGGAGCTAGATATTGAAATTGAATTATATCTGTGATTTCGGATCTTCAATATCTGAAATTTGGTCTTGTAGTATCCCTCTAAATCTTCTTCTGAATGCCACAGGTCATACCTGATTTGGATTCTTCAAAGAAAAGTTATGCCCAATCTCCCACAATGGCCTAATTATGGACTGGTTCAGTAGAGAAAACTTGTATGGCATGTCACATGTCATTGTTTCCTTCTTCGGCTCTATAATTGATATAAAAGAAACTAGTATGTGTACTTTCGGCCACTTTTTATAGAATTCCAATCCGATACTTAGAGAGAGAGTTATGACAATTTCCCAAGGTCATCTCTTTTAGATGAAATTCAGGAGTGTGCAAAAACCATAACTTCCACAGATCATATCTCTGAAAATATGGCTAACCAAGATCTGAAATTTTTACACAACGTTCCGTAGGATTTCTTCGAAATGGGTTTTTTTTTTAGTGTCTAAACCCTCGTATAAAAAAATTTATAGTGAAAATACCACGATGACCTGTTTGAAGCAGCAAAACCCTATAATCCAAAGCTTTGATACCAAGTGTTATGAAACCAGCTCTAAAAATAGAAGAAAAGATAGATCAATGCCTTATAAATAAGCCACTTCGAGGCGGAAACCTCCTTTAAATTACATAAATGAACCATTCTTAGATGATACAAATGAAAAAACCTCCTTTCTATATATAGGATTCCATGGGTTCACAATATAATCCTAGTTGACCTAACAATAATAATGTAAGGGCACAATAATAAAAATATGGGGATTACAGGGGTACAACAATAACAATAAGGGGGCTACACTAATAACAATAAGGGACTACACTAGTAATATATGGACCTAACACATGTCTGGGATATTTTTATTTGATTTACTAGTTTAACTGAGAGATCAATGAGTTAATGGCAGTTCTACTACTCAACTAACTTTCATCTGACTCAACTAGTGACTTGAGGTCAATTAATTGAGTTCAACTGAAAATAACTGAACTAGATTGATAAATTTTAGCAATCACTACATGCACAACTCTACTCCAGTCATATAACTCTAATTTAAAGATTTAACTAGTAGATAAGGCCATGTTACTCTAGCTAACATAAATCCAAGTCCTCCTTCTTATGTGGAAAATCAAATTACTCAATTTAACTAAAGTACATGTCAAATTGAGCCTTTCTCGCTTGAATTCTAATACTACCTCTTAGCAAGAAATGGATTTTGCACCACCCCTATCCTGCACCTATGGAATTTGAATGTGCCTCTTGATAATGCCTTTGTTAAGATATATGCATCCTTCTCCTCAGTTGAAATGTACTGTAGCACCATGATTCCCCTATGCACACAATCCCACAAGTGATGGTACTTGATATCAATGTGCTTGGACCTGTCATGAAATATTGGATTCTTAGAGAGTTAAATACAACTCTGATTATCACAATAAGTAATTTCCATATCCATTTCCCGACTGAAAAGACACACAAGTATTTTCCTCATCCACACAGCCTCACATGCTACTTGACTTTCATCCATGTATTCAACCTATATTGAGTTGAGGGCCACAAACCTCTATTTCCTGCTATACCAAGAAATATTTTCAAACCCAACACTAAAGATAATAGCCGAATTAATTTTCTTGTTTGATTGACTCCCTGCCCAATCTACATCAGTGAAGCCTTGGAGATTCACTCCTTTTGTCCCCCTGTATCATAACCCATACTCAGTTGTGCCTCTGAAGTATCTTAACACATGATTTACTACCTTCTAATACATCTTGGTAGCCTTCACCATGGATTGACTCAACTGATTAACTACATACAATATTTTTGGCCTTATGTTCACCAAATACATTAAGGATCCCACAAGCTATATGTAGATTGTATCATCTGCTACCTCTCCTAACGAACCATGCTCCTTCCTCTAGTTTGTAGATATAGGTATGTACATAGGCTTGCAATTATCCATGTAAAAGATCTAAATTATTTCAAAGGAGTACTTCCCCTAACTCACAAACAATTCTCAATCTCCATATCATACTTCTAACCCAAAGAAGTAATGCATCAATATGATGTATAATTATCTTGCAAGGTCTTCCTTGCAAAAGTGTATCAACTGCTCACCCCCTCTATGCATCAATTCATAAACATACAATACCAATATAATCAACTTTCCATCTACCACAATGTGATAGAGATTGGAATCTGCTTCACTTTTATTGAAGCTCAATCCACTGGGATATGTGTCAATCCTAGTGTACCATGCTCGGGAAGCCTACTTGAGAACATAAAATGCTCTCCTGAGTTTTCACAAATGTGTCTCCCTATGATATGTCTCAAATCCATATTTTTTCTCTATGTAAATCTCTTCCTCAATAGGACCGTTGATGAAGGCAGTCTTCACATCCATCTGATGGATCTTCCACCCCATCTATGCAACTAATGCTAGAATTGTTTTTATTGAGGAATATTTTTCCACAGGGGAAATTTTTTCCTCGTAGTCAACTCCCTCTACCTGTGAGAATCCTTTGGCCACAAATTTGGCCTTATAATTCTTCATGCTCCCATCATCTGCATGCTTCACTTTCTAAATCCATGTGGAACCAATCACTGACTCATTCTCTGGTCTCAACACCACCTCCCATACATTGTTTTTCATGATCGATTTTTATTCCTCCACCATGGCATAAACACACACTATTTGAGAAATTGCTTCCTCAAACAAGAAGGCTCTGACTCAGTGAGTTCTTTCATGACATCCATATAACTAATATATCTATCTGGTGACATCCTCTACTTGCGCAAAGATGTAGGAGCTCCCATATGATCCCATGCATCTTGCACCAACCTATCAGCTTCTCTGGCTATATTCCTACCCTCTATAGAATATTTCGGTTGAGTGGGTGCCTCCAATCAACCTCCTGTCTACTCCACAACATCATGAAGCTCTACATGAGGCTCCTCCTTTGGAGCTAGAAGCTCCTCCTTAGGTGGGATACTTATATCTCGCCCTAGAGAGCATATCATAGCCTTCTCCTCATCAAATTTGACATCTCTCCTCAGTACTATCACCCTGATTGAGGGAAAATACACCCTATAGTTATGTGGCATCTCTGTGTATCCTAAAAATACATCCATCTCAGTTGTAGGCTCCAATTTCTTCCTACTATACTTGGAGACATAAAAATACAAAATATCTCCAAAAATTCAAAAATGAGATACATTTTTCTTTCTCCTATAGAAATCTTCTTCGGATGTGATCATGCCAAGTATTCTATGAGGGCTCCTATTCTGCAAATAAGTTGTGGTATTGCATGGTTCTTCGCAAAGATGCAATGGAAACCCTTGATCATGAAACATTACTCTGGTTGATCCCACTATGCTTTTTTTCTTCCTTTTATCCACCCCATTTTGATGTGGGGTATGGGGTGCTATAAGTTCTCTTATAATCGCCTCTTTGGCATAAAATTCCTCGAATTCTTCTCCATTGTCACTTCTCAGGGCTTTCACTTTTTGACCAGTCTCCTTTTCAACCAATTCTTTGAATTCAATAAATTTGGAAAACACTTCATCCTTCTTCCACATGAAGAAGTTCCAACATTGTTTAGAGAATTCATCAACAAAAATCACATAATACCTGTGTTTTGTTGTATAGGTTTCCGAAAATGGTCCATGTACATTAGAGTGGACTCGCTCCAATATTCCTCCAACTCTAATATCTTGGTCTTGGAAGGTGGATTTTACATATTTCCCCAAAGTGCACTCTATTGGGTGTGGAGCCTGATTATCTTGTTTATTTTGTATCACAGCATTGGACCCCTATACCTTAATGGGGTGGCAACACCGCCCGAAATTAAATGCTGCATGTGGGGTCCAGGGGGGGGAAGCTGTGACTTTATGGAGCCCCCCCCTGGCAGAGGGTTTTGAGGGTACGCCCTCGAAGCTAAAAACAGATGTAAAAATGCCTTGTAAAAGTATAGTAATTTCTAGTCAATCTAGGCCGTTCATTAGGCGGATGATCTGACGGTGGAAGCTATGTTTAGTTTATCATTTTTTTCCCTAGAAGGAAACCCCTCACTTGTATGAGGGTATTGTATTGCGGCTGCATATTGTATGTGTATTCTCAGAGTGAGAAACATATAAGGAGACTGTGAGAGAGAACAAAGGATATTACAGCGGATCTGTTGTAGGTTGTGTCTCTTCATTTTGTTCAATAATAGAAAGGAAGGACTGGCTGTTTGGGGTGGACGTAGCCCAAACTAGGTGAACCACATATATCTGTGTCTCTCTGGTTTTATGTGTTTTGTGTGCTTGTGTTTTCCACATATTTTATGTGTTTCATTGCTCTGTAATATTTAATTTTCTAACACACTCTTTGGAGACATCATGTTGGTCAAGAGTGCATTTCGGAAGACTGTTGGTAATATGTTGCATGATTTTTAAGGCCCCATGGTGTAAGTGTCCTATGCGCCTATGCCAGAGTTCTCCAACATCTCATATTTGCACATTTTTCCTTGCTACTTAGTGTAGTGCAAGTTTCCACCTTAATTCTATTGATATTTTTCACTCTAAATCCAATATGTTTCACTTTCCCGGTAGCTACATGTCTTAGAAAGGCTTTCCCCTTACTAAAAACAACATCCTAGCCTCTATCCTCCAATACAACTACAAATATAATTTTTTTCTTCAACCCAAGTACATACATAATATATTTCAGATGAAGATGGGAGCCTGACTCCCTCTTAAATGTTACAGTTCCAATTCCTTTGTTACTACGCCTCCCATCATCCCCAAGTTCTACGTGCATCTACAGATCCTTCTCCTCTAGGCTACTGAAAAATTATTTGAATCTTGTCATATGAAATGAGGCACCTAAATCTAGGTACCACACAATCCCCATTACAGCGTTAGTCATGTATGAAATTAGGTTGGATTTTAATTTGAATTTTGAGGCAAGTGCTTCACCTCCTAATCCTCATGAAGGCTTCTTGTTAAACTTCTTTTGTGGACACTTTGTTGCATAGTTCCCATGTTCGTGGTAGAGAAAACATTTTATCTTACTTAGGTCCTTCTTGCCATTGTTCTAGAGAGAATATGGATTACTTTGGGCCTTATTTCCCTTAGCTTTATTTCCCTTCCCAACCAAGGAAAAACTCTCTTCCTCCTCAACGTTGTATGTTACTCCATCTCTAGTGTTCCTTCAAATTTCTTCATGTACCAACTTGGACCGAAATATCTCCCAATTTGGAAAATTTTCCCTTCCATTTATAGAGTCCCGGTAGATATGCTAGAATTTTGGAAGGCTAAGGAGAGCTAGGCTCACTAGCTCAGATGAGGGAACATTTTCTCCTACTCCTCCAAGTTCATCTTGAACCTAAGTGAATATGGAGAGGTAACGTGGAATAGTTTCATTTTTCTGCAATCAGATGTTTCTAAGCTCATCCCTCAATGCCAATTCATGGCATCACTATTATTTTTTAATAACTCAGCGAGGGTACTCCACATAGAAAATTCAGTTGATTTTCCATGTGAATTCAAGGTTATATGATCTCTCATGCCCTCCAGGATGATCCTCTTGGATTTTGCAGTATCCTTCTTCCACTGGGATAACTATTGTACATCTAATACTACTAGTTTTAGAATGTCAGTTTTGGTGTAATCCAACATTCCTTTATCATCTAGTATGACTTCCATCATTTCCTTCCAAGCTATGAAATTTGAGCTTCCCTCCAAGGAATACTCCCATCTCAATCAGTTGAAAGACATTTTCCTGCACGAAAGAAAATTGGTTCACTGAATCTGTAAATCAAAATTTATGAAGGATAATATCTATTGAATGGTTTCTATTGTGATTTTAGGCTATGATACCAAGTAGAAATTATTATATATTTGCTACTACTGATGAATTCAAAAAAAAAAAAAAAGAGATTACAAATTTCCTCTATAATTCCGCGGAATGTAAATCACAATTTAGAAACACATGAAATGACATGCAGCCATCAAAATCACAATAGCACAATGATTTACAGGGGAACCCAACGGGGGAAAACCCCTTCACTGTTTTTCATTAATAAAATGAGAGTGAGAAACTAATTCAATGTCTTTATTAAACACTAATGCACACCTTTCATTGTAAACTTGTTCTTCTGCTGACTATCCTGCTCTGGCCAACACTTAGTCAATTCAAGCCTCTAGCTTCCTCCTATTCATTGCATAATTCAGGATAAACTAAGCTCCTAAATAATAATTGAATTCCCTCTTTCATTTTGCAATTCCCAAGGAATTGACTACCTGCTTAATTGTCAATCTTGTCCACTCAACTAGTATACAATTGATAATTAAAATGCACCTTTTTCTCCACTCCATCTAAGAAATTCGAATTCCATGCATATATGGGCTATTTTTAGTTGATTGAATAGTTTAAATAAGATATCAGTGAGTTAACAACAATTCGACTACTCAACTGACCTTCAACTAACTCAACAAGTGACTTGAACTCAATTCACCGATTTCAAATTAAAATTTTTGAACTACATGCACAACTCAACTTCAAGCCTATAACTCGAGTTTACTAACTTAACTAGTAGACAAGGCCATGTCACTCTAGTTAACTGCAATCCATGTCATTATGTTGATGTGGAAAATCGAATTACTCAATTTGACTAAGCCACAAGTCAAATCGAACCTTTCTAGCTCAAATTTCTAATAGTTAATGAAGGTGCCTCTACTTGTATCATGTCACTATCATGTTGGGAAGCCTTAGGTTCTCCACCACTTAAACAGTCACCAACGACACTTAAAGACTTTTATGGAAGAGGCTTCAAACCTTATGGGATCTGTTGGACGGATAAGTCGTTCTTGCTGACAAGGCAGACCTCCCAAGTGTCCTACAGACAACTAGCAACAAACAGACAAATAAAAACTATTTTCTTTAGATACCGTTTGATTTGGAATTAACTATAATAGGGTTTTGGAAACCTACTTGTATTCCAGCACTAATATTCTTTCCAGTGGCTTGAAGAAAGTCGTCATCAAGGATCTGCAATCACAAACACAAGAAAAGATCAAAAGCACCTGCATAATAAAAATCAATTCATGAATCAAACATCTATCAAGATGATCAAGGAATTCAAGAAATAAGCTAATTAATTAAATAACTCATTGATAAAACATGATAAAAAAGCTACTTAACTAAAGAACTCATTGAGAAAACAGTATTCATTCATATTATCTTTAATAAAAAAAAGCCTTACAACTGTGTCTGCCTTGATGTCGTACAGGCCTTCCTAGGGTCCAGAACAGGTGTTTCCTTTACTCTGAAAAGCTTTGCACTCTCTCAGCTAACATGCACATGGGTGTGTAATCATTCCCACATAGTGATCAGTTAAGAGAGTATGAGTCTCTACAACATTTCTCCTCAAAAATTCTCAAAGTCTAACTCACTAACTCTAACCTTTGAAGCACTATGGCTTCAATTTATAGGAAAAGAGAGGAGGTTATGGTTCCACATAAGAAGGGATAGAATTCTGTTTTGAAGGGATTGGGCTCCATAAATCAAGGGGTAGGCTCCCATAATGGAGGAATGAACATACATGATAGGAGCGAACCTTCGACTGGATAATTGCTTCTAGAAGCTTCCAGATTTGACTACTGGGCTTCTAAATGTTACTTTCCACCTTTTTTTTACCTTTTACAGGGGTCCGCACCCTTATTGAAGAGAACGTGCGTTTAGCTCCGCATGATTTAGAGCAAAAATGTGCGGCACCACAGGCAATGTTAAGAGAAAGTGCGGTACAAGTGTTTTTAAGACTTTTATGAGCTTTTCTCTCAATTTCAAGGCTTGATTTTAGGAACTTTGATATTGTAGACTTCTAAGGGAGTACTAAAACGTCATGGTGATAAATTTTAGTGTAACAAATTTCCCCCTAAAGTGTGAAGTCTGAGAGCATTCGAAGAGTGATGTGCTTTATCATTTCAAGGATTAGCCTGTGGACACCCCTTTCAGAACTCTATAAAAACATTCAATGCAAAACATATATATATATATATATATAGAGAGAGAGAGAGAGAGAGAGAGAGAGAGATCATCACTGAGGTAGGCATTCCCATACTCAGATCTAACTAACTTGTTCTGATACAGAAATGATTTTAATATTACATCAATATTGTAGACACAGTATGGACGCAACCATCTGTAATGATAGTCTACTGCATAATGAATAATAAAACTCCTCGCAGCCTAGATGGTGGAAATGAGATCTAGGGTCTTGATTTCTGCTTCCTGAACTAGTACGATTCTAACCATGCGATTAAATGTGTTGAAGCCGAACATGGTAGAACCCACTTGATTACCATTCAATGACGTGAAATGTTAACAAGTGTGAGAGAAACCACTAATAATGACAATGGCTCTCAAAGTACTCAGTACAATCTATGAAATGTGAATAAGTGATCTGAAGTCAAACATTTCACAGAAACGTTTGATCGAAGGTCAATGATGTAACTTGTCATCGAAGGAGAGAAACCTGCCATTAAGGTATGCAGATTCTAAGGTACTGACGGATTCTAGATCAACTTCCTAGATGATGAGCTATCATTGATAGAAAGTGATCCATCATAAGAAAGCTCGTGACACGAAACCATAGATCAAGTTTTGAAGAAATTTTTTGCAAGGACTGACTCGCGGATGGTCAACGCTAATGGAGACAAATGTTTGTAGATGAATGGTTTGTTTGACTATCCTCTTGAACACATAACGACACTGCAGATGGTTTGGTGACGGTTGCCCTAAGCTAATACCCAGAAACCGGCTGAAGACCTTTAATTGGTTTGATTAACTGATAGGAAAAGGATTTTCCCAACCCAGGTAGAAGTGTGACAAAAAGTGTCGTGTTCAAGAGTGGTATACTTCTTTTATAAATCAAAGTGTAACAAATGAATTCGTTTTCTCTCTTTTCCCCCACCATTTCTGGAAAGTACATCTTTATTTTTGACAAGCTTGAGGAGGATAACATTTGCTTGTTTATAAGCTCATCCTTTGGATGAGTCCAACTTAGTTTAAAATCGAACCCTAAGAAGGAGTCATCCATTCCTGTTTGTAATCGACAGGTCCTTTATTGTTGAATTTTAACGAGTCCAGTATAGGAAAAACTCAGTGTTTTTCAATTTTAGGGAGTCAGAAGAAAAACTTAAGAAAACTTCGTGGGTGTACTTTTTTGTAATTTTAGTCTCTCAAGCCCAAAAAAGGATAAAATAATGCAGGAGAGAACTCCATTAACCATGATTAGTCAACGTATACCTTTTTTGTAAATAATCTATTTCAGTCTGGAAAAGGGGTAAACTTATACTGAAGGGACGACTATTCATTTCCTTTAACAAGTTCGAATAGTCAAGTACTTGGCAATATTTTCATCTTTAGAGAGTCTGAAAAGGGCTTAAAAGAGGACTCCATGGTTTCAATTTTTCTTAAATTTTAAAGAGCCTGAAAAAGTGATAAAAGTACACTCTTCGTCAAAAATGACCATTTCACTTGAAAAATCTGGTATTCTACACAAAAACTCAAAAAATTAAACGTATCTGCTTCAATAATAAAAATATTTTGAAAAACCAGTTAAAATAAACAAAATTATAAAAAGGAGTTTTCAAAATTCATTTTTACTGTTTGAGTTCAGAGTGAAGATTTGAGAGCTTTTGGCAAAAAACGCTCCAGATAAGATTCTGGACAAACCGATAGTTGAAATCAAAAATTGTCTGCTCCAGGTAATCCACATCCTCTTTTCCCTGCTTTTAATCCATTCATTTTCTTAATTTAGGGTTTAAAATTCACTTTTGGAGAGGAAATAGGTTCAAAATTCTGCCCTCTGGGGTCCGCAGGTAAGACACACGGTACCTGCAAACCCCGACATTTTCTTACAAAAAAAAATGTCTTGGCCCTACACTTTTAGCATAGAGCCCATGCGAAGCTACGCACTGTCTCTAAACGTGAAGTGTGGGGGCACCGTGAAGAATTTGAAAACATAATTTCTTCCCAAATTACCCAAATTTTTGTTTTGAAATTATTATAATCTTTCATTTTTCTCATTGTAGGATATTTACAATGCTCATCTAGCGGGAACGTGAACATGAGGAGGTGGATGAAGCTACAATGATTGATCCACCTACATTACAAGTTCTAAAAGCATGTGGGTTATTCAAATTTTGGGCTATCATCGTCATGAGAGCTCAAGTAGACCTTCTCACTTGGTTGGTAAACAAGTGGGATGTTCGGGACCAGTGTTTCGTGATTGGAGGCAACTGGCTCAAAATTGAGCTGGAGGACATATATTTTTTGACTGGTTTGTCTAAAAGAGGTGAGCCACTTTCTCTATTTGGGGCTAGACCAGGTGGCCAATCTGTTGCTACCTGTAATTAGAGTTCTGCAATGATGAGGCTAATCCAAAAGACAAACGGATTGATATTAAAACTATCATCTGTCCTGAATTAAAAGTGATTGCATTTACTGTTACCAAGTTATGTGGAAGTGAAACTTTGCATGTGGCTACTGGATCTCAAATACGGATTGCAGTGGACTACTTCCGAGGCACTATATTCAACTGGTGTTAGGCAGTGTTGGCTAATGTCAAAGCCCAACTAACTAGAGTAAAAAATGGGAAGTTAAATAACTTTAGATATGGATCTATCGTGGTTACTTTTGCTTTAGAGAGGATTATTATATTAGCCCCACAACATATTCCTGTTGATGATGGTAGAATCCGAGAGCCTCGGATGGTCCGATGGGTTGCTTTGATGGCCCATCACAGTGAGGGGACAGAGATTGTTCAATTTCCCCTGCCTTATTTTCATTGGTTAGAACACCAACTCTTTGTGATATAGGACTTCCCTTATGCTGGGATGGATTACCGGGGAGATCAGGATATGCCACTTCCTCCAGGAGCTCAGTGGGATGAGTCAGGTAAAAAATCTCTTTGACACGTTCTAATTTCTAATTTTTATTTCGTTTTTTAAATCGTCCAAAACTAATAAAAAAAATTTCAAATGCAGATGTGGGTCCACGTCGTCCAGACATGCTCTGCCTCTTTGACAGGAGGCAAAGGGATGCAGCTCTAGCAGCACCACCACATGATCAGACACAGAAATCTTGACTGATTTGGAACACCATTTGGAGCGACTGACTCTGGACATCCCAGAGACGACTATAGATGACATTCCTCTTCGCTTACAGAGATATCTCATTGGTGTTCCTGGACCGTTCAGGAGATTCTTGAGCAAGGTGGTGAGAGCTGTAGTATATTATCATGATCATTACCATGGATAGTGGATGATTGATTGTATAGACTCTTATCATTTTTGTATCACTTTTTTCCCGATCATAAGGCGTTTTGAACCTATGATTGAGGATGATGTACTATTTTTTGAAACACTACTCTATGCTACAATATACTACTATATTCAGTTACCTGTCCAACATGTTATCGATGTTGATTTACTGCTTTTATCTCAAATGTCTGTTAATCACACTAGAATCTATTACATCTGCTAATGAGTTTAAATTTCTTGGAATGTGTTGATACTCAATATAATCAAATTCTCGTTCCAAGAGATGAAATCTCAAAAATAATCTTAATAACACTGGGTTTCTAATTGCATATACTTGATTTAATTGTAATACAACGAGTTCAGAATCTAACCTAACAATCAAACTCCGAATTCCAAATGAAATGAATTCAGACAATAACTCAATAACTACGCTATATTCTGCAATATTGTTTGTCGTTTGACCGAGGCTTACCCCATGCATAGATATTAACTCGTCAGTGGGTGAATAAATAACCCAAGCTGCAGAAGAGATATTCTGTGTACTACGACAAGCGCCATCAGCAAAACCAATGTATGTTTGAAAAGACGTCGACATCTGTAATATCAAGAGTAATCCAGATAATCAGGAATAGTGGTAAAAACACACTTAAACTAGGCACACGTTTTTAATCTACAGCACACCAGCTAAAAATAGCTAATATACAGAAAATATCTCCACACAAGAATCAAGCGTAATATCTCTTCAGATAAAGCCCATTTCTGGGTTTGCCTAAAGAGACTCTGTCAAAATCAATCAATTCATATGCCCCTTTTGCAAGTTGTCGCTTGACAATATAAGGACCATGCCACATGGGTTCGAATTTCCCAGCCCTTAGCTTATTGTTAGCTTGATCATAAACCAAGACTAGGTCTCCTTCTGAAAAAATCCGAGGTGTAACATTTCTAACATACTAAGCTTTCATTCGTTTTGCATGAGCCTCGGTGGCTAGTGCAGCGGTGCGCCGATTCTCATCTAATTGAGCCAAGTACAAAAAACGTTTCTCCTCTTTAGAAGTGGCTGATAGTAACTCTATGGCTAGTTGGAGTGACGGTATCTCGCATTCAATGGGTAATACCACTTATAAACCATAAACTAGTTGAAAAGGGGTAAAACCTGTCGATGTTTTTTCTGAGGTTCGATATGCCCAAAGTGCTGAAAAGAGCATGGTATGCCAATTCGACTTATGAATTCCAATGATTCATTTGATCATGGTGACTAAAACTTTATTAATTTCTTCAACCAAACCATTAGCCTGTGGATAATATGGTGTAGAACTATCATGGCGCAGGCCAAGTTGGTCAGTTAGCTCGGTCATCATAATGTTTCGAAAATGGCTCCCATGATCAGTAATTATCTCTTGGGGTACACCAAAACGAGCAATCACATGATTGAACACGAAAGTAGTTGCAGTTTTTCCATCTGCCACAAATGTAGGCATCGCCTCAGCCCATTTGGTAAAATAATCTACTGCTAGAATAATATACCCATGCCCCCCGGTCGAGTGAGGGTTACATGTAATGAAGTCAATGCCCCATTTTGCAAAAGGATTGACATCAATTATAGGGTGAAGAGGAGCAGGTGGTGCACGCATTTTTCGATCAAATATTTGACAATTGTGACATTTTCAGACCGCATAAATACAATATTTAAATAATGAGGACCAGAAATAACCTGCACGCAATATCTTTTGGGTTGTGGCATACCCAGACATATGACCACCACATGCTCCAGAGTGACAGTCATTTAAAACCTTTTCGGCTTCTTCATGGGTGAGACAACGTCAAAAAACAGAGTCCGCACCATGACGGTATAGTGTGTCGCCAACAATATGATATTGTTGAGAATGGAAACGGATTTTACGTCATTGTGACCGTGAAAGTTTGGGCCGAAAAGATTGGGTTTGAAGATAAACAATGATATCTCCATACCAAGAATCAATGGTACTAATAAGAAATATGGATTCGTTCGCGATTGGTTGTTCCACCACAGTTTCTGTATCAGTACGTGGGAAGTCACACATAAGTTCAGCAAATATCAATGATTTATTTGATTTGGACTTTTCAAATTCCAAATCAAACTCGTGTAGGATAACAATCCATTTGGAGTATTTTCCCCCTACCAATTGTTTGGTCAAGATATACATCATAGGGTTACAATCATAAATCACTGTTTTTTTGCGTAAAAGTATGTAATGACAAAAATGTTGGATAGCTTGAGCGGCTGCCAAGGCTAATTTCTCCACATGTGAATACTTGATTTCAGTCGGATGAAAATTGCAACTAAAATAGTAAATCACATGTTCACCATGGAATTCATCTTCCTAAACTAGAACCATGCCTATCATGGAATCGGAAGCAGCGAGGTATAAAAAGTAATCGTGGTTGTAATTGGGAGGATGCAGTAATGGTGCATGGGTCAACGCATTTTTAAGAGCATCAAAAGACTGATCAACGATCTCGTCCCAAAAGAAAGGAATATTATGTTTCAGCAACCTGGTGAAACCTTTCGTTAACTTAGCATAGTTAGGAATGAATCGACGTAAAAAGTTTGCTTTCCCTTGCAAAATTTGGAGTTGGCGAAGAGTAGAAGGAGGAGGTAAATTGATGATTGCCTCAACCTTCTATGGATCAACACGAATGCCTGCCTTTGAGACAATAAATCCCAAAAATTGTCCAGATTGTATGCAAAAAACACATTTGTGAGGAATCGGACAAATCTTGTAATGCCTACATCGTATAAAAATGGCTCGTAAATGAGTGATATGATCTTCTTTGTGCAAAGAATGAGCAGGAAAATAATCGAGGTAGGGTTGCACAATGTGTTTAATATCATGAAATGCATAAGACATCTCCCTCTGAAAAGTGGCGCTAGCATTCTTAAGTCCAAAAGGTAGTTTGCGATAATAAAAAGTTCCCCATGGACAAATGAAAGTTGTTTTGGGTTAATCTGCAGGGAGTATGTTGATTTGATTGTAGCCAGAAAATCCATCCATGAATGAAAACATTTCACTTCCAGCACAATCATCAATAATTTGATCGATGTAAGGGGTTGGATAATTGTCTTTGGACAAGCTCGATTTATATCCCTATAATCGATACACACTCATATTTTTCTTTGTTTTTTATTGACCAAAAAAATATTAGATACCCAATCCGTTAACGGAATCAGATAAATAAAACTGGCACGAAGTAATTTTTCAACTTCGGCTTTAATAGCGGCAACTTTTCTCGGATGTATCTGACGTAATCTTTGTCTAACAGGTTTAGCATTCGGGTATGTCTTGATTTCATGAACAACAATCGACGGATTGATTCCTAGCATCTCTTCATATGACCAGGCGAAAATGTCACGAAATTCCTGAAATAGGGCTTTATATGCTTGGATTTCATCAGTCGTACAAGAAGCACCTATATGAATGTTTTCAACAATTCTGGGTTTTACTGAAATTTCAAGGGGAACCGTTGTAGAAATATTTTCTAAATTCAATTCATAATCGAAATGTGAGAGAGGATTCTGAGGTTATTTGATGTAATCAGTAGTAAAAATGGAGTAAAAATCATTCTCAAAATGATAGAGATCGAGTAAAAATGAAGACCTGTGATGAAGATCTTCCCATGGTAACTCATCGATCGACAAGAATTCACACATATGTTCATCAGTATTGAATACTTGTTGACCAAGATCCGGAATTGATGTCGAAGCTGAGGTCGATATTGAAAATGACACCTCATTGATCACTTTCACTGGATCAGATTCAGATGAAGGAGTATCATAAAATGATTGTACAGTCTGATATGCTAACTCAAAAGGACTCAAAGGAATCACGCCATCAAAAGAATCCAATTCTGATTCTGAAGGTACTATCCAAGGATCATCAAAGGAAATATTACTTGATGTAATCATATTGATATTAGCAATAGGAGTCTATAGGTTGGGAGCAGGCAGGGAAAAAGTTCCAAGTAAAGCCAAATATTTAAGCAAACCTACTCCAACATCCTTATAAGGGATAGTTGATTTTCTGATATGCTGGATGCTATCAATAGAGGCTGGGTCGGATGAATAATATGAGATCTTATCGATTTTAATGATCTTTCCCTTATGAGGAAACATGATAAGATGAAAGATCGATGATACAACAGCAGTCATGGCGTAAGACCAACTGCGACCCAGGAGAAGGTTGTAATCCAGAGGGGCATCAACCACTTCCACATCTAGATTAACCATTTTTCCTTTGACCTCTATTGGTAGATCTTGTAAAATACCATATGGCTGAAAACCTCTTCCATCAAAAGCTTTGAGAATAGTCGGTGATTTGTTAATTTTCGAAGAACCAAGTGATTTCCAACATTTTAACGACATAATACACGTAGAAGCCCCTTCATCAACAACAATAAGAAATACACGTTTTTTTTTACTATTACCGGAATTTGAAAAGCCATTTGATGGGGTAGGTGGGGTGTAAAATTCTCTAAATCAAATATCATGAGGTTTGAATCCTGGAGATCTACGGCTCCTAAGGCTGGCAAAAGTAACTTTCTTTGGGCTGGGCATGACTGCAGCACTTCCAAAGTCGACATTGTTGAAGGGGAAATTGCCAAGTCTTCAACAATATTATAATCCTTAGCAGCTCTCGCATGTGGATTGAAAGCTAATTTACGAAGTACACCTTTATCAAGCGGTTTGATTACTAATTCAAGATTTTGTTTCTCGATCTGTAACGGATCAGAAACTGAGGGAGATGTAGTTGATGCTGAATTAGATGTTTTTGCTTCTTTACCAGGATTTTTACTACCGTAATCTTGCGATCGCATCGCAACCATCAAGATATTCTCTAGCACATTTGAGGAAGATCCAACCATGTTACTATCTTGAACGACTTATCCGTCTGCGAAACTAGAGATTCTGGGTTCGATCCTCAGTGGAGTCACTATTCTGTTGGACTGATAAGTCATTCTTGTTGACAAGACAGACCTCCCAAGTGTCTTATGTACAACTAGCAATAAACAGACAAATAAAAACTATTTTCTCTAGGTATTGTTTGATTTGGAATTAACTATAATATGGTTTTGGAAACCTACTTGTAGTCCAGCACTAATCTTCTTTCCAGTGGCTTGAAGAAAGTCGTCATCAAGGATCTGCAATCACAAACACAATAAAATATCAAAAGCACCTGCATAGTAAAAATTAATTCATGAATCAAACATCTATCAAGATGATCAAGGAATTCAAGAAATAAGCTAATTAATTAAATAAATCATTGATAAAACATGATAAACAAGCTACTTAACTAAAGAACTCATTGACAAAACAGTATTCATTCGTATTATCTTTAATAAAAAAGAGCCTTACAACTGTGTCTGTCTTGATGTCATACAGGCCTTCCTGGGGTCCGGAACAGGCGTTTCCTTTACTCTGAAAATCTTTGCGCTCTATCAAGTAAAATTCACATGGGTGTGTAATCATTCCCACATCGTGATCAGTTAAGAGAGTATGAGTCTCTACAGCATTTCTCCTCAAAAATTCTCAAAGTCTAACTCACTAACTATAACCTTTGAAGTTCCACTGTGGCTTCAATTTATATGAAAAGAGAGTAGGTTATGGTTCCACATAAGAAGGGATAGAATTCTCTTTTGAAGGGACTGGGCTCCATAAATCAAGGGGTAGGCTCACAAAATGGAGGAATGAACATACATGATAGGAGCGAACCTTCGACCGGATAATTGCTTCTAGAAGCTTCTAGATTTGACTGTTGGGCTTCTAAATGTTACTTTCCGCCTTTGTTTTACCTTTTACAGGGGTCCACACCCTTATTGAAGAGAACGTGCATTTAGCTCCACATGATTTAGAGCAAAAAGGTGTAGCACCGCAGGCAATGTTAAGAGAAAGTGCGGTACAAGTGTTTTTAAGAGTTTTATGACATTTTCTCTCAATTTCAAGGCTTGATTTTAGGAACTTTGATGTTGTAGACTTCTAAGGGAGTACTAAAACGTCATAGTGACAAATTTCAGTGTAACAAGATCCTAAACTCATTACTAGTGGAATTAGCAGGTAAGACAATATTAGTAGAGTTTGAAGTCATTGATGGAACATTATATTATAACCTTTTACTGGGCCATACCAGGATTTATGTTATGGAAATTATGGTCTCATCCTATTTTTGGATGATTTATTTCCCTTATCAAGGGGGCATTATGGCCATTGATCAACTCGCATTTTATTCTGCTAATTCTCACACTACTGGTAACATACCACTTGTGGGAAAAACCCCACTTCTTTATGATAATGTTGGGATAAGATTGTTAAAAGACTCATCTTTAATGAAAACTTTTATTCTCCCTCCTCTTGACATTTCCACTATGGTTTTCGGTTAATATGATTTTTTCTAACATTGTTCCATATGATTGTTGGATAGTACTTGACAATTCCAATATCGAGTCCTTTGGTGATCGTATGCCACTCAACCCTATTGAGTTAGATTATGAGGCTATTCATTTGGCCTGCCAGACATTTTCTGAAACAAATAACTTAGTGAGATTTCTTTACCATCATTCTCAAGATTCAATATTAGTTTCACATTCTAACCCTTTTAATGATACCTTTCCTACTGAAAAAAGAATCATGGAGATTATGTCATCAAATGAGAAACCTTAGGATGATCACCATCAGCGTTCCTCTATTTTTCCCCATCAGAAAATCCTTGAGAAAAATTTTAAGAACTTATTTTCACCCAAGATTACTAAGAATCATCAAAATCCTATCTCCATTTATGAGTTTATTTCTGAGACGAATATTGAGGAAATTGTTCCCCTCAATATCTCAGTCAAACCTAGAATTGTTGAAAGTGTTCACATAAATGCCTATTTCTCTCTAGATGAGATTAAAAATGACAAGGCCCTATTTCAATAATTTCATGATGTGCTTTCTTGGACCTATGAGGAGATGTTGGGCATCGACCCAAGTATAATAGTGCATGAAATCAAAACATACCCAGATTCCAAACCCGTTAGACAACATTTACGTGTGGTTCACCCCAGGAAAAATGTTATAATTAAAGCAAAAGTTGATAATATTTTGTGAGATGGTTTCATTTATCCTATTCCGTCAAATAATTGGGTTTCAAATATTGTTCTCGTAATGAATAAACATGGCACAATTAGATTGTGTGTCGATTATAGGGACATTAATCGTGCTTGTTCGAAGGACAACTATCCAACCCCCTTTATCGACCAAATTGTCGATGATTGTGCCGGAAATGAAATATTCTCATTCATGGATCATTTTTTTGGCTACAATCAAATAAACATACTCCCTTCATATCAACACAAAACTAAGATCATCTGTCCATGGGGCATGCTTTCTTATCACAAACTCCCCTTCGGTCTTAATAATGCAGGGGAAACTTTCCAAGAAGCTATGAATTATGCTTTTCATGACATTAAGCATATTGTGCAACCATACCTTGATGACTTTCCTTCTCATTCCAAACATCATCAAGATCATCGTATGCATCTTCGAGCATTTGTATTGCAACGTTGACACTATATGATACGATTAAATCCAAACAAATATGTATTTTGTGTCCAATATGGTCGAATCCAGGGCTTCATTGTGTCCAAGAAAGGGATCCATATTGGTTCGTTAAAAGTCTAGGAAATTCTTGATTTTCCTAGTCCTTCTAGTCTTGTTTAGTTATAGTGCTTACAAGGGAAGGCTAACTTTCTATGAAGGTTCATCCTGAATTAGACCAAGATTACTAAATTTTTTACCTGATTATTGAAAAAATACGTACCATTTCATTGGGATGATACTGACCAAAAATATTTTGATTCCCTAAAGGATGTACTATCTCATGCATCATTATTGTATCCCCCTTATTATACCGATATTATTCTTATATATTATTGTGTTTGTTACTACTATGGACATGATATTGGTACAAGAATATGACTTGGGAAACAAACATCCCATTTACTACTTGAGTCGTAATATAATGGATACTGAGACCAAGTATTTTGATGTTTATCTCTAGACCCACACTTTCCGACATGGAACCACTCATTCCAATCGAATTTTTATTTGATATTAGGCTCATCACTATATTATAATTGGTGATACTCTTTATAACATTGTTGTCGATATAATTTTTCGGTGTTTCTCATACATGCGGAAGCGTGTGGAAGACATATGTCTGGATATGATACTTTCCAGAAAATACTACGTGTCAGTTACTTTTGGCCTACTATGTTCCAACATTGTATATTAGCAGACCAAAAGTGTCATGCATGTTGAATTCATAACCGTAAATCCCATGTTCCACCCGCTCCATTGCATCTAGTTGTCATTGTTGGACCATTTTCTAAATCAGTATTGACGTTATGACATGCAACCCTCACTTTCTTGAGGAGCACGATCATATAATCATTGCAATTAATTATTTCACTAAGTGGGTCGAGGTGTTGCTTACATATGACAACAGAAAAATTGTTGCATTCTTCCTCTTTAACAGTGTTATTGAAATATTTAGTGCACCACAAGTTATAGTCACATACCATGGAAAAAAAATTCGTAATTAAATGATGTTTGAATTGACTTCCAAGTTGGGCTTAAGACATGACAGTTCAACTCCCTACTACCCACAATCCAATTGTTAGGTAGAAGCCATCAACAACGTCTTGAAAACAATGCTTCAACGAATGATAGGGATTCATTAACCAAATTGGCATACCATCATTTTTTTTAAATTGTGGGAATATCGTACCCCCATCCTATACTACAATCGGATTCCCACCTTTCCAACTGGTGTATGTTCTGGTAGTTGTTCTTCCCATCGAACGTGAAATTTTTCCATTAAAACTAGTCGTCAAACTTTTTTCATCTATCAAATTTAGATAATACTCGTCGTGATGGCCAATGAAGCTCATAAAAAACATATAAATATACATTTTTATCAAAATATGAAACCTCATGTCTTCTTTGAAAGTGACTTGGTCCTCTTATATGATCAAGAAGCAAACAAGTTAGGGGTTAGGCAATTTGAAACCATGTGGTTAGGTCCATACATAGTTAAACAAATACTTGCAAAAGGGGCCGACGAGCTTGTATATTTTAATGGAATTCCCTTGGTATAATCTCGCAATGGGTTGTACCTCAAAAAATACTATGCCTAGAATTTTTCTACAGAGTCACTGTGTACATATTGTATAAGTTAGCTAGTGTGTTTGAAGTGTGGTTTTCTTGATATTTTTCTACCACTTCTGCTTATCTTGATTACATTTTATTTATATATGTTGGTGTTCCCTCAACCATATGGTATTTATGTTGATGGTGTTAGCCATAGTACCTAAAACCTTTCCTCCACAGCATGGGAAAAATATGCTCATACTGACACGTTAGTGAGTTTGTAAGGAATATGAATTGGTCACACAACTAATAATATTGTTGAGTATAGCACGGTGATCGAACTGTTTTCTGATTCCATTTCACATAATATTCATCATTTGGCTTTCATACTTGATTCGCAACTCGTGGTGATACATTTGAATAATGGTCTTCAGTGAGGATTCCAACTATGTTATGTATGTTCTTGAGAGTTCGCCTCTTAGAGAGAAATTTTGATTATATTGAATATCAACTTGTTCCAAGACCTCTAAATATGTTGACATATGCATTAGTTAATTATGTTTTAGAATGAAATTTTTTACATTTATAAACATACAATCATCATCACACATTATACAGGATAACAGAATAAGTAGAAAATTTCCATAAATTAGATCTATAAATAATGTTTTTAGTTTTACAAAAATAGTGTTTGAGACACATATTTCCCATGGCCTATAATATTTGATACATGAAAAAGAAAATGTGGCTCAGAAGTCACTAGGTGACTAATCATGGTGATGATCACTGTAACAAACAACTTCACAGACAACCCGCCATAACAACTGGCCAATCCGAGTTGACGCCCCTATAGTATATCTTTGTAGGCGAATTGGGATCTCATCAATCCCTATGTCTGGAATGCCATGATTCAAACCCTCTATATGAGCTTCAAACTTAACCAGTGTCTCAGATACTTTTGGATCAACTACCTCTACTTCACCTTGTCCAAGTTGTGGACCCAACCTCATCAGGAAGAGCACTTTCAAGTGTCTTTGTTGGCCATTTTCGAGGACATTTCTGATATGGCCCATGATTCTCAGTTGACTGAGATGGGGCTGAATCAAGATTTAGTCTCCCAATTTTGTCGATCACATCACTCAAAGTGTTATCAGTGGTTATATATTCATGTGGGGAAGAGAGTGCTTGAGAAGAAGATTCCAAATGTTGATCCAATATAGGAATCCCCCTTTCAGCATGTGGAATATCCTTATCATCTTGAAAATACTTTGCATGTCTGAATCTATCCAAGTGATAAATTTTCGCTCAACGACATTGTCAGCCTTATAAGATTCAAGAAAGATCGCATCTCTAGATATTATAAACTTCTTATTGAATTCATCATAGAGATAATGTGCTTTGGAGGTATTTGAGTACCCCAAGAAGCTACACTTATGATGCCTTGCACCGAGTCTGTTTCTTTGTTCCTTGGGTATCACGGCATAACAGGTGGAACCAAAAACCCTGATATGCCTCACCGAAGGAATGTGGCCATACCACATTTCATAGGGAATATTGTTTTTTACAGTATTATATGGACACCTATTCTTTATATACACAACACATAGAACTGTGACAGCCCAAAACATCAGTTTAACATTCTTGAAAAACATCATGGAACATACCATATTGAAGAGTGTCATGCTCATTCTTTTAGCTATGTCGTTTTGTTAGGGATTATAAGGCACATTTTTTTTATGTTTGATCCCATGCTCACAAAAATATTTTTCAAATTAATTTTAAGTGTATTATTTTCCATTATCAGTGTGAATAGAGCCAATATGAGGTGGTGCATCATTTTCAATTCATGCATGAAATTTCTTGCATGTTTCAAAAGCTTTAGATTTGTCCTTCAATAAATAAACCCAACACATTTTGGTGTAGTAATCAATAAATTTCATCATATATTTATTTCCATTTGCAGAAGAAACAGGCATTGGGCCACATAAATGAGGACAAATGAGTTCAATTTTTCTATGTGCTCTGGAATGAGAATCATGAAAATATTGTTTGTTGTGCTTTCCTAGGATATAATCATCACATTGCTTAAGTTTCCTAGGAATTGTAGGCAAACCAGTAACACCATTTTTCTTCAACAAACAAAGGTTTTCATAATTCAAGTATCCAAATCTAGCATGCCATAAAATATTTGATGTAAATGTACCTTCATCATAGTGAGAATTGTACGATAAGTTTTGTGCATGAGAAAAGGTTCCTTGCAGCTTCAGAATTCTTTATTCTTATATATCTGTCATGAAAAGTGAGTGATTTGATGCTTTTCTAACCTCAACCTTGTCATATAATATATGAATGGAGTGTCCTTACTGGCATATGTGGACAAAATACAACAATTTTTCCTCAGCTCCGGTAGATATAGAACATCATGTAGAAGAAAGTGTAGAAGACCAAGCAGTTTGATCCCAATGGTTTCAAGCCCTAATGGATTGAGCTTTGACTTGTCTACAAATTATACTTCTCCATCAAAATTATCAATGAATTATTCAAAGAAATATCTCCTGAAATTCATGTGGCAAGTTGCTCATGAATCAAGCAACTGATCATCTTTCCATGAAGCAAGTGAAGCATTGAATAAGTCTTCAGTTACTCCAATGTTGCGATGTGCCACAACATAATGAGTGGATTCATGTGTTTTAACTTTCCCTTTTCCAGTTGTTTTACCTTTCCCTACATTTATTTTCTGCTCAATTCGGTCCCAAGGCAACTTACAAGTGGAAGTATCATGTCCATCTCTAGTGCATTGTATGCAATGAAGATCAAACTTTTCTCCTTGGAATTGTTTTCCCCCCTACCTCTAAAATGTCTCCTTCCTCTTCCTCTTCGGCCACCTCTTCCTCTAGAAGAATCTTGTACATGATTCTTCTCCTTTTGTGCAAGGCATATAGCTTCCTTAGTAGACTGAGGATTTGTATTATTCCCAAAATCCTTCTCTCTCTCAGCAAACTTCTTCTCAAGGGAGTCAAAGGTAATATCCTTAAGGGTATCACTTGATTTCAATGACTCAAGATAATTTGAATAGGTGGGATATAGTGCCTTGACATAAGCTATGAGAGGAATATCTATTTCAACACCAGTGGTTTCTATGTCATGCATAATAAATCTTATTTTTGATGCTAAGGAAAGAGGGTCATCATTTTTCAACTCAAGACTAAACAACTTGATCATCAATTGAACAACTTCAAGTTCATAGTGTGAGTCATACAATTCCTTAAAATTATTTAAATATTCAAATTCATTTGAAAATGGAGAAATTTGGTGACTCACCTCTTCATTTACTGACACCACAATCAAGTCATAGGACTTGTTATTCTTATTTTCCCAAATGGAAAGCTCCTTATCTGAAGTGGGATTTCCAAGTGCATTGTCTCCTTCTCCTTCACAAACCCCTTTCCACAATTGAGGGTGTGTTTTATCTTCCAATACCACTCAGGATAGTTCTCCTTTCCAGTGAGAAATACTTCCACAATGGATATGAGTGAATGGATCATATGATTTGATTTGACCTCAAAATAATTTAAACAGTTGCAAAAAAAGGATTATGCATTCAAAAAAACATTAATATATCTCCATCATATTATAATTCATATGGCATACCATACATAGCATCATACTTTAATACCAAGGAACTCAACATATTTCAACCTACTCTCATGTGACATACCAACTATTCATGCCCACGACCTTGAAAATATATATACTTCTTATCTATTATACACTATGGCTTCTTTTAAAAATGGACTCATATATACACCATTAATCATTCATATACTCCATATAATACCAACATACTTCATATGTTCTTGAAAAACCAAATCACATATGGGCTCTTCCTGTAACACCCTCCTCCCATATCTACCCAAGTAACTGGCCAACTGGGGTAAACATGTGACAAGTGGCTACTATGAATTGATTCAACATCCTAGTTGACCTTAAGGAAGTGGAATCGATGGAAACACATCACACAGACCTCCCACATCAGCAACAAAACTCCTAAGAGCCATCCCAACCACTCAAGTAAAGATTCTCCTGGGTCCCACTAGGTTTTCAGACCTTTAAACCCCTAGACGCTCCCACAACATGGGAATGCATACGTTCGGGAGGATCTGGACACACCCACAACATGGGCATGCATGCGTCCAAGGAATTTTTTCCTCAAACCTATGCTAGCGTCCCTGGGATTTGAGCATCTATTTTAGGCCCAAAGCCTAGGTCACTACCCATAAATCAATGACAAGTTCAGAAATGAAGTATAACAAATAAACAATGATATATTTTCAAAAAAATTTACAAGGTCTAGACTGGACCCCTACTAGCCATGACAGGAATTTCGTCAAACATGTCACAAATGTGTAATTTGTAGGTTTAAATAACATATCTGAGCATAGGGGTTTCATACTTATTTGAGAATCTCTAACAAGTATGGTTCCCTTATATCATTAGTTTCATTATCATCTATTAGTTCATAGATACATTGTTCATTAATTTACAAATCAAAACAAGAGGAGAGCCATACATCATCACTGTCATAATACATGCTTATAACCAGCATAATAACAACAGAAATATCAAGGATACATCAACCATAGAATCCACACATAAACTAGTGCATTTACACATAAGATGTCAAGGATAGAACCTCCACTACAAGGAAAAGACCCTCTAGAAGAGGTTATAAAGGAAGTTTTTAGTGTTATAAAATTGGCCAAAATTGTCAAAAAAACATTTGCTACAACATCCATTTTTGGTAACAGAGGTTTTGACAAAGCTTTTAACGAAAATTCGACACAACTAAAAGAAACTGGGCTGCCAGAGGTTTTTACAGATGTATTTCTTATCGGTTCACGCTTCATATATCAACGCACCAGTTCATTTTAACCTGTACGCATCGGTACTGTAAACATACCAAGCACTGGGATAGAAAGAAAATTTTGGAAGCCTCGGGGCGTTTAGCAACTTCTCAGTGCATGTCACCAACAAATACGCACCGGGTCGATAGAAGGTGCATGCACTGGCTCCCGTTAAGGTGTAAAAATGCACCAGGTGTTCTAATTGGTATTGGTATTTGGTGCGATGCTCATAGGTTGTAGCAACGCACCGGTGTGCAGTAACATACACACGCACTGGTGCACAGTATCATACACACGCACCGGTGTGAAGTATCATGCAGACACACCAATGTTCATTTTCTATTTTTTAGAAACATTGACCTGTGATAGTGAAATTATTGTGGTTTTTTAAAATTTATTATTCATCAAAAGTCGGCACATATCTTATAACATTATTCATATCAATTAAATTTTTATTATTGCATTTGAATGTGATATTTGGATGAATTTGTTATATCATATCATCATATTTTTCATCTCTTCATTATAATATTTAATCATCCATATATTTAATCAGTGGTGTAAAATTTCACAGTGACAATGGAGAACGTAATAGAATAAATTAAAATGCACTTTATATATATATATATATATATATATATATATATATATATATATATATAAGACACTCTTTTTCATACTAAATGGGACAGTTATTGGTATCCCTTTGTCTTTCAATTGGGACACTATGCCCATTACATTAAACAAAATGTTTGATTTAACAGACAAATAAATTAAAAAATACAACGCCTTGCTTGATATCCAAACATATTGATCATCATTTTTCACTAGAACTGTTGTCACTACTTGAGAAACTTCCATGACTTGGGGTTATTTGGAGGAATGTTTTGTTCATTGTTTTGATTTTTTTTTCTTCTTCAAGTTCCATCTACAAACATAAAAATAAAGTGTAATGAGTGTATCTGCATTGGTGAGAATAATGAAAATTGCAATATTAAATAATATACATCAATGTAAACCGAAAATAAATGTACCATAGCGAGAATTGAATCGTGAACTATACACATTCTTTCAAAACCAAATTCTTTCAAAAAATCATCTGTTGGCACAATTACATACTTTGTTTCCTGCAAGTTTTATACCCCATAACAAATCATAGATTTTAGAAAAATAAATAAATGTTCTATTAATTACAGACGGAGCTAAGTAAAACAAGATAGATACTTACAAATTCCATAATTAGCTTCTGATATGCCAACATATATTGACAACCCATATTTAACCCAATGTCAATCAATTCTTTTGATGGTTCTTCTTTGTATGTTAGCACCTATTTGAATACATTCAATGATGATTGCTATAAAACAACTTAAAATATACAAAAATGAAATATAGTTAAGTTTCTATAAGGAAGTAAAAATTACTCACAAACTTAGATATCAACCCTTTTCTTTCTTGTCGTCCTGTTTTATGTGCTAAATGGGTTCTATTTTCTTTTCTTTTCTGCAAGAAAATACTTGAAAATTAATATTTAATGCTAAATTATTTATTTATTGTACCTAATCAAAAAATTCAATGATTACATATTACATTTGAAGCACATTGTTGTTGAGATGGCTCCTCGTCCGATACAATTATGTTCATTTATTTTACCATCTCCTTGTACACCTTTTTGGACATTCCTACTAGCATATTTCTAATATTAGCTAGTTCATCATTTGAGATTTTCATAATCTTCCTAAAAAAGTAACATGATAATAAACTATTTAATTTGTATATTGATATATGAAAACTAAATATAACAAAAGTGATATTTATAAATGATTTATTTGTAGTAATATATACATATAATTCTAGAAAAAAATTTAAAGGAATAATAGTTTTTCAATCCTTTTTTTTTATTTGTACATTTTTTCTATTAAACTTCTAACATGTCTCATTGACCAATTCTTTGGAAACTCTTCCTGTAGTTTAAATAAAATTTGGTTCTTGTAATCATTGGATTGATTTTTGTATTATAAGTAGAAAAAATGTCTATACATTCATACCACTAGATCTTTTAAATTTTTGTAAAGTTTTTCCCCCCGTTCGTTAACCTCCAACACTACTCCAGATGAGCTAAGGAGAATTCATTTTCATTTGCATGTTCTATTTTTTTTCTTTTCTCAGAACAACATTCATTTCCTTCGTTGTTGTTCTCTGTAGAACAATAAACATATATGAGTTAATAGATTGTTTGAAACATGTTATCTAATATTTTTTAAGTATATTATTAATGAAAATTCAAAAAATAAACTCATATTGGATCAAAAGTATTTTTTCATTCACCTGATTCATCTTTCTGCAATTTTTCCATCAAGCTTGTATGCTCTTCTGGTCTTAGATCGGAAAGAATCTTATCGAGCATCGTTATTTTTTGGCTCTACATGATACACAATAAACAATATATATTAGTAAAACTTACATATAGTTCAAAAATAATAATTTTTGTAAATAATTTACAAATAATTTGCATTTTTTTCTTTTATGGATGTGTTATCTGTATTTTGTTACTTGAACTCTTGTCATCCATTTCTTTATCAATATAAAACATGTACCATTCATTAATATATTTTATAAATAAATCACATAATTTTTAGGTAAAAAAAAAATCAAGAAAACAATGCCTCTATTTAAATTAAATGCCTGCTGCGAATTTTGCAACTTAAGCACTGAAAACAATGCGATAGGTTCTTATAAATGCACCGCCAATACAACAGAAACAATGTACGGTGCTCTTTTTCAATAGGAGACCCAGTGCATTATATTAGTACCGGTGCACTGATTAACATAAACATAAATTAATAAAAAAATGTTTTTATCAAACAGTGTTTTTTTTCAATACACGCCTGGTGCGTTATACTATAATTGTGCACTGGCGCGCTATTTGAAACAGTGCGCACCGATTAACAAAAGTTGTTTTTTTTTTAAATCATGCAAGGGCCGAGAGGGATTGGGATCTGACTCTACAAGTGGTCTCGCGGGTTAGATGTCATACGCCTATATATATAGTAATACAAACCCTATAAATCTAAAATTAAAAGCCCTAATTGTGAAGTCACATAAACAAGAAGAAACAAGGGTTTAACATAAGAATTGATTTTTTTGTTTTTTCTGAATTTTAATTAAATGTAAATAGGAATAGAGATTGTAAATGATTTTATCATTAAAATGCACAATAAAATTTAAAAATTATACTATGCATGTATTAAATCTAACACAAACTGTAAAAAAAAACAATTATTACAGTAAAATTTAACATTTTTACTATACTACAGGGTTTTTGTGTGAATCACCAAATGTTTCAAATTTTGATTCTTTGAATAGTGCTGATATTTGAAAGTATTTTTATGCTCCACAGTGCTCTGTTGCTCCAGGTATGTCTCTCGTGCAAATCCCTCCCTGAAAATGTTTGCAAAATTAATGAAATAATGAATATCTTTTACTATTTAAAGAACTTTTTACGAAATTAGATTTCCAAAAATCATTTGCTGCTCATTTTTCAGTTTACCGCTTTTTTTCACTTCAAAAAAATAAAGTTGTGCTTTTTTTTCCCAATTTTCATTGCATTTGTTAACTAACAGCATCAGTGCGTCCAGTAATAAAACCGCACTGGTGTGGTTAACAGTACATTAGCACCGATGACATTAACTCCTTTTTTAAGGCACCGAAATTACT
This sequence comes from Pinus albicaulis, assembly GCA_034641835.2. Classification (NCBI taxonomy): domain Eukaryota; kingdom Viridiplantae; phylum Streptophyta; class Pinopsida; order Pinales; family Pinaceae; genus Pinus; species Pinus albicaulis. The sequence goes on along the minus strand of CM076582.1, from coordinate 833,666,994 downwards.
TTTAGGTATGTACACCAAAATTTATTGTTGATTTTGCTGAAGAGGATGCATTAAACATAGGGATTGGGTACAGCAACTCGGTAATAATCTATTTATGTACATTTCAAAATTAATAATGCACCTTTGAAATGTAACATCTATATTTTATATTTTAACAGTTGGGTTAAAAGACACGTGACATTATGAATTTTTAACTTTTTTATTGCATTTTTCCCATCTATGTGGGCATATGGACACCATTTTCGCACATAAAATGCCGATGATGGACACATGACACAAGACTGTGGAGGGGAAGTCCAGTTCAATCAATCTAGTCGAGCTAGCCACCATGATAAAAACCTAGTACGAGGGATGTTAGGTTACGCCGGAAAGATACAAGAGATCATTGAAGTGGACTTCTCTTCTTTCCAATGTGTTATTTTTAGGTGCAACTGGTGGGACACCTTTGATCGGAATAATGTAAAGGAAGATCGTGATAGTAGGCTAATATGTATCAACTCTAGAAATATGTGGGATAAAGCTAAGGAGCCTTATGTTTTCCCCAAACACTGCAACTAGGTGTTTTTTTTACCCAGATGTGTTGGATAGGGATTGGTGGTTCATATTGAGACATGACCGTAGATCAATACATATTTTTTATAACAATAGTGTTATCATGCCAAGCGAGATGGAAAATAATGAGGGTGACCATGAGAAAAAAGAGTGATATGGTACATGTGTTATTTCATCATTTATACTATTTAAGATGGGTTTTATAAAGAAGAGGACTTAACCTTATAACTAAGACTCTCTTTTTCCAAACATTATAATATGTATTTTGAATTAATTGGTTTGCATTATGTTAATGTTAAAACCATTTCACTTGATAATTTGCAATTATGTTCATCTCGAAAGCAATGCACTGTATCAAGTTCTTTTTTTAATGTAAATTCCTAAAATAATACGACTACTTGATTTCTTTAAATGGTTTTTCACTATATCATTACTTAAATAAATGCACCCTGTTATAAATATGTGGGTGTGTATGTGTGTGTGTGTGTGTATGATATCTTCAAAATTTTAAAAATGTATTAATGTATATTTTTATTTTTGGTATGTAAGATCATAATAAAATAATGATAATTCTAAACATGAATTTATTTTCATTATTTTCTAAACTTTATTATGTTACAAAAATTCATATTATTCTAGATTTATTATTTTACAATTATTTATATTCATACAATTTTACAATTTTACCATTATGGTAATTTAACAATATGTGTGGTATACATTTTAATTATGGTAGTTATGGTTCAAAATTGAAAATTAATTTAGAATTTTACAAATTTACAAATTTTACAATTTTAATAAAATTGAATCATGACAATACATACAATTACAGTTTTACAAATTCACAATATAATTACAATTACATCTCAAAGCTGACACTTCTCTCCTTCCCGTAGAAAAGAATTGGGTGAACTTCCTCGGCCCCCAATCTAAGGAAAAACCTTTGGTTCCCCCCCTCCCCAACCCAAATTGGATATTAAGAGATCCGAATGACAACTTTCAGGAATGGTGGAGGAAGCAAAGAAAAACAACAATATTCTTTGACGGTGCATCCAAAGGAAATCCTGGGGCTGCAGGTGCAGGTGGCATCATATACTCTCCGGACGGTACAAGAAAAGATAGCTTCTGTTGGGGACTTGGTCAATGCACAAACAACCAGGCAGAAATACTTGGTCTCATAAAATCCTACCATATTGTTCGAGATAGAGGCATCAAATTTTTCCAAGCATTCGAAGATTCAAAAATTCTAATTAAAAATCTCAACTCGAAGGATCATCTTAACAACATTGTTCTTAATAAGTCTCTGCGAATATTAAAGATCATGCAGTTCGACTTCACCTCCTTCCAATTCTTCCACATCCTCAGAAGCTCAAACAGTGAAGCAGATTCCATGGAAAACAAAGGATGCCTCCTCTCTCCAGGATATCTCAGTATTAACGATGAAAGCCCTCTCCACACAAGCATCACTTAACCTATGAATTATTTGTAAACAAGAAGAAGTCAAATTTCCTTGCAATGCTGTGTAACGATGGTTGATTAGGCTTCGGCCCAACCAAATCCCTTTAAAGAATAAAATATACCTGTTTCAGTTAAATAAATATATATAATTACAATTACAATTAAAATTTTACAAATATTTTACATACAATTACAATTACAATAACAATACATACAATTAAAATTATAATTACATAATTTTACAATTACGAATACATAATATTTAATAAATGTCATGATTTAATGTTAAAAATAAACATCATGATCATGATAACCATCGTACAAACATCATATTCTAAAATACACATTCAAATTCACTAACATCATCTAATCATCGTGATCATGACCATCTAACAAAACACAAGCATTGTATAACATCATCTCAACACAAACATCAAATATACATCTCATGTCAAATAACTTCTATAACATACACATCTATCTGCAAGCCCATTAAATGAACATATCTAACATAACCTAACAATATACACACCATGATGAACACCAACATGTAAATTAAGTACATCAACATGAACATATATATATAATGTCAAAAATATACAACTCTAATAGAACTGCATATAAATGTCAAATATCCGGTGGTACTAAATCAATACTATAACTAGTACTTGAGGCCTACTCAGTCGATGGTGCCTCATTCTCAGATAAATGTGTATGCTCAACTAGAGGGGACTACTCAGTCGATGGTGCCTGCTGATCAAATGGAAATGCTTACTCAGGAGTTGCCTTCTCAGATGGTGTCTGCTCAGGAGATTCCTGCTGAGATGGTGTCTGCTTAGTGGATGGTGCCTGCTCAGGACTAGATTTTGGTTGCTCCTATCCGATGCGAGGGGAAGGAATAGGAGGTGGAGTACTAGAATGATCACTCCCTTCGTGATTATGATCATTCGATGAGTTGTTGTGCCACGCATATCCATGGTGCTCATCCCTCCTAGCTAAAAATAGCCTAGAAGCTCTGATGATATGACGCATAAGGCTCATCATATCTTGGGTCTTTTCCCTCCAAAGCTATGTGAGCGTACAATCATCCTGGATCTCTCTGATCGTCACAAGTTGGACTCCCTCATCAACCAGAAGTCTACACAGTTGGTCGGCCAACTCCATCCTGAATAGAATGTCCTCCCTACGCTGCATGCCCGCGGGTATCTGCACCTGAGGAGGTCTATCACCCTCATCCGTGCCCTTCACCATCTCCTCATCGTCTATAGGACCATTCGGTGGGGTGGAATCATGTCCCCAACTAATGTGCCGATATCTACAAAGTATATAGTAACAACAATAATTAGATAATTTCATTAAACAAGTTAATAAAACAAGTTAAAGAACGTGTTAGAATAAATTATATTCTAATTAATTAAGACAATAAAATGAAACTATATTAATTTAAATAAAACATTAATATTACCTCTAGCATCTTGTGGCTCATCCTATGTGAAGAGGATTTTGGTACACCATCGCCAATCCAAACCCGCGTAAGGACATGGCACCATCACTAACATGTGATCATCAACCCTGGTTAGCAACTCCAGTGCATCACTAGAAACTCTGACTGGATACTCGGACAGGCCGCTCTTGGGCATCATCTCACCCCACATCTGTATCCATACATGTAACATCGACCTATGAGGCTAGCGGAAAAAAGTATACTGCGTCTCTGGAAACCTCTCAAAAAATAAACAAAATAACTCTGAAGCAAAAGGGAAGGTCAACCTCCCACGTGCCTGAGAACGACATCTATCTAATGCTATACAAAACTACCGCAAAAAATGGCAGACCATCTAACAAGTTGTGGAGTTTGGAATAAATATTCAACATAAATAAAAGAGGGAAACTAATGTGTTTCCCTTCACTGGTATAATGTGCAATGGTCACCAGTAATAGTGAGAGGCACCTATCCTCCTCTAGACCAAACAAAGAAATGCGTAGTTGAACACCAGACACCTAAAAATCTGCAGGAGAAAGTATATCATCCCTAATGTATATTTGGGAGTACACAAACTGACTCCCTGTTGCATAACTGACGGGGAAATCTGGGAACTAGGGAAAATCCTACCCTCTCCTAGATAGGCCAGGTATAAAATAAATGTCTTCCTCAATGGGTTGGTACCACTAGCCAAGACTGACCCAGGAATCCTGTCGGTGGGCATCCCACCTATAGATCAACTATCCTAATAACCCATTGTGCCCCTTCAAGGATGTAGCCTCCTCATAGAACTTAAGGAGACCTACTTCCCTTAAGAGAAACTGGGTGGTTGTCATAATAAGGCAAGGGTACAAAAGTATCTCCCTCTCCCGTGCCTCCGACTACTGTATCATGTTATAATTTTCATCCCTCTGCTCTTGTTCTTGCCTTTCCTCTCTCTGTTGACGTCACTGAATGATTCACATATTAAATATATCAGCCTCCCTCATACATAAAACCTAATTATTTTTATTAAATGACAATTTTATTTACAAATGTATAAATATAACTTTTATCGAAAAAACAAAAAAAAACATTCAGTGCACCCAAAAGAGCAGTCAAGCGCCGCCATCGGTGTGTACTTGTCTATCATGCACCACCCACGGTGCACATGAAAAAATTTTACGCAACGTGAAAACAAAAAATCTTACTTCAATAAATATTTTTGTGCAATGAGTTGACCAAACTATCTGCCTTGGGGTGGTTGTTATAGCACAACGCACCGCCATCTGGCAATATTTTACCAATGGCAGTGGCGGTGCGTTCCTGTAATATAGAAGCAATGGGATGTTATGTCTATTTTTACATAATGCCAGGTGTGTTCTGGTAAACAAACACACCACCGTAAATAAAGTATTATTTTTTTAAATTTTAAATTGCTGGTGCGGCCAACAACATACACGCACTATACTATTTTCTTATTAAATCAGTTTGATTTTTCTTGGTACTGCACCGGGTCGTCACATTTACTGCTCGGTGCAGTTTCTGTTAACACTGTTCATTGTGCGGCCTGTACATTTACAAGGAGCACTGAGAACGGTGCGAGCGAAATGGCTGAAATGCACCGCGCATAATTTTTTTTTTTTCAAAAAAACGGTGAATTTTAACTCAATTTAAGAAATTAATCCGCGAAAATCTTAAGTTGGTGAGAAACAAGTATATTACTTGCACATTTGCACATCAAGGAGGCTTATTTGCAACGGAATACTAAAAACCAAATTTGCCCATCTTTTTTCAAAATTTGAAGTCCACACAATGAGCAATGGACGGAAGTAATGTGAGAAATGGGAGCATCGTTGGCAGGGTGCCTCAGAGAAGGAAAACTCACACCAGTGCTTGAGATCTCTACAACACTGTAACAAGTAAAAATGATTTTTAACGGCCGGTAATTTTTTTTTAGATTAACCCTTTTTCGGTGCGCTCGATTGTGAGATGCACTGGGTGGTAATATCAATGGCGCACTGCACTTATTTACGGTTTGTTGGATTACTGAGATGCACCGAGCCGGTTTGTATGGAGAGCATAGTGTCTCAATGTTCCATTTGATAGTACACACTAGTGCGCTTTATATAAAACACACCAGTGTATTATATGTATGAAGTGCACTATTTTTTTCATAGTACTTAAAAATAACTCTGCAATGCTTATTTAGCCTCTACTATGCACCGGTGTGTTACATATATATCAAGCACACTGATGCGTGTTATGATTAGAAACGCACCGCAAAAAAAATATCTGCAAAACCTCCACCTACCAACCTCCTCTAGTGACCTCTGCTACAAACAGATATCTAGGCTATTTTTATAAGGGTTTCCTCAAAAACATCCGCTAGAGGTTCTTTTCCTTGTAGTGCTCTTATTAATGAATGCAAAATCCAACCCGGGATGGGACTACCCCATTCCACCCAACCATAGATTGGCTAAGCCAAATATTTGCTCAGCTAATCACCCTTGCGCCATATTCCAAGCATGAATGTGGGAATCAAATTAAAAGAACCAACCAAGGCATCTCGAGGCTAAACCACCTCACCCTCATCAATGGAAACCAGGCTTTACCGCGATCCATCCCTGATCACTAGGCCAAAATAGTAAAAATATAATAATAGTCTTTACCATGATCCCCATGTTATGAAGCCATCTCACAAAATAGAAGAAAATATAGATCAACGACTTAGAAATCATCCTCTTCGAGGGGGAAATCTCCTTTACATTACATAAATGAAAAATTCTTGGATGATACATATGACAAAACCTACTTTCTATATATAGGAGTCTAAGGGGTTTGAATATAATTAGAGCCTACATAACAATAATAATGTAAGGGAACAACAATAACAATAGTGGGCTTCTATGGGGCACAATAATAAAAATATGGGGACTATATGGGCACAACAATAAAAATAAGGGGTTTACAATAACAATAACCATAAGGAGTTATACTAGTATTATAAGGACCTAACATTCCCCTCGACTTCAAACAAGTGTTGTCCTCAACGTTTGAGTAGTTCTGGATGCTTTTGTATAAAAATTATCATCCTCCCATGAGAAATATTTAGCTGGTATTGTCTTCCACTTGATGAGATACTTTGAAATTGATCGATTTCGTAGTTGTTGAGTTCTTGTTTCCATGACTATTTCGGGTTCCAATATGATTTTTCCTTCCTCGTCAATTTCTAGCAATATTGTTTGAGCTAGGAGCTTGTCACATATAACCTTCTTTAAGGATGAAACATGGGCAATTAGGTGCATTCGGGAAGATGTTGTAAGCTCCAATTTGTATGTTATAGTATCAATATTTTGCAACACCTTGGAAGGACCATAATACTTTGGTGATAATTTATTATCCTTCTTAGCTTGCTTGAGGAACATTTATTTCTATGGTTGTAGTCATAAAAATTCCCTATCTCCTACATCAAAATTTCTTTCACTGCGATGTTTATTTGCATGTTGTTTCATTTTATTCTGTGCCAAATTGAGGTTATCCTTTAAGAGTTGGAGAACTTGTTGTTGATCCTCGATGTGATCTTCCAATATTTGAACCTGTAGTGAGAATAATTGTGCAATTACGCCTTGTTTTTTTTTCTTCATAATATTTTTTCATGACATTATAACTAATTGTCTTTCCTGGTTTCCTTGCAATACCCCGTAATTCAACTTCATTCCCTTCCCAAAAAAAAATCAAGAAAATTCTTGAAAATTAAAAACTATAGTCCACAAGGGTTGTAACCATTGGACTCCTAGTACAACATTAGCACCACCCATTGGAATAGAAAGCATTCGACTATTCAATACATATTACCCCATGGTTAGCTTGATATTATGGTACTTTCCAGAGAAATTTACAATTCCTCCATTTGCAACCATCACTTGACACTCTGGTGCTGGATATAGGAAGAAATTCAATTCCTTGGCTATCTTATAATGAATGAAATTATGGGTACTACCTGAACCAATCAGTACTGTTACCTTTTCTTCTTGATATGTCCTTCAATCTTGAGAGTTTAAGGGGTGGTAATTTCTGCCAATGCATCACAAGATATTTCCGGATTCATTTCTTATTTTTCTAGTGTTGGTTCCTGGTGTATGTCCTTTTTTTGGAATTTTCTTGTTCCTTTATTCCTCCTCTTCACAATCTATGTAAATTAATTTATTCTCAGCACACTTATGACCTTTAGTGTATTTTATATCACAACTATAACATATCACTTTTTCTTTTTTCTCCTCCAATTTTTTTGGTGTTACCCTTCTAGGTTGTGGAAGGCTAGGAGCAACAACATTTCCATATTTATAGTTGTGATTGGTAGACTTACTTGTTGCCATAATTTTTCTTTCAAATTTTTTTGCCACCCTGAATGCCTTCTCCAATGGATCAAGTTCCCAAAGGCAAACCTCATGTTGGATGTTATCCTTTAAATTCCCTATGAAGACATCAATCCTATGCTCCTCTGGAATATTGCTACCCTGATATTCAATTTTTGGAAGTCCTCAATGTGCCCAATCATTGAACAGTTTTGTTTGAGATTTATCAATTGTCTAAACAAGGTTTTGCTCTTTGTATCCTCATAATGTGCTATCATTTCCTTCGTAAAAATTTACCAAGTGACAAGTGGTTTACGAGAACAAAGCCATTGATACCATACAAATTGATTTTGTTCTAGATATAAAGTTGCAATGCATACCCTTTGTGTGGGTTGCATGTTGTGAAACCAGCTCCAAAAATAGAAGAAAAGAGATATCAACACCTTAAAAATAAGCCACTTCGAGGGGGCAACCTCCAATACATTACATGAATGAACAATTCTTGGATTATACAAATTACAAAACCTCCTTTCTATATATAGGAGTCCATGGGGCCACAATGTAATCCTAGCCGACCTAACAATAATAATTTAAGGGCACAATAATAACAATATGGGGGTTACAAGGGTACAATAATAACAATAAGGGAGTTACACTAACAACAATAAGGGACTATACTAGTAATATAGGGACCTAACATGCCCCTTTCCTTCAAAAAAGTGTTGTCCTCAATGCTTGAGTAGCTCTGGGTGCTTCTGTATAAAATTCTCATCCTCCCATGTAGAATCTTCAGTGGGTAAGTTCTTCCACTTGATGAGATACTCCGAAATTGATCGATTTCGTAGCTGTCGAGTTCTTGTTTCCATGACCGCTTCAGGTTCCAATATGATTTTTCCTTCCTCATCAAGTTCTGGAAATATTGTTTGAACTGGAAGATTTTCACCTATAACCTTCTTTAAGCATAAAACATGGAAAATTGGATGTACTCGCGAAGAAGCAGGAAGCTCCAATTTGTATGCCATAGTACCAATCTTTTGCAACACCTTGTAAGGACCATAGTACTTTGGTGATAATTTATTATCCTTCTTAGCTTGCTTGAGGTACATTTGTTTGTATGGTTGTAGCCGTAAAAATACCCAATCTCCTACATCAAAACTTCTCTCACTGCGATGTTGATCTGCCTGTTGTTTCATTCGATTTTGTGCCAAAGTCAAGTTATCCTTTAAGAGTTGGAGAACTTCTTGCTGATGCTCGATGTGATCTTCCACTGCTTGAACCTTCAAATTTTCTCTTAAATATGATGTGATGGATGGTGGATGATATCCATAAAGTGCCATAAATGGGGTCATTTTTGTTGCAGTATGGAAAGAAGTGTTATACCACCATTCAGCAAGAGGTAACCCCTTGACCCATTGTGTTCGTTTATCAGATACAAAAAAATGAAGATATCCTTCCAAACATTTATTTACTATATTAGTTTGACCATCGGATTTAGGATGATAATATGAGCTATGAGCTAATTGAGTACCCAAACAAGAAAATAACTCCATCCAAACATTTCCAGTAAAAATGGGATCTCTATCGCTCACAATAACCCTTGGGTTTCCATGTAGCTTTTGAATTGTGTCCATAAATGTAGTAGCAATTGTACTTGCTTAAAATGGATGAGATAATTCACAAAAGTGTGCATACTTAGTAAGTCTATCAACTACCACCATGATGACACTCTTTCCATCGGACTTAGGTAAACCTTTGATAAAATCCATTGAAATCTCCTCCCAACGTTGACTTGGAATGGATAAAGGTTGTAGAAGACTCAGGGTATTAATTGTCTCAACTTTATTCTGCTAGAAAACCAAACACTCCGCCACAAACTTTTGAATATAAGATTTAAGGCCATCCCAAAAAAATTCTTTCTTCACCCTGTGGTAAGTTTTTAAAAATCCTGAGTGTCCTCCAAAGGGAGAAGTGTGCAATTCCAAAAGAATCTTTTGTTTTATTTGGGAATTCTTACAAAGATATAAGCAATCTTTGTACCATAAGGAATAATTTTTCCAACTAAATGTATCAGATGTACTAGGATCTTGCTGCAACTTTTGAATGAGTGTCCACACTTCTTCATCCTTCTTCCATTCATCTCTCACTTCGGTTATCCAATCTGGTTGGATAATAGAAATGGCACAAAGCAATGCTTCCACCTCTTCATTATTTCTTGAGAGTGCATCTACAACAACATTTAGCTTCCCTTTTTTGTAGATTATTTCAAAGCCATAACCCAACATCTTTTTGACCCATTTTTTCTGCTCTTCTGAAGATATTCTTTGTTCCAAAAAGTGTTTAAGACTATCATGATCAGTTTTTACCTTGAAGTGTCTTCCCATTAGGTAAGTTCTCCATTTCTTTAGTGCATGCAGTATTGCTGACATTTCCTTTTCATAAATAGGTTTCTGTAAGTACTTTCCTTTGATTGGACGACTTTCAAACGCATTGGGTCTTCCTTCTTGCATTAAAAAATCACCAATTCCATTTCTTGAGGCATCACATTCCACAATAAAGGTTTTTGTGAAGTCTAGCATAGCTAATACTGGTGCTAGGCACATTGCCTCTTTAAGATGTTCAAAGGCCTTAGTTGCTTCAGGAGTCCATGAAAATGCATCTTTCTTTAATAATGTTGTTAGAGGTGCTACTATTCTCCCATAATTCTTAACAAACTTGCGATAATATGCAGTTAATGTTGGCAATATGATGCAATGTGTTGTCCTTGATGGAAACCTACATGATGAAGTTGTCCTTGATGGAAACTAAATTGATGAGTTGACTTTGGATAGCAATCTATTTGTTAATAATGTAAATCTAATGTATCTACAGAGTAGTTCAGAAGTAACAAAGAAATAAATTCCAGTAAATGCCAGAGTAATGATGAATAAGATATCTCACAAAGCATACGCGGGTTTGTAAAGGAAAAGTAGCGTATGTACATGAAAAAGTACGTACCAAGTAGTGTATGCCTATTTGCACTCTGAATTTATAAAACTAGGGGACATTACCATGGTATTGGACCACTGTATTGAGCGTTGGATTATCTATTTGATCCCATCCAGGAATACCATCAGCGGTTGAGTGGTTTTGACTCATGGTATTGGCAAAGGCTAAATCTATATAAGGAGAAGAAGATCATAGTGCAAGGGTGTGCATGTGTAAGGGTTGTTAATAAATAAATCTCTTTAAGAGATATCTATATGGATGAACTCTGTTATTAATTGTTAGATCTGAATCTATGATGCACCCATGGATATAATGATGGTTCAAGATCTCTAGATCTGATGATGATGAATCTACAGAATGACCTACTGAAGGGATGGTGAAGAAATGGCGCAATTTTTCTGAATTAAATGAATAAATCTGGGTAAGTTTTATAGATCTGGTCTGTTCTGCAAAATTTATTTTTACAGATCTAAACGCTAGTTGGTTTCAACAAAAGCGTGTATATACGCGGGTTCGCTAAATGAAAAACTCGTATGGCAATTAGGGTTTTTGAAGAATAAAATACACAGAAGTATACACGGGTTGATGTGCAGGAAAGCGCGTGTGTATGCGGCTTCAATAAAGTAAAGTAGCGTATGCTATTTGAATCAATGTATGTTCAGGGTTGAGTTTGTATCTGCATATCTATTCTGAAGTCTGGGTTTTAATGAATACTTCACTCTGAAGTATTTCTGCATGGAATGGGTAACATTTTATCGATTCATCTGAATTAATAATGTACCTATGAAGAAAATTATGAAGAGGGATCTCTAGATCTAAAATGACTATGTATTTTCTAGATCTGTTTATGGAATGTTTAGATCTGTGATCTGGCAAATCTTTGATGAAGTAAAGGGTGAAATCTCAGTTATCTGTTCTGAAGAGCTGCATAGTTCTGAAAATTTATAGATCTATACGCATGTACATCTCAGCGAAAGCACATATATACGTAGGTTCATTTAATCAAAAGCGCGTATACGGAGTTTTGTCTCTATGAAAGCGTGTATATACGTAGGTTCAGTGAAGTAAAAGCGCGTATGGAATCTAGGGTTTTTCTGAAGTGTGTGGAATGAAATGTCTGAGCTGTTTTGTTGTTTTACTGCTTTCTGTCAATGATGTATTCATACAGTTCTGGGATGCTTGAATGTTGAATATGTTGCTGATTATGTTGATTGAAGATCAAGTTGTTGGTTGATTGGTTGATGGAGTTATAAGTTTCAGTTTGATGTATGGAGTGGGTCCAGTCTGAAAATCTGATGAAAAGTGGCCTACAAGGTATGTTGTGTGGAAGCTATTTGATCCAGTATGAAAATTGATGAAACGTGGTCCGCGGTGGTGCTGAGGGTCGAAGCCTTCAGTGAGGGGGTTGTAGCTCCCTTCCAGGAGAGGCTAGTAAATGAGAGCAGGGGGTAGTAGCTCCCTTCCAGGAGAGGCTGGTAAATGAGAGTAGCAGGTAGTAGCTCCCTTCCAGGAGAGGCTGGTAAATGAGAGCAGGGGGTAGTAGCTCCCTTCCAGGAGAGGCTGGTAAACGAGAGCAGGGGGTAGTAGCTCCCTTCCAGGAGAGGCTGGTAAACGAGATCAGGGGGTTGGAGCTCCCTTCCAGTAGTGGCTGGAGAATGAGAGAAGGTTGCAGCCTTCTGTAGGTGGGTGCCTTCGTGATGGTATGAGTCCGCGATAGTACAAAATTTTAAGAAGTTTTATTTATAATAAATATTGAAGACAGAGACGACAGCAGTGGTGGTTTTCTCCCGAATTGGTTTTCCACCTTAAATACTAGTGTTCATGTGTGTTGCTTATGTGTGATGTTTTATTTTGTTATTACTGCACATGTTTACTAAACATATGATGAATGAATGATGCAATGATCTAAGTAAAGAATTAAATGCATAATAAGATCTCTGGACATACGCAATTTTTCTTAAGGATATCCACGTGTATACGCAAGTTGGGTTCAGTAAAGTAGCGTATGGTTTTAAGAGAAAGAAAAAGTGAAAATTTTTCAGTCAGCTCTAAATACTGATTCACACCCCCCCCCCTCCCCCCTCAGTATTTTTCCCAACAATTGGTATCAGAGCAGGTCCTTCTACAGAAGCTTGATCGCTTGAAGGAGATCCATCACAATGGGAAGGAAGCAAAAGAAGAAGATATCTCAGAAAACATGTACAGTAGAAAATGAAGAAGATGAAACAGGTATTGATTTTTGTTCTTGTGATTCACTTCCTTATGCAAGCAATGTTGAAGATAGTGAAAGTAATGTTATGGGTCTAGAAGAAAATCTCAAGATTAATGTCGAAGATCAATTTAAAAGGAAGGAATATATATACAAAGATATGATCTCTAGAATGAATGGACAGATAGAAATATATCAAAGACTGCAGGATAAAGTAACCAATCGAAGTGAAAGGCTTGAAGCAAAAATCATATCTCTCAAAACAGACCTGGAAAAATAAAATAACAAGAATGAAGAACTTTTACAAACTTTTGAAGAACAAAAAAATGGGTTGAAAGAAGAGATTTTAAAATTGAATGATCAAGTAGAAGAAGGAAGAAGGGTCGAAGAAAGTATGAATAAGAAATGCCAAAGATTGGAGGTTGAGGTAAACATTTTAAAAGGTAAATTAGAAGAAAAAGATAAACTCTTGAGGTTTCAAGATAGTACTAAGATTCTGGACAATATTGTTAGTAGTCAAAGGTCACCTTCTGTTAAATTTTGTCTTGATTTTCATGAAATTGTTAAAGGAGAATCTAGTTCACAAGAAAGTACTAAAGATTCAAAGGATATCAATGCAAAACCTGAAGTGTTGAAAGAAACAAAAGGTCAACCGACAATCATGAACTCTCAAAGAAATCATTCCCTCCTAATTATAGAAGCATCAATAGATTCTCTCCTTTGATAAATAATGTTGAATGCTTTAAATGTCATAATTATGGGCATGTTGCATCCAATTGCAGAAGCAAATTGTCTCAGTAAAAAACAAACATATTCTACACAGAAAGGTACTCAGGTTTCTTTAAGGGATATTTTTTTTCATGCAGCAAGTTTGGTCATAAAGAAGTTGATTGCAATAGAAGAAAGAATAGAAAAACACATTATGATCCCTATGCTTACTTTTCTGGTCACACAAGATGTTATGCTTGTAACAAGTATGGACATGTAGGAAAATAATGCAGGATGAATAGATCTGAGAAATTGGATAATTTCCAGCACACAATAAGAAATTTCAAGCAAAGATGGAAAAAGAAGGAGGACCGGTCAAAAACGTAGGGGATAATAATCCTACTGCAGTCTTCCGCTTCTAAAGCTTACTTCTCATAATGACTGTAGGAGTGATGTGAGATACAAGGGGAGCAATATATGATGATTCCCATGGTTGGTTTGGTAATTCTGGTTGTGTTTATTTCTAACAGTGCATCTAATGTGATAATAGAAGATAGGTACAGAATGTATAAATCCAGAAGAATGAGTGTGAAAATTTTCAGTATTTCACTTTCTATACGCGGGTTTCATAAACTAAAGCCGCATATACATGCTAGTTCCTTTAGAGAGAGTAGCGTATGTTTTTTCTGATAAGAAAAACTGTAAGACAGCTAAAGATCAAGAACACAGGTTCAGGGGGAGCATCAGTCTAACTACTAATGATTGCATTGTTGGCATTGTATCTGCTTATTCCTTAGTTCTCATAATACTCATGCTCAAATGATGATGACATGATACATGGTTTCTTATGATGAGATTATGGATGAGCCCTGATTGCTTTTTGCTGAAGAGTATCTTTTGTTTTCACACATGGATGAGATGGAAGTCTTATGATTTAGAGATAAGGATAGATCATGCAGAGACCTTTTATACATAATTCCTACACATGTTACATCATAGTTATGAAATAAATATAAATCATGAAGATCTTGGTGATAACAGATCACATGGATGATTGCTTGACACATATTGTCTATTGAAGATGATTGTTCTGCTATGATAATTCCTCTTGGGAATAGTATGTTGATGCTGCAAAGAGCCTGAAGGTTTGGTTACTGATGTGCTTATGCTACAACTGTTGGATGACACTTGAAAACACAGCTACATTGTCCTATCTATCTTCTCTCATATATTCCAGGGAAGCATTCGAATATCTCAGACAGAAGCTGGGAGTTGTCTCTGCCTCTCAAAAGATCAAATCTTCTTAAATTCAGAAGATTAAATTGGATACGCAGATTTCCTGAAGGACAGTCGCGTATATACGCGAGTTTATACACAGAAAACCGCGTATGGGTGTTTGCTGACAAAATTTTACTGGGTCAACATTCTTCAACACAGCTGCGGTGTTGTTGGGTATCTCTGGATGCACAGGCTAAGGGGGAGCATTGGTCATGTGGAAAGGATGCATTGTTCGCATTCTAATTATTTGTTGTAGTCTGATCTCATGCTTGAGAATCTTTGTTCTTGATTGTATAAGTCATTTCTATAATTTGATGAAAAAGGTCATATGATTTAAATTGTTATATTCAGTCATGTAAGGACTTCTTCAAATTTGTAAACCCACTTGGTTGGGTAGTTGAGTCAAAATGTGTAAACCCACTTGGTTGGGTGCTTGAGTCACATATGTAAATCCACTTGGTTGGATCATTGATGTAAGTATGAGTCCTTGGTGATAGGAAAGGTCATAGAGTCATGTACTTCATTGAAAAATATGTTTGAAGATTCAGCATGAACTCAGGGGGAGCAAGCATGGTAACTTCAGCATCAGATCTACAGAGCTCTTCTTTCTACAAGAGAAGAAAAACCTTGTTTGCTTTTGATCCACCCTTTGCCCTTGATGTCAAAGCGGGAGAGTATCATGGTGTTTCAAGAATGGTTATAATCAATGTATCTATCTGTTGTGGTGATCAAACACCATCATGGTTGTCATCAAGTCCAAAGGGGGATATTGTTGGCAATATGATGCAATGTGTTGTCCTTAATGGCAACCTACTTGATGAAGTTGTCCTTGATGGAAACTAACTTGATGAGTTGACTTTGGATAGCAACCTATTTGTTAATAATGTAAATCTAATGTATCTACAGAGCAGTTCAGAAGTAACAAAGAAAGAAATTCCAGTAAATGCCAGAGTAATGATGAATAAGATATGTCACAAAGCATACGCGGGTTTGTAAAGGAAAAGTAGTGTATGTATGCGGAAAAGTACGTACCAAGAAGCGTATGCCTATTTGCGCTCTGAATTTATAAAACTGGGGAACATTACCATGGTATTGGCCCATTGTATTGAGCACTGGATTATCTATTTGATCCCGTCAAGGAATACCATCAGCGGTTGAGTTGTTTTGACTCATGGTATTGACAAAGGCTAAATCTATATAAGGAGAACAAGATCATAGTGTAAGGGTGTGCATGTGTAAGGGTTGTTAATAAATAAATCTCTTTAAGAGATATCTATATGGATGAACTATGTTCTTAATTGTTAGATCTGAATCTATGATGCACCCATGGATATAATGATGGTTCAAGATCTCTAGATATGATGATGATGAATCTACAGAATGACCTGCTGAAGGGATGGTGAAGAACTGGCGCAAGTCTGTAGAATTAAATGAATAAATCTGAGAAAGTTTTATAGATCTAGTCTGTTCTGCAAAATTTATTTTTACAGATCTATACGCTAGTTGGTTTCAACAAAAGCGCGTATATATGCGGGTTCGCTACATGAAAAGCGAGTATGGCAGTTAGGGTTTTTGATGAATAAAATACATAGAAGTATACGCGGGTTGATGTGCAGGAAAGCGCGTATGTACGTGACTTCAGTAAAGCAAAGTAGCGTATGCTATTAGAATCAATGTCTGTTCAGGGTTGAGTTTGTATCTGCATATCTATTCTGAAGTCTGGGTTTTAATGAATTCTTCACTCTGAAGTATTTCTGCATGGAATGGGTAACATTTTATTGATTGATCTGAATTAATAATGTACCTATGAAGAAAATGATGAAGAGGGAGCTCTAGATCTGAAATGACTATGTATTTTCTAGATCTGTTTATGGAATGTTTAGATCTGTGATCTGGCGAATCTTTGCTGAAGTAAAGGGTGAAATCTAAGTTATCTGTTCTGAAGAGGTGCATAGTTCTGAAAAGTTACAGATCTATACGCATGTTCATCTCAGCGAAAGCGCGTATATACGCAGGTTCATTTCAGCAAAAGCGCATATACACAGTTTTTTCTTTGTGAAAGCGCGTATATACGCAAGTTCAGTGAAGTAAAAGCGCGCATGGAATCTAGGGTTTTGCTGAAGTGTGTGGAATGAAATGTCTGATCTGTTTTGCTGTTTTACTGCTATCTGAAAATGATGTATTCATACAGTTCTGGGATGTTTGAATGTTGAATATGTTGTTGATTATGTTGATTGAAGATCAAGTTGTTGGTTGATTGGCTGATGGAGTTATAAGTTTCAGTTTGATGTATGGAGTGGGTCCAGTCTGAAAATCTGATGAAAAGTGGCCTACAAGGTATGTTGTGTGGAAGTTGTTGGATCCAGTATGAAAATTGATGAAACGTGGTCCGCGGTGGTGCTGAGGTTTGAAGCCTTCAGTGAGGGGGTTGTAGCTCTCTTCCAGGAGAGGCTGGTAAACGAGAGCAGGGGGTAGTAGCTCCCTTCTAGGAGAGGCTGGTAAACGAGAGCAGCGGGTAGTAGCTCCCTTCCAGGAGAGGCTGGTAAATGAGAGCAGGGGGTAGTAGCTCCCTTCTAGGAGAGGCTGGTAAATGAGAGCAGGGGGTAGTAGCTCCCTTCTAGGAGAGGCTGGTAAGCGAGATCAGGGGGTTGGAGCTCCCTTCCAGTGGTGGCTGGAGAACGAGAGAAAGTTGCAGCCTTTTGCAGGTGGGTGTCTGCGTGCTGGTATGAGTCTGCGCCAGTACAAAATTGTAATAAGTTTTCATTATAATAAATATTAAAGACAGACACAATAGCAGCGGTGATTTTCTCCCGAATTGGGTTTCCACCTTAAATACTGGTGTTCATGTGTGTTGCTTATGTGTGATGGTTTATTCTATTATTACTGCACATGCTTACTACTTACTAAACATCTGATGAATGAATGATGCAATGATCTAATTAAAGAATTAAATGCATAATAAGATCTCTGGACATACACAAGTTTTCTTAAGGATATCTGCGTGTATACGCGAGTTGGGTTCAGTAAAGTAGCGTATGGGTTTAAGAGAAGGAAAAAGTAAAAAAATTTCAGTCAGCTCTAAATACTGATTCACCCCCCCCCCTCTCAGTATTTTTCCCAACAATTGGTATCAGAGGTGGTCCTTCTGCAGAAGCTTGATCGCTTGAAGGAGATCTGTCACAATGGGAAGGAAGCAAAAGAAGAGGGCTACTCAATGAAAGAAGATATCTCAGAAATTGTGTATGGCAGAAAATGAAGATGATGCAAAAGGTATTAATCCTTGTTCTTGTGATTCACTTCCTTATGCAAGAAATGGTGAAGATAGTGAAAATGATAGTGAAAGTAATAGTATGGGTCTAGAAGCAAATCTCAAGATCAATGTTGAAGATCAATTTAAAAAGAAGGAATCCATCTACAAAGATATGATCTCTAGAATGAATGGACAGATAGAAATGTATCAAAGACTACAGGATAAAGTAACGAATCGAAGTGAAAGACTTGAAGCAGAAATCATCTCTCTCAAAACAGATCTGGAAAAATCAAATAAGAAGAATGAAGAACTTTTACAAACTTTTGAAGAACAAGAAAATGGGTTGAAAGAAGAGATTTTAAAATTGAATGATCAAGTATAAGAAGGAAGAAGGGTCGAAGAAAGTATGAAGAAGCAATACCAAATATTGGAGGTTGAGGTAAACATTTTAAAAGGTAAATTAGAAGAAAAAGATAAACTCTTGAGATTTCAAGATAGTACTAAGATTCTAGACAATATTCTTAGTAGTCAAAGGTCTCCTTCTGTTAAATTTGGTCTCGGTTTTCATGAAACTGTTAAAGGAGAATCTAGTTCACAAGAAAGTGCTAAAGATTCAAAGGATATCAATGCAAAACCTGAAGTGTTGAAAGAAAAAAAAGGTCAACCAACAATCATGAACTCTCAAAATAAATCATTCCCTCCTAAATATAGAAGCATCAATCGATTCTCTCCTTTTATCAATAATTTTGAATGCTTTAAATGTCATAATTATGGGCATGTTGCAGCCAATTGCAGAAGCAGATTGTTTCAGTCACAAACAAACAGATTCTACACAGAAAGGTACTCAGGTTTCTTTAAGGGATATTATTTTTCATGCGGCGAGGTTTTGTGTCTTTTAAACAGCCGAGCTACAATAGAAGAAGAAAGAATGAAAAACACATTATGATCCCTATGTAATTTTACGGTCACACGAGATGTTATGCTTGTAACAAGTATGGACATGTAGAAAAGAAGGCGGATGGAATAGATAGAAATTGGATAATTTCAAGGCACACAATAAAGAAATTTCAAGCAAAGATGAAAAAAGAGGACCGGTCAAAAACGGGGATAATAATCCTCTTTGCGGTCTTCCGCTTCCTAAAGCACTTCTCATAATGGCTTGTAGGAGTGATGTGAGATACAAGGAGCAATATATGATGATTCCCATGGTTGGTTTAGTAGTCGTTGTGTTTATTTCTAACGATGCATCTAATGTGATAATAAAGAAGATAGATGCAGAATGTATAAATCAGAGAAGACTAGTGTGGAAATTTTCAGTGTTTCACTTTCCATACGTGGGTTTAGTGAACTAAAGCCACGTATACACGCGAGTTCTACTGGAGACAGTCGCGTATGCTTTTCTGATAAGAAAAACAGTAAGATAGCTAAATATCAAGAACATAGGTTCAGGGGGAGCATCAGTCTAACAAATAATGATTGCATTGTTGGCATTGTATCTGATTATTCCTTAGTTCTCGCTCAAATGATGATGACATGATACATGATTTCTTATGATAAGATTATGGATAAGCCCTGATTGCTTTTTGCTGAAAAGTATCTTTTGTTTTCACACATGGATGAGATGAAAGTTTTATGATGCAGAGATAAGGATAGATCATGCAAATTTTGTTGCTGATGACTTTTGTCACAGTTGAGACCCTTTATACATAATTCCTACACATGTTACATCATGATTATGAAATAAATATAAATCATGAAGATCTTGGTGATAACAGATCACATGGATGATTGCTTGACACATATTTTCTATTGAAGAAGTTGTTCTGGTATGATAATTCCTCGTGCGAAGAATATGTTGATGCTGCAAAGAGCCTGAAGGCTTGGTTACTGATGTGCTTATGCTACAACTGTTGGATGACACTTGAAAACACAGCTACATTGTCCTATCTTTCTTCTCTCATATATTCCAGGGAAGCATTTGAATATCTCAGACAGAAGTTGGGAGTTGTCTCTGCCTCTCAGAAGATCAGATCTCCTTAATTTCAGAAGATTAAATCGGATACGCGCATTTCCTGAAGGACAGCTGCGTATATACGCGAGTTTATACACAGAAAACCACATATGGGTATTTGCTGACAAAAAATTTTCTGGGTCAGCATTCTTTAGCACAGCTACCGTGCTGTTGGTGATGTTCCAGATCTCATATTTCTGTTTCATTCTCTAATGTTTCTGATGAATATGCCTTGATGATTTGTTGTTGAAAGTGTTCAGGATGCACAAGCTAAGGGGGAGCTTTGGTCATATGGAAAGGATGCATTGTTGGCATTCTAATTAGTTGTTGTCGTCTGATCTCATGCTTGAGATTCTTTGGTCTTCATTGTATAAGTTATTTCTATATTTTGATGAAAAAGTTATACCTATGATGTAAATTGTTATATTCAGTCATGTAAAGACTTCTTCAAATTTGTAAACCCACTTGGTTGGGTACTTGAGTCACATATGCAAATCCACTTGGTTTGATCATTGATGTAAGTATCAGTCCTTGGTGAAAGGAAAGGTCATAGATTCATGTACTTCATTGAAAAATATGTTTGAAGATTCAGCATGAACTCAGGGGGAGCAAGCATGGTAACTTCAGTGCACATCAGATCTACAAAGCTCTTCTTTCTACAAGAGAAGAAAAACCTTGTTTGGTTTTGATCTGCCCTTTTCCCTTGATGTCAAAGGGGGAGAGTATCATGGTTTTTGAATAATGGTTATAATCAATGTATCTATCTGTTGTGGTGATCAAACACCATCATGGTTGCCATCAAGTCCAAAGGGGGAGATTGTTGGCAATATGATGCAATGTGTTGTCCTTGATTGCAACCTACTTGATGAAGTTGTCCTTGATGGAAACTAACTTGATGAGTTGACTTTGGATAGCAACCTATTTGTTAATAATGTAAATCTAATGTATCTACAGAGCAGTTCAGAAGTAACAAAGAAAGAAATTCCAATAAATGCCAGAGTAATGATGAATAAGATATGTCACAAAGCATACATGGGTTTGTAAAGGAAAAGTAGCATATGTACACGGAAAAGTACGTACCAAGTAGCGTATGCCTATTTGCGCTCTGAATTTATAAAACCAGGGGAC
This sequence comes from Pinus albicaulis, assembly GCA_034641835.2. Classification (NCBI taxonomy): domain Eukaryota; kingdom Viridiplantae; phylum Streptophyta; class Pinopsida; order Pinales; family Pinaceae; genus Pinus; species Pinus albicaulis. The sequence goes on along the minus strand of CM076582.1, from coordinate 833,645,595 downwards.
ATTACCATGGAATTGGCCCATTGTATTCAGCGTTGGATTATCAATTTGATCCCGTCCAGGAATACCATCAGCGGTTGAGTGGTTTTGACTCATGGTATTGACAAAGGCTAAATCTATATAAGGAGAAGAAGATCATAGTGCAAGGGTGTGCATGTGTAAGGGTTGTTAATAAATAAATCTCTTTAAGAGATATCTATATGGATGAACTCTGTTATTAATTGTTAGATCTGAATCTATGATGCACCCATGGATATAATGATGGTTCAAGATCTCTAGATCTAATGATGATGAATCTACAGAATGACCTACTGAAGGGATGGTGAATAACTGGCGCAAGTTTGTTGAATTAAATGAATAAATCTGGGTAAGTTTTATAGATCTGGTCTGTTCTGCAAAATTTATTTTTACAGATCTATACGCTAGTTGGTTTCAACAAAAGCGCGTATATATGCGGGTTCGCTACATGAAAAGCGCATATTGCAGTTAGGGTATTTGAAGAATAAAATACACAGAAGTATACACGGGTTGATGTGCAGGAAAGCGCATATGTACGCAGCTTAAGTAAAGCAAAGTAGCGTATGATATTTGAATCAATGTCTGTTCAGGGTTGATTTTGTATCTGCATATCTATTCTGAAGTCTGGTTTTTAATGAATACTTCACTCTGAAGTATTTCTGCATGGAATGGGTAACATTTTATTGATAGATCTGAATTAATAATGTAACTATGAAGAAAATGATGAAGAGGGATCTCTAGATCTGAAATGACTATGTATTTTCTAGATCTGTTTATGGAATGTATAGATCTGTGATCTGGCATATCTTTGCTGAAGTAAAGAGTGAAATCTAAGTTATATGTTCTGAAGAGCTGCATAGTTCTGAAAAGTTACAGATCTATACGCATGTTCATCTCAGCGAAAGTGCATATATATGAAGGTTCATTTCAGCAAAAGAAAATATACGTAGTTTTGTCTTTGTGAAAGCGCGTATATATGCAGGTTCAGTGAAGTAAAAACGCGTATGGAATGTAGGGTTTTGCTGAAGTGTATGGAATTGAATGTCTGATCTGTTTTGTTGTTTTACTACTATCTTTCAATGATGTATTCATACAGTTCTTGGATGTTTGAATGTTGAGTATGTTGTTGATTATGTTGATTGAAGATCAAGTTGTTGGTTGATTGGTTGATGGAGTTATAAGTTTCAGTTTGATGTATGGAGTGGGTCCAGTCTAAAAATATGATGAAAAGTGGCCTACAAGGTATGTTGTGTGGAATCTGTTAGATCCAGTATGAAAATTGATGAAACGTGGTCCGTGGTGGTGCTAAGGGTGGAAGCCTTCAGTGAGGGGGTTGTAGCTCCCTTCTAGGAGAGGCTGGTAAACGAGAGCAGGGGGTAGTAGCTCCCTTCCAGGAGAGGCTGGTAAATGAGAGTAGGGGGTAGTGGCTCCCTTCCAGGAGAGGCTGGTAAATGAGAGCAGCGGGTAGTAGCTCCCTTCCATGAGAGGCTGGTAAACGAGAGCAGGGGGTAGTAGCTCCCTTCCAGGAGATGCTGGTAAACAAGTGCAGGGGGTAGTAGCTCCCTTCCAGGAGAGGCTGGTAAACGAGATAAGGAGGTTGGAGCTCCCTTCCAGTAGTGGCTGGAGAACAAGAGAAGGTTGCAGCCTTCTACAGGTGGGTGCCTGCGTGCTGGTATGAGTCTGCGCCAGTACAAAATTCTAAGAAGTTTTCTTTATAATAAATATTGAAGACAGAGATGACAGTAGCGGTGGTTCTCTCCCGAATTGGGTTTCCACCTTAAATACTGGTGTTCATTTGTGTTGCTTATGTGTGATAGTTTATTCTGTTATTACTGCACATGCTTACTGCTTACTAAACATCTGATGAATGAATGATGCAATGATCTAAGTAAAGAATTAAATGCATAATAAGATCTCTGGACATACGCAAGTTTTCTTAAGGATATCCGCGTGTATACGCGAGTTGGGTTCAGTAAAGTAGCGTATGGTTTTAAGAGAAAGAAAAAGTAAAATTTTTTCAGTCAGCTCTAAATACTGATTCACCCCCCCTTCTCAGTGTTTTTCCCAACAATTGGTATCAGAGCAGGTCCTTCTGCAGAAGCTTGATCGCTTGAAGGAGATCCGTCACAATGGGAAGGAAGCAAAAAAAGAAGGCTACTCAAGGAAAGAAGATATCTCAGAAATCGTGTATGGCAGAAAATGAAGATGATGCAAAAGGTATTAATCCTTGTTCTTGTGATTCACTTCCTTATGCAAGCAATGGTGAAGATAGTGAAAATGATAGTGAAAGTAACAGTATGGGTCTAGAAGAAAATCTCAAGATCAATGTTGAAGACCAATTTAAAAAGAAGGAATCTATCTACAAAGATATGATCTCTAGAATGAATGGATAGATAGAAATGTATCAAATACTGCAGGATAAAGTAACCAATCGAAGTGAAAGACTTGAAGCAGAAATCATCTCTCTCAAAACAGATCTGGAAAAATCAAATAAGAAGAATGAAGAACTTTTACAAACTTTTGAAGAACAAGAAAATGGGTTGAAAGAAGATATTTTAAAATTAAATGATCAAGTAGAATAAGGAAGAAGGGTCGAAGAGAGTATGAAGAAGCAATGCCAAAGATTGGAGGTTGAGGTAAACATTTTAAAGGTAAATTTGAAAAAAAAGATAAACTCTTGAGGTTTCAAGATAGTACTAAGATTCTAGACAATATTCTTAGTAGTCAAAGGTCTCCTTCTGTTAAATTTGGTCTCGGTTTTCATGAAATTGTTAAAGTAGAATCTAGTTCACAAGAAAGTGCTAAAGATTCAAAGGATATCAATGCAAAACCTGAAGTGTTGAAAGAAACAAAAGGTCAACCAACAATCATGAACTCTCAAAAGAAATAATTCCCTCCTAACTATAGAAGCATCAATCACTCTCCTTTTATCAATAATGTTGAATGCTTTAAATGTCATAATTATGGGCATGTTGCAGCCAATTGCAGAAGCAGATTGTTTCAGTCACAAACAAACAGATTCTACACAAAAAGGTACTCAGGTTTCTTTAAGGGATATTGTTTTTCATGCAGCAAGTTTGGTCATAAAGCAGTTGATTGCAATAGAAGAAAGAATAGAAAAACACATTATGATCCCTATGCTTACTTTTCTGGTCACACAAGATGTTATGCTTGTAACAAGTATGGACATGTAGAAAAAGAATGCAAGATGAATAGATCTGAGAAATTGGATAATTTCCAGCACACAATAAGAAATTTCAAGCAAAGCTGGAAAAAGAAGGAGGACCGGTCAAAAACTTAGGGGATAATAATCCTACTACAGTCTTCCGCTTCCAAAGCTTACTTCTCATAATGACTGTAGGAGTGATGTGAGATACAAGGGGAGAAATATATGATGACTCCCATGGTTGGTTTGGTAATTCTGGTTGTGTTTATTTCTTACAGTGCATCTAATGTGACAACAGAAGACAGGTACAGAATGTATAAATCCAGAAGAAGGAGTGTTAAAATTTTCATTATTTCACTTTCTATACACGGGTTTCATAAACTAAAGCCGCGTATACACGCTAGTTCCTTTGGAGACAGTAGCGTATGTTTTTTCTGATAAGAAAAACTGTAAGACAGCTAAATATCAAGAACACAGGTTCAGGGGGAGCATCAGTCTAACTACTAATGATTTCATTGTTGGCATTGTATCTGCTTATTCCTTAGTTCTCGTAATACTCATCCTCAAATGATGATGACATGATACATGGTTTCTTATGATGAGATTATGGATGAGCCCTGATTTCTTTTTGCTGAAGAGTATCTTTTGTTTTCACACATGGATGAAATGGAAGTTTTATGATCCAGAGATAAGGATAGATAATGCAGGGTTTGTTTTTGATGACTTTTGTCACGGTTGAGACCCTTTATACATAATTCTTACACATTTTACATCATGATTATGAAATAAATATAAATCATGAAGATCTTGGTGATAACAAATCACATGGATGATTGCTTGACACATATTGTCTATTGAAGAAGTTGTTCTGGTATGATAATTCCTCGTGGGAAGAATATGTTGATGCTGCAAAGAGCCTGAAGGCTTGGTTACTGATGTGCTTATGCTACAATTGTTGGATGACACTTGAAAACACAGCTACATTGTCCTATCTTTCTTCTCTCATATATTCCAGGGAAGCATTTCAATATCTCAGACAGAAGCTGGGAGTTATCTCTGCCTCTCAGAAGATCAGATATGCTTAATTTCAGAAGATTAAATTGGATACGCGGATTTCCTAAAGGACATTCGCGTATATACGCGAGTTTATACATAGAAAACTGCGTATGGGTATTTGCTGACAAAAAATTTTATGGGTCAGCATTCTTCAACACAGTTGTCGTGCTGTTGGTGATGTTCGAGCTCTCATATTTTTGTTTCATTCTCTAATGTTTCTGATGAAGATGCCTTGATGATTTGTTGTTGAAAGTGTTCAGGATGCACAAGCTAAGGGGGAGCTTTGATCATATGGAAAGGATGCATTGTTGGCATTCTAATTATTTTTTGTGGTCTGATCTCATGCTTGAGATTCTTTGGTCTTCATTGTATAAGTTATTTCTATATTTTGATGAAAATGTTATACCTATGATGTAAATTGTTATATTCAGTCATGTAAAGACTTCTTCAAATTTGTAAACCCACTTGGTTGGGTAATTGAGTCAAAATGTGTAAACCCACTTGGTTGGGTAGTTGAGTCACATATGTAAATCCACTTGGTTGGATCATTGATGTAAGTATGAGTCCTTGGTGACAGGAAAGGTCATATAGTCATGTACTTCATTGAAAAATATGTTTGAAGATTCAACATGAACTCAGGGGGAGCAAGCATGGTAACTTCAGTGCATATCAGATCTACAGAGCTCTTCTTTCTACAAGAGAAGAAAAACCTTGTTTGGTTTTGATCCGCACTTTTCCCTTGATGTCAAAGGGGGAGAGTATAATGGTGTTTCAATAATGGTTATAATCAATGTATCTATCTGTTGTGGTGATCAAACACCATCATGGTTGCCATCAAGTCCAAAGTGGGAGATTGTTGGCAATATGATGCAATGTGTTGTCCTTGATGGAACTTCTACTTGATGAAGTTGTCCTTGATGGAAACTAACTTGATGAGTTGACTTTGGATAGCAACCTATTTGTTAATAATGTAAATCTAATGTATCTACAGAGCAGTTCAGAAGTAACAAAGAAAGAAATTCCAATAAATTCCAGAGTAATGATGAATAAGATATGTCACAAAGCATACGCGGGTTTGTAAAGGAAAAGTAGCGTATGTACGTGGAAAAGTACGTACCATGTAGCGTATGCCTATTTGCACTCTGAATTTATAAACTCAGGGGACATTACCATGGTATTGGCCCATCGTATTGAGCGCTGGATTATCTATTTGACCCCGTCCAGGAATACCATCAGCGGTTGAGTGGTTTTGACTCATGGTATTGACAAAGGCTAAATCTATATAAGGAGAAGAAGATCATAGTGCAAGGGTGTGCATGTGTAAGGGTTGTTAATAAATAAATCTCTTTAAGAGATATCTATATGGATGAACTATGTTCTTAATTGTTAGATCTGAATCTATGATGCACCCATGGATATAATGATGGTTCAAGATCTCTAGATCTAATGATGATGAATCTACAGAATGACCTACTAAAGGGATGGTGAAGAACTGGTGCAAGTCTGCTGAATTAAATGAATAAATCTAGGTAAGTTTTATAGATCTGGTAGGTTCTGCAAAATTTATTTTTACAGATCTATACGCTAGTTGGTTTCAACAAAAGCGTGTATATACGCGGGTTTGCTACATGAAAAGCGCGTATGGAAATTAGGGTTTTTGAAGAATAAAACACACAGAAGTATACGCAGGTTGATGTGCAGGAAAGCGCGTATGTACGTGGATTCAGTAAAGCAAAGTAGCGTATTGTATTTGAATCAATGTCTGTTCAGGGTTGAGTTTGTATCTGCATATGTATTCTGAAGTCTGGGTTTTAATGAATACTTCACTCTGAAGTATTTCTGCATGGAATGGGTAATATTTTATTGATTGATCGGAATTAATAATGTACCTATGAAGAAAATGATGAAGAGGGATCTCTAGATCTGAAATGACTATGTATTTTCTAGATCTGTTAATGGAATGTTTAGATCTGTGATCTGGCGAATCTTTGCTGACGTAAATGGTGAAATCTGAGTTATCTGTTCTGAAGAGCTGCATAGTTCTGAAAAGTTACAGATCTATACGCATGTTCATCTCAGCGAAAGCGCGTATATATGCAGGTTCATTTCAGAAAAAGCGCGTATATGCAGTTTTGTCTCTGTGAAAGCGCGTATATACGCAGGTTCAGTGAAGTAAAAGTGCGTATGGAATCTAGGGTTTTGTTGAAGTGTGTGGAATGAAATGTCTGATCTGTTTTTCTGTTTTACTGCTATCTGTCAATGATGTATTCATACAGTTCTGGGATGTTTGAATGTTGAATATGCTGCTGATTATGTTGATTTAAGATCAAGTTGTTGGTTGATTGGTTGATGGAGTTATAAGTTTCAGTTTGATGTATGGAGTGGGTCCAGTCTTAAAATTTGTTGAAAAGTGGCCTACAAGGTATGTTGTGTGGAAGCTGTTGGATCCAGTATGAAAATTGATGAAACATGGTTTGCGGTGGTGCTGAGGGTCTAAGCCTTCAGTGAGGGGGTTGTAGCTCCCTTCCAGGAGAGGCTGGTAAACGAGAGCAGGGGGTAGTAGCTCCCTTCCAGGAGAGGCTGGTAAACAAGAGCAGGGGGTAGTAGCTCCCTTCCAGGAGAGGCTGGTAAATGAGAGCAGGAGGTAGTAGCTCCCTTCCAGGAGAGGCTGGTAAACGAGAGCAGGGGGTAGTAGCTCCCTTCCAAGAGAGGCTGGTAAACGAGATCAGGGGGTTGGAGCTCCCTTCCAGTAGTGGCTGGAGAACGAGAGAAGGTGGCAGCCTTCTGCAGGTGGGTACCTGCGTGCTGGTATGAGTCTGCACAAGTAAAAAATTGTAAGAATTTTTCTTTATAATAAATATTGAAGACAGAGACGACAGTAGCAGTGGTTTTCTCTCGAATTGGGTTTCCACCTTAAATATTGGTTTTCATGTGTGTTGCTTATGTGTGATGGTTTATTTTGTTATTACTACACATGCTTACTACTTACTAAACACCTGATGAATGAATGATGCAATGATATAAGTAAAGAATTAAATGCATAATAAGATCTCTGAACATACGCAAGTTTTCTTAAGGATATCCACGTGTATACGCGAGTTGGGTTCAGTAAAGTAGTGTATTGTTTTAAGAGAAGGAAAAAGTAAAAAATTTTCAGTCAGCTCTAAATACTGATTCACCCCCTCCCCCCCCCCTCTTAGTATTTTTCCCAACAGTTAACCCAATAATCCTCGCAACTGCTTTATAGTTGTGGGGACTTTCCATTCCTTAATGGCTTTAATTTTGTTAGGGTCTACCTTAACACCCTCGTGAGATACAATATGACCCAGATATTCCACCTCTTGTACTCCGAAGAAACATTTGGATGTTTTGCATATAATTTTTTCTCCTGCAATAGTTTGAGCACCTTGTCAACATGTTCAACATGATCCTTCTAAGACCTGCTGTAGATTAGTATGTCATTAAAAAATACTAGCACAAATTTTCCAAGGAAGGGTTTGAAAATGGAATTCATCAACCCTTGAAATGTAGAAGGTGCATTGGTAAGGCCAAAAGGCATGACCAAAAATTCATAATGACCCTCATGAGTTCGAAATGTTATTTTCGGAATATCTTTAGTCTTCATTCTAATTTGATGATATCCTGAACGAAGATCTAACTTGGTAAAATAAATTGCTCCATGTAATTCATCCAATAATTCATCGATCACGGGAATGGTAAATTTATCTTTAATGGTGAGATTATTGAGCTCCCTATAATCCGGACACATGCGCCATGATCCATACTTCTTGTGTACCAATACTACAGGAGTAGAGAAAGAACTTTGACTAGGTTGAATTATACCCACCTCTAACATTTCTGCAATCATACGTTCAATTTCACTCTTTTGGACATAAGGATATCTATAAGGCCTGATGTTTGGAGGAACACTTCCTGGAATCAAATGAATAGCATTATCATGATCACGAATAGGTGGGAGTCCTTTGGGAGTTTCAAACACCTTGGAATGATTGTCCAAGACTTGTTGGAGATCTGCAGAAATAGATGATTTTGATGTCGGAACTTCTAGTGAGCATAATTGTGAAATTATGCCTCGTTGTTCTTTCTTTAGAAGCTTTGTCATGACATTAGAGCTTATTATCCTTCCCGGCTTCCCTTCAATACCCCGTAATTCGACTTCCTTTCCTTCTGAAAAAAATTTCAAGAAAAGTTCTTGAAAAATTAAAAGCTACCGTCCCCAAAGATTGTAACCATTGTACTCCTAGTACAACATCAGCACCTCCCATAGGAATGGAAAGCATTGGACTAGTCAATACATATTCCCCCATGGTTAGCTTGATATTATGGCATTTTCCAGAGCAATTTATAGTTCCTCCATTTGCAACCATCACTGTACATTCTGGTGCTGGGTATAGGAAACAATTTAATTCCTTGGCTACCTTACAATGAATAAAATTATGGGTGCTACTTGAATCAATCAACACTATTACCTCTTTCTTCTTGATTTGTCCTTGTATCTTGAGAGTTTGAGGAGTGGTAATTCCTGCCAATGCATTACACTATATGGTCGGATTCATTTCTTCCTCTTCTAGGGTTGGTTCCTGGTGTATATCCTCTTCTTGTTCATTTTCTTCTTCCTCTTCACAATCTATGTAAAATAATTTCTTCTCAGCACACTTATGACCTTTAGTGTATTTGCTATCACAATTGTAGCAAATCCCTTTTGCTCTTTTTTCTTCCAATTGTTGTGGTGTCAACCTTGTAGGTTGTGGAAATCTAGGCGTAGCAACACTTCCTTCTTTATAGAATTGAGTGGTAGGCTTCCTTGTCGCCATAATTTTACATTCAACTTTTCTTGCCAACCCGAATGCCTTCTCCAATGAATCAGGTTCCAAAACGCGAACTTCATGTTGGATGTTATCCTTTAAAGTGCCTATGAAGAGATCAATCCTGTGTTCCTCTGGAATATCAGTTACCCTTATATTCAATTTTTGGAAGTCCTCAATGTGCTCCCCACTAAACCCTTTTGTTTGAGATTTATCAATTGGCTAAAGAAGGTGTTGCTCTTTGTATCCTCATAATGTGCTATCATTTCCTCCGTAAAAATTGACCAAGTGACAATTTGTTTACGGGAGCAAAGCCATTGATACCATACAAATGTATTTTGTTCTAAATGTAAAGTTGCAATGCGTACCTTTTGTGTGTTTTGCACGTTATGGAGATCAAAATATTGCTCAATCTGTAGTATCCATGTTACAGGATCCTTTCCATCAAACTTCCTCATATCCATTTTTGGAATATGGTGGTTCTTCCCGCCAACATTAGAGTTTATGAAATCATGATTAACATTTATTTTGTTCTCATCATGAGTTTCCTCTACTATATTTTCACCATTAGGAAACATCTGTTGTATCAACTTTGTCAAACCTTCCATGTCTACTTTTAGATCATTCTTCATGTTTTCCATTTTTTCATCGATCTTAGCTTCCATGTCATCCATCTTAGATTCCAGGCTAGCTTCCATGCCATCTATCTTAGCTTCCATGCCATTTTTCAATCCATACATCTTAGATTCCACACCTTTCTTCAAACCATCCATCTTAGTTTCCACGCCTTTCTTCAAAACTTCCATGTCATTTTTTGTTTCTTTTTGCGAGAGCGAAATTTGTTGCACTTGCTCTTGTAAATTTGATATGTCATGTTGCCATTCTTCATCTTCATGAGTCATAGTAGAGTCTTCTAAAGGCTTAATGGGTGTTGAATTATTTTTAGGGGCCATTTTAGAATCTAATACTGATATATATTCTACAATATGCCCTTGGAATCAATTCAACTTGATTCTTCAAACAAGACTTATGCAATTCGGGAAAAAAAAATACACACCTTTTACTTGCTTTTGAGGAGCTCTATATTGAAATTTAATTATCTCTGTAATTGTAGATCCTTAATATTTGAAATTCAGCCTTGTAATAGCCCTCTGAAGCTTATTTCAAATATCACAGGTCTGACCTGATTTGGATTCTTCAAGACAAAGCTATGTCCAATCTCCCACAATGACCCAATTATGGACTAGTTCAATAGAGCGAACTTGTATGACTTTCCACGTGTCATTGTTTCCTCCTTTGGCTCTAAAATTGATAGACAGGAAACTATAGTCCGTGTACTTGTAGCCACTTTTTACATCATTCCAATCCAATTTTCAGAGAGAGAGTTATGAAGATTTTCCCATGATAACCTCTTTAAGATGAAATTCGGGAGCCTAAAAAAGACCTAACTTCCACAGATCATATCTCCGCAAATATTGCAAACCAAGCTCTGTAATTGTGTGACGATGTTCCTCAGTATTTTGGCTTCTTTCTCTAAAAATTTCAGCTTCTGGAACTTCGTAAAAAAAATGTTATAGCACAAATTTGTGATGACCTGTTTAGGTTAAATTCAGGAGCCTGCAAATAGCCCTAAATTCCACAGATCATATCTCCAAAAATATTGCGAACCAAGCTCTGAAATTTTGCGAAGTTGTTACTAAGAATTTCGGCTTAGCACTCTAAAAATTTAGCTTCTGAACCTTTGTAGAAAAAAAATTATATCGAAAATTCCACGATGATCGGTTTGGAGCAGCGAAAACCCTAGAATCCAAAGCTCTGATACCAAATGTTGTGAAAACAGCTCTAAAAATAGAAGAAAAGAGATATCAACACCTTAGAAATAAGCCACTTTGAGGGGGAAAGCTCCAATACATTACATGAATGAAAAATTCTTGGATGATACAAATTACAAAACCTCCTTTCTATATATAGGATTCCATGGGGCCACAATGTAATCCTAGTGGGGCCACAATGTAATCCTAGCCGACCTAACAATAATAATTTAAAGGCACAATAATAAAAATATGGGGGTTACAAGGGTACAATAATAACAATAAAGGGGTTATACTAACAAAAATAAGGAACTATACTAGTAATATAGAGACCTAACATTGTACATTATGGAGTTCAAAGTATTTCTCCATTTGTAGTATCCATGTTATCAAATCCTTGACATCAAACTTCCTCATATCGATATTTGGAATATGTTGGGTGTTTGATCCAATGTTAGAGTCTATGAAATCATGATTAACATTTCTTTTGTTCTCATCATGAGTTTCCTCTACTACCTTTTCACCATTAGGAAGCTTTTATTGTAGAAACTTTCTCAAACCTTCCTTCAAACCTTCAAGTTTTTCTTTTATACCATCGATCTTAGCTTCCATGCCATCCATCTTAGCTTCCATGTCTAATTTTAAACCATCCATGTCACCTTTTATTTCATCTTTGGTTTCTCGTTGTGAGAGTGAAATTTATTGAACTTGGTCCCGTAATTTTGATATATCATGCTGCAATTCTCCCTCTTCATGCATCATAGTAGAGTTTTATGAGGGATTAATGCATGTATAATTATTTCTTGGAGGAATTTTATAACCCAATACAGATATATATGCTTCAATATGCCCTTGGAATCACATCAAACTTATTTTTTCAAACAAAAGTTATGCAAAAAAAATTTAAAACACACACATTTTTCTTCATTTTAGGAGCTCAATATTTAAACAGATGTAACTCTGTAATTCCAGATCTCAAAGATCTAAACTTTAGTCCTATGGTATCCCTCTAAATCTTCTTTCCAATGCCATAATTCATACCTAATTTTGATTCTTCAAGTTAAAGTTATGCCTAATCTCCCACAATGACTGTTACACCATTTTTTGGTCATCTAACCTGTTACTATTAGATGGACCTAAGTACACCATGTAAGACCAATTTTACCCTAAGTAAAATTTCTTTCACTATGAAAAATAACTTAGTAAACCACCTTTATTAAGTTGTTTATGGTCCAAATAGGAAACCCCATGAGGAAATATTAAATAAATGTACATTTCTTTGATTTTCCTTAAGGAATAATTAGTTAAACAGCGGTTTAATTAATATTCATGATCATATTTAACCCAAAACGGGAAATTTAATTAGATAAATCATTATTTATCTTATTATTTTATAGGAATAATTATTTAAACCTTATTTAAATAATATTCCTTGTTAAATTTAACTAAATCATTTATAAATAATTAAATAAATCATTATTTATTTGATTATTACTCAACCACATCCTTAAAATAATAAATAAATCATATATTTATTTATTATTTACAAATAAAGGGATTTGACCCAAGTCAAATTCTTTTTCCCTCCAACGAATATAATAAAATATTCCATAAAAGTTGGATCTTGATTTGGTTAATAATATTTTAATTATGCACCAATATCTAGACTAACTCAATATTTTGTTATAAATAGAAGGGTTTTTCCATTCATTCAATACCTTTCGTTGCTTAAAGATCACTCTGAATCTATACTTTTGGTTTGACTTTGATCCACCATCATTGTCATATTTTTCTATCTTTTTGCTTGTGAGCTCCCTTTGAGTTCCATTTTTGTCTAGGTTTTCTACACCATCAAGAGACGGATTTTAGATCTGAAGTGTTGAGGACTTACAAGAACCCATCCCATTGAGGAGAACTGGTAACATCCTTTTATGTTTTCCTCCCAGGTGCCACTAATACAAAATTATTTCAACAGATTCTTGTCTTGTCTATTGGATGCATGGAGCAACTCTTGTTTTTTATTTACTGCTTAATGTCTTTCAATGCATAGATCTAGATTTTTTTAGCATTTACCTTGGTCAACTAATTGGATATATAAAGATATTAGCAGCCATATTTTCTATTAGGGTTGTTTTTTGTGCACATCTAAAGTGGTATTTTTTCGTACACTTGCGATTAAGATTCATACTAACAACTGGTGACTCCACACGGGTTTAAAATTACGACCTCTGTCGTTTTTTAGATCCCTGCATATCCAGCTACTTCAAACCCTATGATTTCTCTTCAGCTTCTTGTTTTTCTTTTCTTGATTTTTCTTTTAACATATAAAACCCTAAAACATTAAAAATTCTAACTTCCGTGTGTTTTCAGACCTATTGCATAGGTGATCGGCATCAGCTGCAGCTAAGACGAAACATTCTTCTGAAACCTCCTCCTGAGAGTTCCGAAAGTGTAGGTCACACTTTTTGGGCCAAAACCTACAACTTGAACCTCCAGGGCACAGAAAACAGGCCAAAACCTGCGACCTCTGCTAAAAACGGGTCAGAAACTGCGACCTGGACTTTTTGCGAGAATTTTTCTGAGAGTTTTATGGGTTTGTCTGGGCCTCTGTTTAGGGTTTTCTGACCTCCATCTCCACCCATTTTGGACCTATAATTGTTCTTTTTTGCTCAAAAAAGTGGGAACCTAGCCCCCTAGGGCTTCAGTACCCTCCACCTTTTGTGGAAGAGTTTTAGCTGCTGCAGGTTGTCTGAAATTTCACAGTGTTCAGCCATTTTTCAGATCTGATCCCTCACCTTCAGATCCACTTTAGATTGACTATTTATCCATCCAAAATGCCTCTTTATAGTTTTTTTTCAGTTTTCTGCTGGGGTCCCCTCTGCTTCCCTCCAGGAGATAGCCTTTCACCACCTCATTTATAACAATTTTTCCTCTGATTTTTTGTTTTTTCTGCACATATTTCCAACAGATTTGACCTTTAGATCCTTGTCCCTCCTGAACTTAGATCTATTGGCTATTTTGGTGTGTTTTGACTAGATTTTTTTTCCCACCTACAGACTACTTATTGAGAGGCCCGCCTCCTTGGGTTTAGATTATTGCATTACTAGTTGTTTATTTTCTATTATTTCAGTTTCATATACTGTTACCTGCAGGTTTATTTACTGTTATACCACACACTTTTTATTTTTCTCTACAAACGTCTGGGTTTAAAAATTAAAATTTACACACTTTACACACACACCCTAAGTGAAGAAGAGCTTGGTTAACACCACCAAGAAAAGACTTTAAAACATTGAAATCAATTGATCCTGCACCTCTATGCCCTTGTTTCGACATTGTAATCAGTTGATCCTGCACCTCTCTTCCCTTGTTGGTCTCTCTTCCCTTTGTGCCATGTTCGTGTCGTCATCATTGTGCCACCAAGGCATTTATCCCGGAGACTTCTTGGCCTTCATGCTCAATTTCTGGTAGGAAGACTTACTCCTCCATGTAGGATTCGAGTTAGTCCTCCACCGATTCTACACTCCGACTCCTCTTCTGGTTCATTGGGTTCCCCTTCTAGTTCCGCCCCTGGTTCTCCCCCTGTCACCTTCACCATGTCTAGTTCAGGACCTGACGCTGGTGGTAGCCCTGGCCCTAATGCTGGGAATACTACTAGTGGGACCGTAACAAGAACTACCCAGGTTGCTCCCTTGCTCCCCTATATGGCAGGCCTCAGTCTTCCCAATTTTAACCAGTTGATCAATGACCATATACACCATGACGCTAGTTGGCCTGCTATGCCGACCAAGCTCCCTTCTGACATCCCCAAGTTTGAAGGCCTTGCTGGAGAATATCCTACAAATCATGTTCGATCTGTTAAACACCATGTTGAGGCACACACATGGTGTATGAGAAAGATGAATACACACACAAGAGACTCAACACACAATGAAAGATAAGCGTGAGGCTTTCTTATTTTCCATTATACAAATATGTACATTTATAGTACAATGGTGTGACTCTTGGTTTCATATTCCAAGGTCACTTGGACTCCATTGTGACTTTTCGCATTCCACACCTACCCATAGAGGATTAGGTGTTCCAACATCCCCCCTTAATCCAAAGGGGTATGTGTGAGTCCAAGAAAAGAATTGTAATACAAATCTCCAAAGTATACATGGCAGCACTTGGGCTGAATCAACTCTCTGAAATGTTGGAAAAAAAGAGGTGGTTTAAGGATGACCACCAACACTGGAATGCAAAACTTGTTGCAGTTCCTGGAACTCTTCCAAAACTGGCAAGAAGCTGAAAGCTTCTGCTAGAGGAATTGTCCCTCATAAAAAAGGGAGACCTTCAACCTAAAAGAAGGGAGGTCTACTACCTGTGATGGTTTCAGGATTACCAAAAACTCTGGAATTCTTGAAGCATTTCCTGGAACTCAACCAATGTTGGCAAGAAGCTGAAGGCTTCTGCTAGAGGAATTGTTCCTCATATATGAAAGGGATACCTTCGACCTAAAAGAAGGGAGGTCTACTACCTGTGATGGTTTTAGGTTATCCACCAACCAAAGATGAGGATTTAAGGTTTTCCACCAACCGAAGGCATGCTCATGGGCATTCGTGTCTCTGGCTACATCTCTGAATCTGGAATGACGAATTGTGGCTCAGGCTCGCTTGAACTGTTGGCTACAACTCTGAACATGGAATGAGAGATTGTGGCTCAGGCTCGCTTGATCTGACGTCGAAGCTTGTACATGACCACCATTTTCCCCCCTGTCAGGGACAAGGTGAGATGATGGTGAAAACTCAACTGCAAGTTTGCTCAATATCCGTGAACATGTTCTGACATGTGACTTAAACATCTTCTTGGCTGCTGATGCCCATTTCCAAGAATCGATCCATCCAATATGAATCTTGGTTCTTGCAGGAGGCTGAGGCTTGTTTCTGAAGCATCTGTCTGAAGAATGAGTGTGCCGACCATAGTGCTTGTAGGGATGAAGATCAAAACAGTGATCTTTCATATGGCCAACTCGATCACAGTGTTGGCATTTCTCAATCTGTTGTGGTTGTGGAAGTGGAGCAGGATCTGGAACAGCTGCAAGTGAACTGTCATACATGAATCCGACACTCTGAAATATGATGGGCTTGGTGTAGTCTGGAATATGAAAGGACACATCCTTGTCATATCCAAGACCAGTTCGGTGCTTGTTGTGGAAAGGCTCTTCCCAAGGTCTGATGATGGGCTTAGGAAGTGCAGGCTGATCTGCTGCATCTGCATATACATCTGCTCTAGTGCAATGAAATGAATGGGAATCAACTGCAACTTTACTGACTTGCTGCTGATGGGAGTCCTTCTCAATCTTCTGAACAAAAACAGGTTCAGAATGGTGACTCCTTTGGTGAAGTTCATCTTTTTGGAGCTAAGATTCCAACTGCAAAAACTCAATCTTTTCATGTGCGTCTTGCAAACAACTTTGAATTCTTCAAAGAGCATCCTTGCTCATTTTTATCATATCATCAACATTGGAATGAATGAGGTTATTCAACAACTCTAATGCCTCATTGATTTTAGCCATTTTCAACAACTTAGGCTCAAAATAAATGAAAGGGTGTCAGCTTCAACCGAAAATGTAGCCGTTTACAATGTGATTCAACAACAAATACAAATGACTCCAAAGAATTTCCAACTATGGAAATCTCAAAGTACAAAGTGTGCTCCTCAAATGATGGAGGACAATCAACTCAAATTTACTGATTGCAACTATGAAGAAGATGAAAATTCCACTCACAATACAATGTCAATATCTCCGCAAAAATATTTTGTAAATGTGCAGCTGAAAACACTATGCAAGAAGCCTTTAAGGCAGCTGAATTTTCCTTCAAATAGTTGTTTTGCACCAATAACAACTCGTCTTCAAATTTCAATTTCTTCAAAAAAATCACCCTTCAAATCAATGCCACAAATCACAATGCAAATCTGAAATTTTCTCTATGTA
This sequence comes from Pinus albicaulis, assembly GCA_034641835.2. NCBI lineage: Eukaryota > Viridiplantae > Streptophyta > Pinopsida > Pinales > Pinaceae > Pinus > Pinus albicaulis. Next base: position 833,628,744 of record CM076582.1, on the reverse strand, counting down.
TTTAGCTCATCTGCTCACATGTCATTTCTCATTTACTGCTGTTCATTTTCTCTATCTGCTCTTTCTATCTTCCTTTGTCTCTGCTGTTTTTTTTTTTTTTAATAGATTAATGGGAATAATTAAAAATGGAGGGGAAGGGGATTAATTAAAAGGAGGGGGAATTTAAAAAAGAATGGGAAATTTATTTGAAATGGGAGGGGGCTTAAAATAGATTTGAAAAAGGGAAGGGAATTAGTAATTAAAAATGGGGGTAATTAAAAAATGGGTAGGGAAATTTATTAAAAAAAAGGGAACGAAATTAAAAAGGTAGAGGGAGGCAAATTTAATTATATAAAAGGAAAGGGGGAATTTGAATCATGGGAAGGCCGAGCGTATGGCTGGAAGGGAGAGCGCTGGAGCTCGAGGGGAGTTGGTTGGGAGGGTTAGCGTAGATGGGGAGTGAAGGGTGAATAGGGAGAGGGTAGGGTCAGTCGTGAGGAGGGCGGCGTTGAGTGATCGGAGTATGGCGTGAGGTGTGAGAATGGGGGTCGAGTTGCAGGAAGGCGGTAGTGAGCGTGGGATGGGTGAGTTAGGGGGTGAGGTACCGTAGATTAGGGGGCGTTGACAGATAGCCGGGGGGGTGGGGCGACGCCAGGGGCCGAAAGGCCATGGAGAATAGCGTATGAGTGTTGAAAGGGGGCGTACTAAGGGTCTGTGGTAGTGTTAATGCAGAGAGAACCGGTGTTTGAAATGAGGAAGGGAGGTTGGAGCGGTGGTAGGCTTGTGTATATGTGGAGAGATGCGTGTTGATTGGAATGTGTTTGCCAAAAAAGAATGTAGATGCAGGTTGGGGAGGGGGGCCGAATGGCTTGAGATTTTTTTATTTTTTTATTTTTTATTATTTTTTATTATTTTTAAATAAAAACAACAGAGAGAGAAAAGCCAGAGAAACGTAGAATTTTTTCAAATGTATAGCAGAATTGGAGACTTTCCAAAAAAAAAAAATTTAATAGCCCAGCAGCAGAAGAACCCAGAATTGCAGAAATTTTTCAATGAAAAACTCAAAAATTTTACTTGAAAAACTCAGAAATTTTCTTCAAAAAAACCACTTTGAATAATATTCCAGCAGCTCTTCAATGTAGAACTTAAAAATAATCAGAAATCTTTTCCACTAAAAAACTCATAAACTTCTTCAGAAACCCAATTTAAACAATTTTCAACAGCTCTCCAAATTGTAGAATAAAAGCAGAAATTGCAGGAAAAATAAGCAGTGAGAAAACCTTCAAATGCACAATGCTGCTTTTCTCCAAAACCACTGCTACTCTTCTTCAAAACAAATTTCTGAATGCTGCCAATTTCTGAATGCGGCAAAATGTCTACTGCAGAAACTCTGAGTGCTACAAAAATGCCAATAATTTTTGCAGATATGCACAGGCCATAAACACAAATGGCTCACTCAAGTTGGAGCAGGGCCAGCAATCACCCACTCTGACACCATGTTAAACACCATGTTGAAGCACACACATGGTGTATGAGAAAGATTAACACACACACAAGAGACTCAACACACAATGAAAGATAAGCGTGAGGCTTTCTTATTTTCCATTATACAAAGATGTACATTTATAGTACAATGGTGTGACTCTTGGTTTCATATTCCAAGGTCACTTGGACTCCATTGTGACTTTTCGCATTCCACACCTACCCATAGAGGATTAGGTGTTCCAACACGATCTTTCCACATGTGGTGTTCGTCTAAATCCATTACTGATGACTCTGTCTGTCTTCGGTTGTTCCAACGTACACTTACTGACGAAGCTTCTAAGTGGTATGTTGATCAAGCCTCATCCTCTCATACCACCTTTGTGACTCTTTCTCAGGCTTTCCTATCTTATTTCCAGCTTCCTCTTTGTTACGACACTGGTATCAAACATTTGACTTCTTTCATTCAATCGTCCGCGACCCACCTATCCGATCATGTCCCGGAATGGTGGAGAAGAAAGAGCCTATGTCGAGCCCCTACCTTCGAAGACTGTGTCTACATGGAATAGTTCCTTTGATCTCTCTTTCCTGCTATCAGCAAGGATGTCGCATCGCATTTCCCTCAAACCGAAGAAGCCACTCTCCAGATTTCATTAAAATATGACCTGATCTACGCTCAGTCAAGTTATGTTTATACCATTCTACCTAATCTTCCTAGACCCGGTGGTCCCAATGCACCGGGGGAATCTCATGCCATCGACGGTATTGTTGGAGCTCTCTCTCATCCATATGCTCAGCCTCCCATGGGCTATGGTTTTCCACAGGGAGGGGCCAACACCTCCTGCACTTTTACCCCTCCTGGTAGCATGTATCCAGGATACGGCATACTTCCTCCTTTTTCCAAACCTTCTGTTTACCACAATGTTACCCAACCTTTTTATTATCCATATCCGCGGCCCAGTGCTCCAGCTCCTCCAGCATTAGAACCTCCCCCTCCCTTGCCCTCTCAACCGCTGCAACAATAGCCACCGCCCCCTCAAGGGCAGGTGTATGCACAGCAAGGCATGACTAATCCTCCTCCCTCTAAAAAGAAGAGGAAAGTCACTAAAAATAGTTCTACTCCTAGTAATATTGGACCTAATCCTAAAAATAATGCACCTAACACTGCTAACCAACAATAGGGCACTCAACCCAAGCAGGACAGGCGTGTTCGCACGAATAAGCCTTGTTCTTGTTGTGGTGTTTTTGGTCATTACATGCACAATTGTCCTCTTCTACCACAGATGAAGCAGATGTGGGAGTCTCAAGCAACATTGCAAGGAAAGAAATCCTCCCCTTTCATCCCTCCTATTGTTGTGCCTAGTCAGCCGACTATGTTTACTAATCCTTTCCCTCATCAGGGATTTGTGGCTACCCAACCACCTGAAGGTCAGGTGTCCACACAACCTCCTCCATCTGGTACCTTTGATTACCAGATTTTCATGATGAACTCTAACCAACCTATAACAGTAGACCTCAACCTTCAAACTCAGTCCCGTTAGTACAACAAGCCTCCTGCTACATCTGTCCCCGAGCCACCTCCCTCGGGTTCTATAGAGCCTCTTTTGAAAACTAATGGTCCTTTGCAGATCCCTCATCCTAAGGCAGAGGTTCATACAAAGATCCCTAAGGGACCACTACACTGAAATGCTGCTTCTAGAAAAGCTTCCTATTCATATAGTATAGTAGATGATTTGGCGCAATCTCCTGTTGCCATTTCAACGTTGGAACTCCTCCAGTCGTGCCCTTCACAACGAAAAGCTCTACTATCTGCCATGAGAACTGTAGATCCTTCCCATGATCACTTGATCGTCTTCAATGTTGACCAGTCAGAACATCCTCCTCTTCCTACTTCCGTCGCCTTCCAAATCCCAGTCAAGATCTAGAACGCCAACATTTCCCGGTATATCATTGATGAGGGGGCATCCACCTGTGTGATGTCCGCTTCAATTTGGAAGCAAATCGGATCACCTAATTTGGCTCCTTCCATGATCACTCTTCGAGTGTGGGATGGCCATGCCTCCCATCCCATTGGCCTATTCTGCAATTGTCCTATTACTCTTGCGGGCAAGACTGTTTGCGTTGACGTAGAAGTCATAGATACCCCCTTAGATTACAATATTCTATTGGGTCATAGCTACACCTATGTGATGTATATTGTCCCATTTGCAGTTCACCGCAAGATGTCCTTCCCTCATAACTGAAATATAGTCACCATTAACTAGTTGACATATTACGAACCGAAGTCTTAGACCTCCCTTGAGTCCATCATCTCTTCGGTGTCCAATAAGCAAACTATCGATCCATTGACCAGTGTCTCACCCGGAGTCTACAAAGACTCCTATTTTCTTTGTACATTCCCTGGTCTTCCTCCTCCTATCTATAATCCTATTTCATCGAATGTTTGCATGATGCAATCGTCTCAGGCTTCCCTCAAGTGGCTCGCTTCGGCTAGTCAGCAGCCTTGCCCTCCGCAGCCTACTCCTAGCCCTTTGATTCAGCCTTCTGGACATCCTCCTCCTGGCCCTTCACCTACAGCTAGTATCCACGAGCCTCTTTACCCTCCTGAAATAGTTCCTCTAGGCCTTAACCATCTTGGAGTAGTCTCGCCTGGCCATTACCCCTCCAGTCAGATACCGTTCCTAGCTCCCCCTCCAGGAGTGTACTCAGTACGTATCATGGCTACCCTATCTCTTCCTAACTTGACCCTAGGGATTCCCATCTGGTACCTTGATCACCCAGCTGCTACCCTGCCTGGTCAACCCAAAAATTATCTTGCTTTGACCCCGGTTCAACCGGTCCCTATGACTTCTCCCACTGCTACAGTGCCTCATCCACCTCAACAGGAACCTCCTCCTGTTCCGACCACTTCGGGTAAGAAGGGAAAAGCTCACATGAAGGCATCTAAAGACAAGGTTTCCCTGACAAACCTTGCCCCTCCTCTGCCACCAAATCATACTATCCAGTGTGCTTTGTGTGATGTTGTCGTTCATGCCACCCATACCTGTCCAGAGTTGCCTCACCTCAAGCCCATGGTCAATGAAACGTTTCCGGAATCTAATATCCCTGAGGTCTATTTTACTATACCCGATTCAATCCCGAAACTCAAGTCTTTGCACACAAATCACCCTTGTGCTTTGTGTGATTTCCATGGCCACTATACTCACCTTTGTCCCTGCCTTGAAGAGTACCACTCCTCTTTGGAAGCAGTATGTCAATTCGAGGCCAAGCGCAACGAGTCCACCGCTCTCTTGTTTGCGCGTTTTTCTTTGGCAGAACCATAGGACACATCCACTCCTATTGACATTCCCCCTTCGTATGTCAAAATAGCAGTGTCTTTGGCCACTGTCCACTACCTGTCATCATCTATGAGATCCTCGATGGAAGACCCCCCTAGACATTCCCCTTATGTTTCGCTTGACCTCCCTTCAGCGATCACCTTGGGCTCAACATCAATGGATCCTTCATCTACTTGTTTTTCTGTCACCCCTTGTGACGATGTGCATTCGAACCTCTCTTCTCATGATGATGAGTCAGGTAGCTTCGTCACATCAAGTGGTTTTTCTTCCACCAGTCACCCTATCTTCTATTATGATGACAACATTATGGAAGTAGTCACCACCCCTGACTTTATCTATCCCCCCTTACATCAAACCCATGCATTCAAACCACATACGCCTTGTGGTCATTACAATGACACCCAATGTTTGGGTAAGGTGGCACCCATATTTGAGAGTCTAGGAGAAGCAATTATCCACAAATCTCCTAGTGTATCTGGTCATGTCAACTCTAGTACCCTTATTATTCCCCATTTAGAAGAACCTCTAGAGTTTCATATCACTTCATATCACTCTAGGGATGATACCCCTCATCATTCCTTCATCTTACATCAACAACTCAGTCCCTTCGACATTGTTGTTTACCAACCTGTGGGCTTTTTAGGAGAGCACCAGTTCACTATCTCCAAATCCACTCTTTGGGATAGTGACACCATGTATGCCAACCCATAAACTTAAGTCCATTTGCTTCATATATGCAGTACCAAAAGATATTGGTAATCCTCCATTATCTTTCTCAAACTATATAATCATAACGAAAACAAATGGCACACCACATCATAAAAATGTGTTTATATTCCCTCTTTCTAAATACATTTTGGCATGACCATAACATGCCTGGGGGCACCTATGCCCCCCAACCATAAAAATCCTGGCTCTCAGCAAAAAACAGCACTGAAACCTCCTTTCTCTGACAAGTCACACTTTTCAGGTCATTTCCTGGGATAGGTAGCAGTTTTCTTCCCAGTACCTGCTACCCAGGTCGCAGAACAGACCCCAAAAAGTGCGACCTAGCCTATTCATGAGCTCTGGGTGCCTAAAATGAAATTTTGATCCCCTTAATTGAAAGAGTAGGGTTAGGACTCTTACCTACAACTGAAGGATCTCGATTCCAACGGTTGGTTTGTCTGCTACGATCGCCGCAAGATTTAGGGCCTTCACTCCTCTCTACATTCACCACAACTCCAGATGCAAATGAGTGAATTTGGAGGGAAAATACCTTATTAAAAGAAAAACCCATGTTTTTTCTTTCGCCTGCTGCATCCAAACCATAGCTCAATTTGAAAAATTGTCTGTACCGTTGGAAAGCCCTCACCGAGCCCTCAAATGGGTATCTGTTATTGTTTTGTTATTTGCTACTTCACTAGGACACATTTCGTCTAAGAAGGGTCACTTCACCACTCCTAAAAATCGAATTTATTCACTTGCAACACTTGTACTTGGGACACCACGTTGCCTTTATACTTATCCATGCTTGTGTCGATTTTCGTCATGAGTAACCATCATGTACTCATGTTTTTATGGTCCCCATTGGACCTTTTCTGTGTGGCAGCATCATCGATTCACCCTTTGTTTAGAGAATCCGAGTTGATTCATCATCGCATTCATGGAGTCTATCCCGAGTCCCTTGTATCCTGTCATATTCCTCCATCCTTCAGTGCTTGTTTCCTCTCTCATGTCGCACATTATGGCCTTCAGTCCTACTATCCCCTATCGCTTATGATATTGTGTCAGTCGGTACCAGGTCATCCATACCCTTTATGCTCTAACAAGGGAAGTCGTCCGTCCGCTATTCAGTACCCTCCATTTCATCATCATCCCTGGTGTCATTCTGTCAGTCGCTCTACTACTTTCTCTCATGCCTTATTTGAGGATTGCTCATTGCCTCACCTATGGTAAACCTCCTTCTGTCAACATCAGATCATTCATTCCAGAAGACAGGTCTAGAGGGTGGTGTACCTTAGTTCCAGCTTCCACTCTTGTTCGCTGCCTCAGATTAAGCAAAGGGACTCCTTATTTCCCTTTGACTTGATTTTTTCTCAGCTCTAGCTCCTTTCAGCATGATCAAGATCCGTATACTTGATGGGTCAGTGATGTAGAAGATGATACCAGCGATTCCCAGGTGTGTGTGAGATGTTTTAGCCCTCATGAGGGGGTGGCCTTACATGTAGACCCCCACATGCCTAGATGACCTATTCATTACAGCCTTTGATACAGCCCCATAGATTTGATGATGTCGACCTTAGCCACTTGCAGCGCCTTTTTGTTTGCATGTATCAGTCATATTTTCAGAGCCCTTTCCTGTTTACAGGGGCATTTGGGTTGTATTTGTATCTCATGTACTCAGATAGTATTGTATAATTCTTGGTTGTTATCCCAGGGACAGTATGTATGTGGGATTCATTATCATATTTTTATCTGGCTCATTTTATGCCAGTGTGTACTATATAGTTCAGTCCCTTGTTTACTGGACGCATTATTCTTTGTACTTTGTCTCGGCGGGCATAGGTATGCCTCCCCCCCACCTATAGCACAGGTTCTCACTCATAAAAGAGACTTGTCACACCTGTAAGTCTCACCTCCTCAGGGTCTAGTCCTTTAGCGCTTCGGTCTACCTTATATTTCTCTCTCTTTGACTTCCCCTTCGGTGTCTAGTGATTGAGTTCTTACAATGTACTTCGGTCATACGATTAGCTCCTAACGCTCACGCTGGGGGGCAATCTGTTACACTATTTTTTGGTCATCTAACCTGTTGCTATTAGATGGACCTAAGTACACCATGTAAGACCAATTTTACCCTAACTAAAATTTCTTTCACTATGAAAAATAACTTAGTAAACCACCTTTATTTAGTTGTTTATGGTCTAAACAGGAAACCCCATGAGGAAATATTAAATAAATTTACATTTGTTTTATTTTCCTCAAGGAATAATTAGTTAAACAGCAATTTAATTAAATTCCTGGTCATATTTAACCCAAAACAGGAAATTTAATTAAATAAATCATTATTTATCTTATTATTTTCTAGGAATAATTATTTAAACATTATTTAAATAATATTCCTTGTTAAATTTGACTAAATCATTTCTAAATAATTAAATAAATCATTATTTATTTGATTATTACTCAACCACATCCTTAAAATAATGAATAAATCATGTATTTATTTATTATTTACAAATAAAGGGATTTGACCCAAGTCAAATTCTTTTTACCTCCAACAAATATAATAAAATATTTCATAAAAGTTGGATCTTGATTTGGTTAATAATATTTTAACTATGCACCAATATCTAGACTAACTCAATATTTTGTTATAAATAGAAGGGTTTTCCATTCATTCACTACCTTTTGTTGTCTAAAGATCACTCTGGATCTATAATTTTGGTCTGACTTTGATCCACCATCATTGTCATATTTTTCTATCTTTTTGCTTGTGAGCTCCCTTTGAGTTCCATTTTTGTCTAGGTTTTCTACACCATCAAGAGAGAGGGATTTTAGATCTGAAGTGCTGAGGACTTACAAGAACCCATCCCATTGAGGAGAACTGGTAACATCCTTCTATTTTTTCCTCCCAGGTGCCATTAATACAAAATCCATTCAACATATTCTTGTCTTGTCTATTGGATGCATGGAGCAACTCTTGTTTTTTATTTATTTCTTAATGTCTTTTAATGCATAGATCTATATTTTTGCAACATTTATCTTGGTCAAATAATTGAAGATCTAAAGATATTGGTAGCCATATTTTTTTTTATGGTTGTTTGTTATGCACAGCTAAAGTGGTATTTTTTTGTACACTTGTGATTAAGATTCATACTAACAATGACCTAATTATGGGCCCTGGTTCATTAGAGAGAACTTGTATGGAATTCCACATGTCACTATTTTGACCTTCTGATCCAGGTGGATATCGGTGGCCACCCACCTATTCCATTTGAACCAGCACCATCAATTCTTACATCTTTTCACATTCAGCACAACTTACTATTTTTAGCAGGTTTTCGGGTCCTCCACTCCCGGAGCCGTTTTGGGGGCTTAATGATCAAAGTGGATATTGGTGGCCACCCACCTATTCCATTTGAACCCCCACCATCAGTTCTTTCAATTTTCAAGTTGCAACAAAACTTACTATTTTTAGCAGTTTTTTGGGTCTTGAACTTCCAGAGCTGTTTTTAGGCCCTAAACGAAATTTTTTGGGAAAACGAAGAGCAACATGGGTCCATGGACTAATGTTTCTCATTCAAAATTTTTACTCCTCAGACAGATCTTTCTAATGAGCTATTGAGCACGTCAAACAGAGATCGGATTCCAAAGTTACGTCCCCGGGAAGTTGAACCACCAATTTACCCAAACGGGGCCCATAGTTTTGGCGCTTCATCTCCTAGGGTTAGGTTTTTGGAAGTTTAGAGTTCTCCATTGTTTCTCAATCATAAATAGGCCCTCGAGCCTCATTGTAACATAGTTTATAGGTCTGTATCCATCACATATCTTCTCAGAGATTCGCTACCAGCACCCTAGCTATTTTATTTCCATTGTGCCTGTAAGCATATTTCTGTTATTTGATATTAATGAAATGAAGCATTATTTCCACTGCATCTCTATGTTCATGGTTATTTATGTATTCTGTTGCATTCCTGCATAAAATCCAGATCACATTCAACTCTGAAATCGATACACAAGTAACTAAGGTCCCTGCACTTTCGACCACTTCTTACAGAATTTCAATCCAGTTTTTTAAACAAAAATTATGACGATTTTCCCTGAGCCACCTGTTTGAGATGAAATTATGGAGCCTGTAAAAACCCTAACTTCCTCAAATCATATATCCGCAAATATACTGAACCAAGATCTAAAAATTTTACATGATGTTCTTCTAGATTTCAGCTCAAATGGGTTTTTTTTTATATTTTGAACCTTTGTATAAAAAATTTTATAGCAAAAACTCCAAGATGACTTGTTTGGAGCAGCGAAACCCTAGAATCCAAAGTTCTAAAACCAAATGTTATGAAGCCAGCTCACAAAATAGAAGAAAATATAGATCAACGACTTAGAAATTAGCCTCTTTTAGGGGTAAACCTACTTTACATTACATAAATTAACAATTATTGGATGATACAAATGACAAAACCTACTTTCTATATATAGGAGTCTAAGGGATCCCAATATAATCAGAGCCTACATAACAATAATAATGTAAGGGCACAACAATAACAATAGTGGGCTTCTATGGGGCACAATAATAATAATATGGGGACTACATGGGCACAAAAATAGCAGTAAGGGGGTTACACTAACAATAATAATAAGGGGTTATACTAGTATTATAGGGACCTAACACCCCACTAGATCACTAGGAAAAAAAAGCATGGATGCCACCGGATTTATCCACCTACACCATGAGAAATTTTCCTATCTCCTAGTCTCTCGGATTTACCGCAATCCACACCATATCACCAGGTTCTAAACCGAGACTTTTCTCTCCAAGATTTACCGTATATCCCATCCAAAGATTCCTAGGCTCGATGGAGAGCTAACACAAAATCTGGCTTTACCGCAACCCAAAATGCAGTTCAGGGGTTACTAGGCCATGTGTTCTATCATTCAGATATCCACCTCACTCAGTTTTGAATCCATCTGGAAATCTAGCTCAAACAAAACATGAGAACCCCATCACACCATGGCTATCCAGAAATGGCAAGGCTAGGATGAAAACATTGTCACTCCTTGGAAAACCCAAGCCATGATAGCAAAGAACCACATGCAATACCATGCATGCCAAACCTAGCAAGGAAATCACACATGAAAATTGATACTTTCAAAGAATCCTATTGTTGCTACTTGATCCAGTTCTTCCTTGCTTTATCCTTCCTTCCTCTTTCCTTCTTTGAATTTCTTGATCTAATGCCAAAGGGCTCCAAGGAAACTCTAAGTGGCCAAGAGTGAGAGAAAGAGAGAGAATAATGAGAGAGCTTCATAATTGAATTGAAAAAAGGTATCAATTGGTCCTCACAATATTTTTTATCTATTAGACCTCTATTTCCTTCATTTTCCATTATTTTCCTCCATTTTGATCCTCGTATGCAACCTGTGACCTTTCACCTTCCTTTTCTCCTATTTTCCATTAATTCATAAACAAATGTGCCCAAAATTCCATTTTTCCTTTCCAAATCCTTAGCCTTTGCCTTTGCCAATTTCCTTAGCCATAATAAATAAAATGAACATCCACACTAGGATGTTTTTCCCAACATTCAGCTTGGAATAAGTGTCCCATCAACCGTGGTTATTATTTTTCCTTTATTAACATTTATTACATTGAATTTTCACCAGGGTTGTTACAAAACCCTCCCCCTTGGGGGAAACCTTCGTCGGTGTTCAACCATACCTATACCTTAGAAAAACCACTAAAATAAAACATACTTCCCATGGATATTTATAACATAGCTCGATGTAGTATTTACAATGATCACCCTGCTAAAAAGCAAACCAACATGACCACATAACATCATGACAACTATAATGATGTGACACACATAACGCTTATTGGATATTTATAACATATCTCATGGTATTATTTACATCCATATACATATGTACACATACTCGAACATCTGATCAAAAGATATACCAAAACATCATACCAAAATTGCTTTGCCTCAACTGGCAAACAATGAAGGATACATAGCCCGAATTTGATCCTACATCTCCCATGTAGCTTCATCGGGCCCAAATTTCTTACATTTTACTTTAACCTGCTCGATTTCTCTGTTCTAAAGCATGAGTACCTTTCTCTGCAATATACACTAAGGTTTCGACTGGAATCCTCCATATCGCTCCACCTGCAATGTTAGACTCCTGTAATTCACAGTATCACAAGGTGACTAATTATTTCTCAGGTCTTTCATATTGAAAATAATATTCCATGGTTGTCATTTATTTCCAGAAAAGGAAGGAAATCCTGACTGTCAAGAACTTCAAAGGAATCAATCTGCATTTTCAGTTTAGTGGAAAGGGGAAAGTGTTGTTGATAAGGTGTAATGGTGAGAAAACTTCATTTCTGCCCTCATTCATCTCATTTACCCTCCTTTTCCCTTCATTTTTCCATTTTCTAAAGTCTCGTGCTTCGTTTCTTTCAAACCCCTTTTTTAACTATTAAAATTTGATTTTTATAGTTAAAAAAGCATCTTTTCCCACCCCCTAATAGCCATATCATTTTCTCATTTAAAATTACCGTATATTTCCTTATTCGCAGCTTCGCCCCCCACTTTAGGCCACTTGAATATATATATATATATATATATATATATATATATATATATATATATATATATATATATATATATATATATATATATATATATATATATATATATATATGGCATAGACCGCATAAGCCTTACCTTACCCCTTCCTTGCCTTTCTCATCAACACTTTGCAACAATCCTAGCCACATTCCATTTGCCACTTTATAACTCTGTCGATGTGATATAATGGGAGCCTTCTCGCCACGTCACCCTTGTTCTCATCGCACATCACAATCAGCATTTTTTATGTTTACATGTTAACACATTGCAGGTTAATTAGTTTAAGTCGTGATGCGATAAGACATGGAGTTGTGATGCGATGAGATCGCATATCGCACATGATAGAGGATCCTTGTTATCATATTTTGTTAAGATACTCAATGTGTGATAAATCTTAAGATGTGTGATGTGCGATAAAATTTGAATCTTGCAATTTGTGATGTTGGTGGGCCCCCATCGCACTTCGCACTTCACAAAGTTTAACTGTTACCTCCCCGCCACTCATAAAAAAAGAGTCGATTTGCGGGCTACAGGCGGGCCCACCTCCTTGCCATGTCACCTCTGACCCCACCATCCACTCATACCCTGATAGTTATGTATCCTCTGACCCCACCGTTACATCCCACGTCATTCCACTGCTAATGACCCTCCACCTTTCTGCCTTCTCCACTCTTCATCTCTGCATCCGACGGTCGTCATCCATTTTCGGCCCCCCCTCAGCCTTCGAGCTTTAACCATGGGGGGGGTCAGAAATGGGTGGTATCCCTTACCTCCCTTCCCACTACGTGACACGCCCCTGCTACTTCGCATCCCCCTTCGCTGAAACCTCCAACCACTTCACTACCCCCACTGAAAACTACTCTACTGTGCAAGACCTCCACCTCTGCTCCACGTCTCCCTCCACTGCTGCGTCACATCGTCCACTACCTCCGCAACACCACTGCGTCACGTCAACCTACAGAATTCCCCACTGCTCCACGTTCGCTCACCAATCATGATCCACGTCGATCTATTAGGCCAACTAGATTCTACGATGGCGTTTCATTCTAATGACAGGTAATTCAAGTAGGGTTTTGCATCATTTATAAATGGAAAATGAGTTTCTCATTTCAAACTCCACTACAATAGTAATCGGCACAGAAGAGACGGAGGCAAAATGACCATCATGATAGCCAGCATAGCAATCAGACCGGGTCATCAAGCAACCATTTTCCACCAAGGTAGATCCAAGATGTCAGAGCCATCCTTGCCTCTTCGGCATCACACTAGCCAAAATCTTATCATTTCACAATCAATGTCGGACTGCCATAGTATATAGAGCCATCGTTTTGTCAGTTTTTTCTTATCACCACCTGCATGTTTCCACTTGTCCAAATTTATGCTTGAATGTAATTAATAACAATCACTGCAGTAGATAGAGTAACCGACTTAAGTTTTAGTCAAATACTACATGCATTAGTAGTAAAAGGAAGCCTGGAAGGGGAAAACCATGGTAATTGGATCATCTAGTTGTAAACACTTTTTTTGGATGAATGAAGGGACACTGTTGTTTCCATATTCTTGTGTTATGATCTGTGATGAAGTGCTTATTTTCTTGTAATTTTTCATTCTCTAGCTTCACATATTGTTTTCTTTATTTACTGTGGATAAGAAATTTTGTGTAGGATTTACCATAGGGTACCCTGCTCAATATTGAAATAGAAATTTATGTTTTTCTCTGAAATTTGAATGCAGAATTCAGAGAGGCCTGATCTGCATTCATTTTGAAACTTAATCTCTTCTCCTTTTCCGTTTCACAAGCTGTAAAGATCCATTGGCATGACTAGCTTGCTTGGTTACACATGATCTTGGTTATTCATCCATTTGACTTTGTTTACACATGTTTGACTCCATAGCCCAATGGCCCTCTTCTGCTGACTCAACCATAAACTTTCAAACAAAAGCCTATGCACTAATAGCTAGCATAAAATGCCCATATCAACAAAGCTATATCTAACAGAGAGATCCCTATATGGGTCTAGGAGGGCTAGATCCTAGGCCTGAGTCGGTTTTGATGTTGGCCCTCCGGTATTCTGTCTTCAGCCTTCGGAATTATGGGGCACTAACATAATGGCGAACATACTAGGGAAGAACTATCTCCAGTAATGCACTTCAAGTTTCCAGTTTTAACTTTGATGTAGAATATAATTCAAACACCAGAAATTTGTTCCATTCACCTGGCGACTCCATTGGCAGCAAAATCCAGAAATAGAGATTCATTGGTGACTCCACAAGCTCAAAATGGGATTAGTTGCAAGAAAATATGCTCCAATGAACAGAGATCACATTCCCAGCTTCCCAAACAAAATTCCTAAGGTAAATTGGCAAAGAAATCTTCCTATTTTTCAAGATGAGAATGTTGATGATGCTTTGTTACATCTCATTAAATTTCATATACATTCATGGAAGTTGAAAGTCGAATGGCATGAGGATTGCCTCAAGAAAATGTTCATGGCAACATTAGAAGGGAAAGCAAGGGAATGGTATCAAGGTTTAAACCCTTGTAGTTTGTTTTCTTTAAAGGATATCCAGAAGGTGTTTTATGATCATTATAAAGAATATTCTCCATCTCTATCATTAGCTGAAAATTTTTGTGATCGGTCTGAGGATCTCATAAAATTCGTTGAAAATATTGATGAAGATCTAGGAAATATGCATGATTATAATCTCTTAGAAGCAATTTATGGATTTCATTCTCAAGTTAATTGTCATGATAACCAAGAGAAATTAGATGAAGATGAAAGAAATCAAGAAATGAAAGTAGATATGTTATCACTTGAATTGAACCTCGGACTGAAGGAGGCAATTCTGAGGTAACCACAAACCATGCTTAGCCAAGTAGCTAGCCCTACTAGGCAAGGATAGGGCTCAAAATAATGATCATCCAGGTCACGTGCTTTATACCATTTCTCCCAAACATTTGGAATCCCTATAGCATCAGCAATGATGGTAGTGGACAAAGCAAAAGTTACACCTACAAGAGTTACCCTGTTATCATGGAGGTTCAATATGAAGAGCCTAGTCAACTCAGGATGATGTTGAATTTGTTCCACCTTTTCACAAAACTCCTAACACCCAACATATCTGAAGCAAGACACAGCTAAAGGTGAACTCTCTAGCTCTCCAAGGTTTGTTGGCTCTATTCTGATGATTTTTCCTCCTTTATGTGGCCTTCTCTGTTGTACAACCTCATTTTTCTCAAACTCATCATCACTATTTTCCTACTCCATGCAATCTCTATCTTATCTCTCCATGCTTGTTTCTTTGGCACTTTGAAAACCCTAGGGAAAAGGAAATAAAAGGGAGAGTGAGTGAGGGAGTGAAGGGAATGGGAGCAGGGAAAGAAATGATGAAATGAGGGCTTTAGGGAATAGGGATAGAGCCATAAAAATTAAGAGAGATGGAGAAAAGGGTTACAAAACTTTTTGAGGTGATGGGAAGTGAAAATATGAAGAGGGTCGAAAATGAAATTTCAATTATAGGTCAATGGTATGGGGAAATCTAGGCAAAAGAGTGAAAATCCTAGAAATTGGGGTTTTGATGGAAAAGGGTAAAGGGACTTAGGAAATGGTAGTTTTAGTGTTTTTCGGAATATGGGGTGAAGAAATAGGGTCTAGGGATAATAATTTTGGGATAAAGGGGTTTTTGGAAAATTTTGTAATGGGGAGGGGAATTTTGGGAAAACTAGGGTTTTTGTGATTTGCTTGCCAATACAAACTTTACCTACAAGCATAAAATGAAGGAAGAAGATTAAAAAGATATTTTACTTACTTGATTTAGGGAAGAAAAAAAAATTGAAGAATTTGGAAGAGTTTGGAGGGTTTTTGTCCTAAGCGCAACGCCTCACCTAGGAGCGCAGCGCCCTTCTCCTAAGCGCACCACCATTCAGTTTTACATTGCCAGAACTGACCTAAGTGTAGCACTTTGGCCTAAGCACAATGCCTAACCCAAGAACGCAGCGCCAGAAAATTTCTTCAATTTTTTTTCTCCTTGCTCAACTCTCTTACTCCAAAACGCATTTTTTCTCTTGGTAAATGAACAAATGAGGTTTTCTTTTGGCAAATGAGCTTTCTATATCTTGCATGATTTTGACTTTTGAATGATTGGGACCCACATTTTCCTTTTTGCTCATTAACCTTTCACAACACTTTTTGATGCTTTTGGTGCTTTGGATGCTTTGACATGATCTTTGTATCTTTTCATGAAATTGTCTTTATCTAAGAATAGGCAGCTTTTTGGGTTTATTACATATAGTGACTTTTAAAATTACATAAAATTAGAACATACAAATATCACAATTTTTATCTCAAAAATGTCATTTTTGAGATGAAAACTTACAAAAATGAAATGTAACTTTACATGGAAAACTTAACTGAAGAAAATCATGAGTTTTATTTCTGGAACATCTTCACACCTTATGCTGTCCTTTATTGCAAATGAGACCATGCAATAAGCTAATCTAATGAAACCCTAGTGACCTAATGGAAAATAAAAACAACTGTCTCAATGAGTGATTTTGACTAAAAGTGAAAAGAGAGCAGATTTATTTCTAGTATGATGAAGACATGGAAGAGGGTCAGAAAGCATGTACTTGTGAAGGAAAATGCGACACTTGACAAGGACAACCACTAGTACAATAATTTTATATCATGACCTAATGGAATGGTTGAAAATTAATTTAAAATGGGACACCTAAGATGCACATGAAAAATGTGTTTTGATCCCTGGTGGAAGTATGCAAATACTGACACTAACATTGGCCTTATTAGGGATGGTAACTCCTTGGAGGTGTCAAGAACACCATAGACCAAGTGCTAAATTTTGGGCCAATATGGTCAAAAAATCTAAAAGACTACAGACTGTAAAACTTACTCTAAAACTGACTGAGAACTAACTTGAAAACTGAGTATGAATCTAACATCAAAAATGACTCAAAAACTTTGAAAATAATATAAAATCAACAAGCTTTGTAGCCTTCACTTCGAGCCCCAAGCCTTAATGATTTTTCACTCCAAATCTTGCAGAAAATACAAACTGGTATTTACAATTAAAGTGGAACATTCTTCCAAAGGTTGCATTAGAAATAGTAATGTTTCAAGAGCCTACAAGTATAATATGGACTAACCAAAATAGGGGTTGTAGTTAAAGCAAGCTTTACCAAGTTGAAAGACTCATAGCATCATTGGTCCATTTTACACTGCTGTCCTTTTTCAACATATTAGTCAATTCACGCAAATGCTCGGCCAAATTAGGCACAAATCTGTGTAATAAATTCATCTTACAATTGAAATCTGGTATCTTCTTTTTATTACGCGGAAAATCTATTTTTTGAATTTCTTATATTTTAGAAGGATCAATGCGAATGCCATTTTTGGAAATTATATGACCGAGAAGTTTACCTTCCTCCATGGAAAAAAGACTCTTTTTCGGATTCAGAGAAATTATGAACTCCCTGCATTTTTGAAAAACAATTCTCAGATGGTGTAGATGCTCATCATCAGAACCAGAAAACACTGTCAAATCATCTAAATACACCACTTAGAAAACATCGTTCTCATTAGCAAAGGCTATATCCATCGCCCACTAAAAAGTAGCCCCTGCATTCTTGAGTCCAAATGGAATTTTGACATACTGAAAGGTCCCCCTGGTGTTTTGAAAGCAGTTTTACCTTGGTCTTCTTCATGTACCAAAATCTTATTATAACTTGAATAACCATCAAGCAGTGACATCCGTGATGCTCCAACTACCCTTTGCAGAATATGATCCATCTTAGGAAGTGGGTATTATCCTTTATAGGCACTTTATTCAAATTCCGGAAATCGATGCACAACCTTATCTCTCCGGTATTTTTCCCTACCGGAACCAAATTTGAAATCCAATCAGAAAATATATTTGGAACAATGATACCAGATTTATACAATCGATTTACCTCTTTCTTGATGGATGGCAACAGTCTTGGATTTATCCTTCTCAACTTCTATCTGAAAGGTTTTTGATCCGGCTTTATGGGAATAGTGTGTTGAATAATATTTTTGTCATAGACCTTCAAATATACATAATCCCATGCGAAAATATTAGAAAATTCAGATAACAATATGATGTACTTATCTTTTTCCTTGGGAGATAATGTCTTAAACATCTTAACCATCTTGGGCTTATCTGTTGTTTTGATGCTTACGTCTTCCACACCCTTTTCTGTATGAGTCAATGTTGGTTTTCTCACCACATCATCCTGATCAAACAGTTATTCTAAAGGTATGAGACCTCTAGGAATAATATTATCTTTTAGCTGCAAAATATTCATCTGATTGGCCTCTATGTTTTGATCATCAGAATCACAAACATCATCAATAAAAGCATATTTGAACTTTCCTTCATTTTGCAAAAAGCTATTAATTTATTTTTCATCCCAAAAAACTTGCCAATACCTTAAGTTATTAGGAACACTAGGTCTATGTTTGACATGAATTTTAAATTTATTACTTGAGTTCATCGGAATTTTGAGATTACTTGCTACCGTAGCAAGTGAATCTGCAATTATATTTTGACTTCTTGGCACTGTTGCTAATGTATATTCAGAAAAAAAAAAACAAAAAAAAAACAAAACAAAACAAAACAAAAAAAAATTAAGATATCCAATAATGCATTCCTATAAGCTCTCATTCGTGGATGCTTTTCTTTCCATTCCCCTTTCACCGAATTTATGACAAGCTCAGAATCACCATAAACAAAAATTATTTTTTGCGCCAAGTTTCTTCGAAATTTTGAGACCTATGATCAATGCTTCCTACTCCACTTCGTTGTTAGAATAGTCAAAATCCAATTTATAAGAGCATTCTCTAACATTACTTGGAATTCCACCTGATTTACAAACAGGACTTCAGATCCAAATACCAATACCTGCACCTTCCTTACCCAAAGCACCTTCGAAATCTTTGCTCCAAAGGCCATCTTCGTCTTCTAGATGTTGAAACTTAACTATTGATTTTGATTTCTTTTGTCGGTCACCTCATTTTTCTGTTCTATACTGATTTTCTGTTCTTCTAAAGGTTGTTCGGAAGATGTCACCATTTCTTTTTATTTATCAAGAAATGCTCTAAAACTCTTTGAAACTTCTGGTACATCCTCTACCTTTACTAGCTGATTACTTACGTCATTCAAACTACCATCATTATACAAAATAAAAGATTCTAGATTTGTATGTACAGCCTATATTGGATGATTTATGGGCTTCTCCTTACTAATTATTATATACTTCATTTTCTTTTCCCGATACAATTTCCTCAATTGCCCGAAAAAAGGAATAGTAGCATAAGAGAAGTCAATTTGTAAAGTACCTTTGAGTTTGTCTCCCCATGATCTAGACAGCAGCATGCCAAATCGAGGCGGTATATCAACCACCATGACATCCATTAAGACATTCTTGGCTGGGATTTTCTCTACTGAAACCGCTAAATCTTTAATGAGACCAATGCAGCAAACTCTACCAGAATCAAACGAATACAAATCATGATACGGTCGGGTGATATCCCTGCCCATATTTTCCATAATAGCCTTTGGCATTAAATTTTGAGAAGCCCCGGAATCAATCATAGCATTATGAAGTATGTACTCATGTATTCTAAGGCTTAAATAAAAAGGGGGAACTTCACTCTCTTCTAACTGACCATCTATAGCTGGACCAAAAATGAGCTCAGGGTGGTCATCTTCAACATTAACCATATCATACAAAAGATCAACTAGCAACATTTTAGACACCTAATGTTTATAATGACTATTCTTTACTAATTCTGTCAAAGGAATGGACACTTTCAATTAATCTATTTCATTTTCTAAATTAAAAGTTGTGACTTTATCGACCTCTTTGGTGACAGTATCTCTTCTATCATTTGTATCCTTTGCTACATTCTCCTTTGAGTTTCTTTCCCTTTAGTAGCTGAGCTTGTTGATGGTTGGTTGATGTTGCTATGATTCTGATCCACATGCTCTTTACCCTTTCTTTGATTATTTGGAAGATAATTCTTTGGCTGGACCTCTTTTCTTTTTTGAATAGGGTTGATAGGTACATCTTTGCTTCTTAAAGAATATTGTTTCTGCTATGCACTCAAAGCATTCATATACCCACGCTGGTAATCATCAGATTCAGTTTCCAAGTCATCATCATTTGCCAAGATATAGTCCTCATCTTTTGGAATTTCCAAATTTTCAGTATACTCTTCATCTTCAGTCAGAAACATGGGCAGACCATCTGCTGTAAAGAAATGATTTTTTTCGACCACTGGATCTTCATCTTCTTCCTCTTCCACTCCTTGAACATAATTTTGTTGCAACAGGGTCTGAATATGTTGTTGTTGTATTGTTTGGTCGGGTGCTTTCTGCTCTCTTTGCTTGATTCTAAACTGAGGCTGCTGTTGCCCTCTGAAATTTGGGTTTCGGATCTGTGGTTTAGGTCTATCTGAGATAGACAATCGATCAACCATTCTTTCCATAGTTCAGAGAAATGAATCCATTTTAACATCAGAAGTAGATGTCTCCTCCTTTATGGTCACTCTCTTTTCAAATCTCATCCTTTCTCTTTTGGCTAGAAAATTCACTTCCACACTTATAGCATTCTTTTGCATATCTGCTAAAGTTGTAGGATCATGTTCATGCAGCTGATATGCCATATCAGTATCAAATCAATCTGGAAATTTAACTAAAGCCAAAACTTCTGGTGGTTTGATATGTACAAGAAGAGAATTGTACATTGCATTAAATCTCACACAATAATCTTTCACAGTCTCACCAACATTTCTTTTGATGTTCTCATATTCGGACAGAATTTGAAGGGGATTTTTCTTTTCTTCCCATCTGTCTACAAATTGTCAATTCAAAACTTCTAAAGTGTCAATAGTGGCTGCTAGTAGAGCTCTGAACCATTTTCTTACTTCCCCTCCCAGAATTTGTGCAAACAGCCTCATCTTCACATCCCCGATATCAATTTCATGAAGATCAAAGAAGTCATTCATCTTCTATACATTATTTTGGGCTGTCATAGGATGAGTATTGTCAAACAAAGGGTTTTTGGTTAGGTAATATTGGGGCATAGCACTCGGGTCTGAGGGAGAACAAGGGGGCATATCTTGTAGCCATGATTATTGGAGGTGGAGGATTTATAACAGGGATTTGGATGCTAGATATAATCAAGGGAGGATTGGTCACTAGTTGAGTAGTGTGAACAGTAGATGAAGTGATGGTAGAAGAAGTTGGGATCTGAGTTTTGTTTATTACCCAAGCATTTATTTGCGAAGAATATTTTTGCATATCATTAAGAACTTGTAAAAGTTGTGACCCTGATTGTGACCGTGGTTGCGATCCTGATTGAGAATGTGAAAATAGATCTTCAACGGGACTGTGAAAGGAAATGGAGGATTCAACAATTTTTTCGTCAACCCAAATCAAATATTTGCTACGGAATAAGATTTGTTCAAAATCTATATCAAATTCAATATCTTGCAATTTTTCTAACTTTCCAGGGAATGAATTAGCTCTGGGAATGGAACTTTTCTCTGAATGATTTCTGGCTGAACTAGATGTCTCCACAACAATTTTGGCTTTTCTTCCTATGTTCTGAGGATCACTAACAATGGTGGGAGGATTTGGATCAGGATTGGATCTAGTGTATCTTTGGGAAGCCAGTATGTCCAATTTCGAAAACCAATTTTCACTTTACAAATTTTTCAACTCAGCCTTTGAATAAACTCTTAACTTATCATCCACAAGTTTAATAATTTCAATGAAAACTTACTGGGTTTGATCTGATCTTAATTTTTCTCCCTAGCGGAGTCGCCAAAATGTTATCACTCGAATTGAACCTCAGGCTAAAGGAGGCAATTCTGAGGTAACCACAAACCACGCTTAGCCAAGTAGCTAGCCCTACTAGGCAAGGAGAGGGCTCAAAATAATGATCATCCAGGTCCTGTGCTTTATACAATTTCTCCCCAACATTTGGAATCCATGCAGCATCAATAATGATGGTAGTGGACAAAGCAAAATTTACACCTACAAGAGTTAACCTGTTATAATGGAGGTTCAGTATGAAGAGCCTAGTCAACTCAGGATGATGCTGAACTCATTCCACCTTTTCACAAAGCTCATAACACCCAACATATCTGAAACAAGACACAGCTAAAGGTGAAGCCTCTATCTCTTTAAGGTGTGTTGGCTCTATTCTGATGATTTTTCCTCCTTTATGTGGCCTTCTCTGTTGTACAAACTCATTTTCCTCAAACTCATCATCACTATTTTCCTGCTCCATGTAATCTCTATCTTATCTCTCCATGCTTGTTTCTTTGGCACTTTGAAAACCCTAGGGAAAAGGAAATAAAATGGAGAGTGAGTGAGGGAGTGAAGGGAATGTGAGTAGGGAAAGAAATGATGAAATGAGGGCTTTAGGGAATAGGGGTAGAGCCACAAAAATTAAGGGATATGGGGAAAATGGTTATGAAACTTTGTGAGGTGATGGGAAGTGAAAATATGAAGAGGGTCGAAAATGAAAATTCAATTACAGGTCAAGGGTATGGGGAAATCTAGGCAAAAGAGTGAAAATCCTAGAAATTTGGGTTTTGATGGAAAAGGGTAAAGGGACTTCGGAAATGGTATTTTTAGTGTTTTTCGGAATATGGGATGAAGAAACAGGGTCTAGGGATAATAATTTTGGGACAAAGGGGTTTTTGGAAAATTTTGTAATGGGGAGGGGAATTTTGGGAAAACTAGGGTTTTTATGATTTTCTTGCCAATATAAACTTTACCTACAAGCATAAAATGAAGGTAGAAGAGTAAAAAGAGATTTTACTTACTTGATTTAGGGAAGAAAGACAAATTTGAAGAATTTGGAAGAGTTTGGAGGGTTTTTTTCCTAAGCATAGTGCCTCACCCAGGAGCGTAGCGCCCTTCTCCTAAGTGCAGTGTCATTTAGTTATACACTGTCAAAACTACCCTAAGCACAGTGCCTTTGGCCTAAGTATAGCGCTTAACCCAGGAGCACAGTGCCAGGAAATTTATTCAATTTTTTTCTCCTTGCTCAACTCTCTTGTTCCAAAACACGTTTTTTCTCTTGGAAAATGAACAAATGAGGTTTTATTTTGGAAAATGAGCTTTCTATATCTTGCATGATTTTGACTTTTGAATGATATGGACCCACATTTTCCTTTTTTCTCATTAACCTTTCACAACACTTTTTGATGCTTTTGGTGCATTGGATGCTTTGACATGATCTTTGTATCTTTTCATGAAATTGTCTTTAGCTAGGAATAAGCAGCTTTTTGGGTTTATTAAATACAGTGACTTTTAAAATTACATAAAATTGGAACATAAAAATATCTCTCTTTTTATCTCAAAAATGTCATTTTTGAGATGAAAACTTACAAAAAATAAATGTAACTTTACATAGCAAACTTAACTGAAGAAAATCATGAGTTTTATTTCTGGAACATCTTCACACCTTCTGCTACCCTTTATTGCAAATGAGACCATGCAATGAGCTAACCTAATGAAACCATAGTGACCTAATGGAAAATAAAAACAACTGTCTTAATGAGTGATTTTGACTAAAAGTAAAAAGAGAGCAGATTTATTTCTAGTATGATGAAGACACGGAAGAGGGTCTGCAGGCATGTACTTGTGAAGGAAAATGGGACAGTTGACAAGGAAAACCACCAATGGAACAATTTTATATCATGACCTCATGGAATGATTGAAAATTTCTTTAAAATGGGACACCTAATATGCACATGAAAAATGTGTTTTGATCCCTGGTGGAAGTATGAAAATACTGACACTAACATTGGCCTTATTGGGGATGGCAGCTCCTTGGAGGTGTCAAGAACACCGTAGACCAAGTGCCTAAATTTTGGGCCAATACAGTCAAACAATCTAAAATACTACAGACTGTAAAACTGACTCTAAAACTGAATGAGAACTGACTCGAAAATTGACTATGAAACTAACATAAAAAATGACTCAAAAACTTTGAAAATAACAAAAAATCAACAAGCTTTATAGCCTTCACTTCAGGCCCCAAGCCTAAATGATTTTTCGCTCCAAATCTTGCAGAAAATACAAACTGGTATTTACAATGAAAGTGGAACATTCTTTGAGAGGTTGCATCAGAAATAGTAATGTTTCAAGAGCCTACCATTGACCGGTCCTCCTGAACATTCTTTTCCATTCATTTCTTTCAAAAAATAGGCATTTTGTCCTCGATAAGCTAAGATCTTGTAGGGTCCTTTCCATAGATTTTAAAATTTCTTGTGCTTTCCTTTCTCTTCATTTCTCGCATCCCATCACAGCACTACATCTTCCAACTAAAACTTATATGTCTTGGTTTTGCGATCATAAATATTTTTCATTTTCTCTTGAAGTTTAAAAGTATTCTGAGAAACTTCCTCCCTAGTTTGTTGAAGGTGAATCATTTGATTGATTCAACATTGAATATCATCTTCTTCAGTATTTTCTTCCTGTAATAATCTCATAATCGGGACTGCAAGTGATGTAGGAAAAACTGTATCTATACCATAAACCAATTCAAAGGGTGACATACCTATAGACTTCCTGGTGCTCACTCGGTTTGCCCACAAAGAATTGGTAAACTTCCTATGCGAATTTTTCTTGTTCTCCTCCAACATTTTCTTAATGATATTAGCCAAGTATTTATGAGAGGTCTCAGATAATCCATTTCCCTACAGATAATATGCAGTTGAATGGCCCAACCTAATATTATACTTGTGACAAAACTCAATCATTTTCTTTGACTTGAATGCCGCCGCATTATCTGTAATATTCTTGTGAGGACAACCAAAACAAGACAAAATATTGGATTCAAAAAACTGGATAATTACCGTGTCTTGAATAGCCTCAATCCACTTGGTGAAGTATTCAGTGGTTGTCATAATCTATCTATATTGTGTTGATAATGTAGGATGAATTTCCCCAATAAAATTGAGTCCCCACTATTGAAAAGGAGCATTTACTACAAGAGGCTTCATCGGAAGAAGGAGTTTCCTTTTTCCCTGAAAAAATTGACATTCATGACATTTTTTGACTATTTTGTACATATCTGAAAATAGAGTCAGCCAATAATATCCTGCTCTCAATATTTTATTAGCTGTTGTTTTCCAAAACAAGTGGCCTCCACAATCTCCCCTATGGAAGTCATCCATTACCTGATTAGCTTCATATTCAACCAGACAATTTAAAAGAACACCTCATGGATCTTTCTAATAAAGGGCACTACCTAGAATGCAGAATTTAGCATATTTTAATTTCAAATACCGACCCTTGCTTTTTGACATTCCAGGAGGAGGACATAAGTGGTGAAGAACATACACTATATCTGAATACCATGGTGAAGTGAGAAACATTTCTAATACCTATATTAGAGCACCATCTTCTTCATCATCTGACATTGTTGCAATAAGGTTTATGTCTAGAGCATGCAAGTTGGATTCAGCCATGAGTTAGGCTAACCCCTGTCCCTTGATCAGCTTGGTGGGCTTGATCTAGAGATCATACTCTAGCATTGCTGCTATCCATTTACCTCTCCTTTTTTCTGGATCATTCTGCGTGAGAAATTCTTTTACAGTTGCATTTGGAACATAAGCTATAGTGTGTGAATGTAGAATATAGACCCGGAAATGCTTCAAGGCTTTGATTAAGGCCAAAGCTTGCTTCTCAATAATATTATAGCGAAGAGAAGCATCTCTAATGGCTTGACTAAATAAAGCAATGGGTTGTTCAACCTGATCCTTATTTTGCATCAAAATCGTAGCCAAGGTGTGCTCAGATGCAAATGAAAATATTATAAAATCACTAGTATAATCTATACTAACCAAAAGAGGGGTTGTAGTTAAAGCAAGCTTTACCAAGTTGAAAGAATTCATAGCATCATTGGTCCATTTTACATTGTTGTCCTTTTTCAACATATCAGTCAATTCATGCAAATTCTCAGCCAAATCAGGAACAAATCTGCGTAATAAATTCATCTTTCCATTGAAAGCTTGTATCTCCTTTTTATTACACAGAAAATCTATTTGCTAAATTTCTTCTCCTCTTGAAGGATCGATGCGAATGCCATCTATGGAAATTATATGACCGAGAAGTTTCTCTTCCTCCATGGCAAAAAGACTCTTTTTCAGATTCAAAGAAATTCCTAACTCCTTGCATTTCTGAAAAACAATTCTCAGATGGTGTAGATGCTCATCATCAAAACCAGAAAACATTGTCAAATCATCTAAATACACCACCAAGAAAACATTGTTCTCATTAGCAAAGGCTATATCCATCACCCGCTGAAAAGTAGCCCCTGCATTCTTGAGTCCAAATGGAATTTTGACATACTAAAAGGTCCCCCACGGTGTTGTGAAAGCAATTTTACCTTGGTCTTATTCATGTACCAAAATCTGATTATAACTTGAATAACCATCAAGCAACGACATCGATGATGCTCCAACTACCCTTTGCAGAATATGGTCCATCTTAGGAAGTGGGTAATTATCCTTTAGAGACACTTTATTTAAATTTTGGAAATCGATGCACAACCTTATCTCTCTTGTCTTTTTCCTTACCAGAACCAAATTTGAAATCCAATCAGAAAATCTAATTGGAACAATGATACTAGATTTATACAATCAATTTACCTCTTTCTCGATGGATGGCAACAGTCTTAGATTTATCCTTCTCAAGTTCTATCTGAAAGGTTTTTGATCCAGCTTGATGGGAATAGTGTGCTGAATAATATTTTTGTCATAGACCTTCAAATCTGCATATTCCCATGCGAAAATATCAGAAAATTCAGATAACAATTTGATGTACTTATCTTTTTCCTCGGAAGATAATGTCTTAGACAGCTTAACCATCTAGGGCTTATCCGCTTTTTCTATGTTTACGTCTTCCACACCCTTTTCTGTATGAGTCAATGTGGGTTTTCTTGCCACATCATCCTGATCAAACGGTTCTTCTAAAGGTATGGGACCTCTAGGAATAATATTGTCTTTCTGCTGCAAAATATTCATCTGATTGGCCTTTATGTTTTGATCATCAGTATCACAAACATCATCAATAAAATCATCTTTGAACTTCCCTTCATTCTGAAAAAAGCTATTAATTTCTTTTTCATCCCAAAAAAATTGCCAGTACCTTAAGTTATCGGGAACACTAGGTCTATGTTTGACATGAATTTAAAATTTATTACTTGAGTTCATCAGAATTTTGAGATTACTTACTACTGTAGAAAGCGAATCTGCAATGATATTTTGACTTCTTGGCATTGCTATTAATGTATATTCAGGAAACATTTTTAAGATATTGAATACTGCATTCCTATAAGCTCGCATTCGCAGATGCCTTGTTTGATATTCCCCTTTCACCTACTTTATGACAAGCTCAGAATCACCATAAACAGAAATTATTTTTGCACAAAGTTTCTTCGAAATTTTGAGACCTGTGATCAATGCTTCATACTCTGCTTCGTTGTTAGAACAGTCAAAAGAAATTTTATAAGAGCATTTTCTAACATTACTTGGAATTCCATCTGATTTACAAACAGGACTTCGGATCCAAATACCAATACCTGCACCTTCCTTACCCAAAGCACCATTGAAATCCATGCTCCAAAAGCCATCTTCATCTTCTAGATTCTGAAACTTAACTATTGGTTCCGATTTACTTTTGTCGGTCACCTCATTTTTCTGTTCTGTATGGATTTTTTGTTCTTCTAAAGGATGTTCGGAAGATGTCACCATTTCTTTTTCTTTATCCAGAACTTCTCTAAAACTCTCTGAAACTTTCGGTACATCCTCTACCTTTACTAGCTGATTACTTATGTCATTCAAACTACCATCATTATACAAAATAAAAGATTCTAGATCTGTATGTACAACCTATATTGGATGATTACTAGTTATTATATACTTCATTTTATTTTCCTAGTACAATTTCCTCAATTGCCCGAAAACAGGAATAGTAGCATAAGAGAAGTCAAGTTTTAAAGTAATTTTGAGTCTAGCTCCCCATGATCTAGACAGCAGCATGCCAAATCGAGGTGGTATATTAGCCACCACCACATCCATTAAAACATTCTTGGCTGGGATTTGGTCTAAGGAAACCACTAAATCTTTAATGAGACCAATGCAATGAACTCTACTAGAATCAAACAAATACAAATAATGATACGGTCGGGTGATATCCATACCCATATTTTCCATAATAGCCTTTGGCGTTAAATTGTGAGAAGCTCGGGAATCAAGATTAGCATTATGAAGTATGTACTCATGTATTCTAAGGCTTAAATAAAAGGGGGGAATTTCACTCTCTTCTAACTGACCATCTATAGCTGGACCAAAAATGAGCTCAGGGTGGTCATCTTCAACATAACCATATTGGACAAAAGAACAACTAGCAAAATTTTAGACACCTGATGTTTATAGTGACTATTCTTTACTAATTCTATCAAAGGAATGGACACGTTCAATTTAGCTATTTCATTTTCTAAATTAAAATTTGTGACTTTATCTACCTCTTTAGCTATTTCATTTTCTAAATTAAAAGTTGTGAGTACTGTATATTTCCTTATTCGCAGCTCCTCCCCACACTTTAGGCTGCTTTAATATTATATATATAGCATATATGGCATAGACCGCATAAGCCTTACCTTACCCCTTCCTTTCCTTTTCACGTTAGCACTTCACAAAAACCCTAGCGACATTCCATTTGCCACTTTATAACTCCGTCGATGCGATATAGTGGGACCCTTCCTGCCATGTCACCCCTGTTCTCGTCGCACATCACAATCGGTGTTGTTTATGTTTACATGTTAACACATCGCAGGTTAATTATTTTAAGTCTCGATGTGATAAGACATGTAGTTGCGATGCAATGAGATCGCATATTGCACATGATATAGGCCCCTTGTTATCTTTTCTTGTTGAGATGTGAGATGTGGAATAAACCTTAAGATCTGTGATGTGCGATAAACTTTGAATCTTGCGATTTGTGATGTTGTTGGGCCCCCATCGCACTTCGCACTTCACAAAGTTTAACTGTTGCCTCCCCGATGCTCATAAAAAAAGCGTCGATTTGTGGGCTGCGGGTGGGCCCACCTCCATGCCACGTTACCTCTGACCCCACCATCCACTCATACCTTGACATTTATGTATCCCCAACCCCACCATTACATCCCATGTCATTCCACTTCTAACTACCCTCCACCTTTTCGTCTTCTCCGCATCCAACGGTCGTCATCCCTTTTTGGCCCCCCCTTAGCCTTCGAGCATTAACCATGGGAGGGGGGTCTGAAATGGGTGGTGTACCTTACCTCCCTTCGCGAAACATGGGGCACCCCTGCTACTTTTCATCCCCCTTCGCCGAAACCTCCTACCACTTCACTACCCCCAGTGAAAACTACTCTCTTCTACAAGACCGCCACCGCTACACCATGTCTCCCACCACCATTGCGTCACGTCGTCCACTGCCTCCGCTGCACCATTTCTCCACATCAACCTACAGACTTCCCCACCACTCCATGTCCACTCACCAATCCTAATCCATGTTGACCTACCTGGAAACTAGAATCGGCAACGGCGTTACATTCTAATGACCGGTAATTCAAGCAGGGTTTTGCGTCATTTATAAATGGAAAATGAGTTTCCCATTTCAAAATCCACTACAACAGTAACCGGCATAGAAGAGAGAGGCAGAATGGCCATCATGACATCCAACACCACAATCACATTGGTTCATCAAGCAATTGTTTTCCACCGAGGTAGAGCCAAGATGTCAGAGCCATCCTTGCCTCTTCGGCATCACACTAGCTAGATTCTGATCATTTCACAATCAATATCAGACTGCCAGAGTAAATACAGCCACCAATTTGTCATTTTTATCGTATCATCACTGGCATGTTTCCACTTGTCCAAATTTACGCTTGAATGTAATTAAAAATAATCACAGCAGTAGATAAAGTAACCGACTTAATTTTTAGTTAAATACTGCATGCATTAGCAGTAAAAGGGAGCCCGGAAGGAGAAAACCATGGCAATAGGCTCATCTGGTTGTAAACACTTTTTATTGGATGAATGAAGGGACATTGTTGTTTCCATATTCTTGTGTTATGATCCGTGGTGAAGTTCTTATTTTCCTGTAATTTTTCATTCTCTGGTTTCACATACTGTTTTCTTTCTTTACTGTGGATAAGAAATTTTTGTGTAGGATTTACCATAGGGTACCTATTGTGATATACAACACCCCCCATTTATTTTAATTAATGGGGACCCTTTAGAAATAAATACGAAATTTATTTTTATTTTTAAAAACAAAAAACTTTAGGAAATAAAGTTTTCTTTGAGCTTTTCCGCTTTATTCCTTAGTGCGCATCGCAAACCACATAACTTATAACCCAGAAGACTTGAAACCTACTAAGTCATGCGGGCTGCAATATGTGCTAATTCTATTTAGAAGTTATCTTAAAAACTTGCAAACGCTTCAATCACCGTAATAATTTGTTTATCGCATCGCACCTCATTTAAACAATCAAACTTATAAAGTAATTTGGTATAAGTTGCGATTATGCGGACCCGACAAGCCAACAAAGAAATAAACATAAAGCTCTAAGGTCCCATAAAGTGCAGCCGCTTGAATTCTTGAATGCGCACTTTTCATTTCACAGGACTGAACCAAAAGAAAATGCATTTACCGCATAAAAGTTGCGATGTACGATTTGCGCAGATCGCATTTCATAGAATTTATGAGTAGCATCGTAAACGGTAAAATTTATAAGTTGCGATATGTGAATGAATGGCATTTAATTACTCAAGCATGTGAAATGACCTATGTCATATCAAACCAAAATCCAAGATCCGAGGTCTTAAATTGATTGATAGCTATTTTGTGTAACGGTGTAAGAGATTAGATTTGAAAAGATTATTGGTGAATAATAGTATTTAATAGAAATAAAGGTTTTAATAGATTCATATCTATTCATGCATTTTTGATATAAACGACGGATTTGTCTCTCTGTTCTCTATAATTTTGTTGTTCACTCTATTTACTTGAAATCAGAAAACCACTTAACGGAGTGAGGAATATTGAAATGAACAAGAAAGGAAAAGAGATTGCTCAAACACCATCTACCAAAGACTCAAACATGTCTCCCCTATTTTCAGACACCACCTGCAATAAGGAATGTGGCAGTTCATCATGGGAGGCAATGTATAAGCTTTTTGAGAATGAAAATCCAAGGGTAATAACCAAAGTTTCTACAACAGGAATATTATCAAAGTTGTTACAACAGGCACGTCAGTTACTTCAAACACGACTTACTTCGACGTTGCATGTTCATTCGTCCACAAGGTAGCCGCAAGGCCAAAAATTCTCCCTTATACAGACATGGTTAAGTGGGTAATTGACCACTTAAACATAGAATATAGAACATTCAAAGATTCAAAAGGCGAGAATATTGGGTCATTTAGGGCAGAAGACTTACAAGCAATGTACCATCTACCCTCCAGCAGAAATATGACAAAACTTTTCTTCAAAGCTTTAGAACAAAAAATCCAGATCTGATGAGAGTGATAAAGGAATGGAAAGAATTCCAAGGAAAACTTAAGAGAGATAAATTTGGTACGTACCCAATTGCCCAAATTTCGTCCCCTTACTGTTATGCTACCGGTATGTTGTGTAGATCATATGAAAAACCTGATACCACTAGGATTTCAGTAGATTGGATCCCATTAATTGACGCAATCGTCAATTATTTAATTCTCAATTGGGAAAATATCCTATATGATAATTTATCCAAACACATCATGGAGTCTAGGAATAAAATGAGTGCTTCATCTAGAGAAATACCTCCCTTTTATATGAGTGCCTATGTCATGGAAACAATCTGCTTTTCTTCTAGTTTTCCTACCATGGGATGGAAATGGACTACCCAAGACCCTACCCCAATCCACATTTACCACAGAGCCCTTTGGGATTCAGACTTCCATCTACATTTTTATAAAATTTTCCATGGATTCATGTTGTGTATGCACCAGATGATATTCAATGAGAAATCCCCTAGGGTTTCCAAATAAGCTAGTACATAGATTCTTTCTATGGCTAGATGGTTTGCAGAGGATTATTTTACATATGTTGGAGTATTTGGGAGTTATGATTCTCCCCACGTCCTACCATATTATGTTCCCGATAAGTTACTTGCAAGAGAGATAGCCTACCAGCTTGTTAATGGTATTTCTAAGATGTTAATGGTACTTTTGCACTTTTTGATATTGGCCATGCCTACAAGGAAGTTTCAAATATTAATATATTGAATTTGGTAGTAATGCCAAAGACATTGTATGATCCAAATGATGTAATTAAAAATTACATCACAGAGCTCAAAATGAAGCCTTTTATAAAGAAAATAGACATATTTGATGATCTCTTTCAAGGCATGGAAAATTTTTCAGATATAATTAAGTTTGCATCCAGTCAACTCAACCAAGATGATTTGGAAGCCTTCAAAACATACAGAAATAAGAGACTAGAGAGAATTCCTCTTGACTTGTTAACTATTGAAGATGTCAACATACCTACTCCAAGTATTAGCTTGGATAATGAAGCAAAAGACATGTCTGAGGATGATTCGGGACAATCAGAGCATCAATATCACAATTCAGATCATTCTTAAAATGAATCTGAATATAGAAAGGAAATCCCAGAAAAGATAATTGATCAAATAATCCAAGAAATAGATATGCAGGAGAAAAGAGAAAGCAATGGAACAGAGTCAACTTCTCAAGAATTTCAGCACAATCATGATACATTTGATTAGTCAGAAAAGTATCAACCAAAGAATTTGAGTAGTGAATGCGATGAGATTTCTGAAGCAATAAAAAATCCTAAAACCAATCCCAATGTTGATCAAGCTACTAGTTTTCAGACACCTGAACATTCCTAGAAGTTAGTGGAAACTGTTACTCCACTACAACAAGTTCTAGAAACTCATGATTGAGAGATCATACCGGCCTACCCTACAGAACAAATAGTTTTACAAGTTGAGGAAATTATGTCGTTGGATATCTTCTACAATCATATTCATAAGGCTGTAGTCAAGAGAAATAAAAGGAGAAGAATTGATGAAACATTCTCAGATCTTACAAATGAATCTGTTGATGTTTAATGGAAGGGTCCCTTAGCTGATCCTACTGAACATTTAACTAAATTATCAAAGTTTGCAGGGGCATATGCTATCGCCACTGTTGATAAATCTATTGAGGTTAAAATGTTGTTGAAGCATAAGGAAGATAGAATACAAGAACTAGAGAGATTGTTAGATGAAGAAAAATCTAAATCTAGCAATCAAATGAAATCGAAGATGGCCCAATTTCAAAAGGATTTTGAAAATCTTAATTTAAATCATCAAGTACAAATCAGTGAGAAGCAAGCACAACTGGAAGCAGCAATGACTAGGTTACAAAGCCATCCAAAATTAGAGAAAATCATAAAAGAAGCATTGGATGTAAATGCTAAGTTAAAGCAACAATAGGAAGTATTTTTTCAAAAAGATTCTATTGTTGACTCTTATTGTGACTCAAATGAAATATTGATCCAGCAAGTAGCTATCCAGAAACTTGAATGTGAGAAGCTCGAGAAGAAAATAAACGAACACATTCAATGGAAAGCATCAGACTCGGGCAAGGAAGCTAGTCTACCCCAGATAGATAAGTTCCACAAGGAGATCTTATTCAAAGATTGGGAAGCATAAATAAAGCAGCAGTGAACACATCAAGATTAGCAAAGGAAATTACTAAATTTGTATGCGAACAGCTAGTGAAAGTAGAACTTATCAAGGAGTACACGTCTGAAGTGTTCTCAGAAGTCAAATAGCTAGAAACATAGTGGAAGAAAAAAGGAGAAACGCAGGATGAAATAATTAAAAAGGTAAATAAGTTTGATCAAGAAAATTATTGGAATTTTCTGATCAAACCTTATCATCAATACCAGATCCTGCAGTCTTTAACAGATTCAACAAGAAGATTGCATCTGGTACTCTCAAACAGTATTCAAGGGACAGGTCAGATCGAGGATTTCGCAGCCAGCTCAACTCAAGCCCATGCTATATATTTGTCAACTTCGTGACCAAATCCAAAAGAAAGGGCGGAATTCATAAATCATATTGTTACTTTATTTTCCTAGATTGAAGTTTAAGTTAGTATTACGATGATGTTTGTTTGAAACCTCCTCTATATTTTTGTAATAATATATTTTAAAACATAGTTAGTTTAGTATTTAAACCCCTCTCATGCATTTAGAGAAGGGTCCAGAATTTCTCAAAAAAATTTGCAAAGAATGCACTATTGTAATTTTGTGAATGATTTGATGAACTAATGGAACACAATCTATTATATTTTGACAATTAAAGTTGTTTAAATGATGTTTCACTATTGTACTCTTTAAATTGCTTGAAAGTGAAGAGAAGTAGATCAATTACTGTCAATTTACATGAGTATAACTTCGTACATATGGTACTTCTATTCACTTGTATTAAGTCTTGCTTTATAGATTGAGAGTCTCTTTTTATTGCATTATATATTTGAAACGTTATTATAGATGAATGTTACATACACTTTTGTTCTAATGTTTGTCTGTGATTTCTTATTGAATATATAATCACACATATGAATGTGATACATTTTTCACAATTCTTCTAGTAAAACTACTTTGTTAGAAGAATCATCTTACATAATTTTCATCTCTTTCAACTGTTAAATGATCTATATTACTAATAGTTGAAGGATATCTATTTAGATCACATAAAGGAAGAAACACCCTGGGCATATAGTAGAATAGATAGTTTAGATAGATGCATATGATAGATTAAAATCATTCTCCATTTGCATGTTGTATAATCAAAACACCCTCAAAATAATCCTTATTGGGAAATTGGCCCCATTATCCCCAGTCAGAGCCATTACACCAAACATAAAAGGAGATCCTTTAAGGTCCGAACCGGGTGGGTTTCCCCCATGTTTTGGCAACGGAATTTTGAGGCCTCAATATTCTAGCACTATAAGGAGGGCCTTGTGAATAGCAAAAAGATCTGATCAATCTAAAGGTCAATCTAGGAGTCTCTCTCCCTCTAGATCCCCATCAACTTCCAAAAACTTATCTAGATCCTCATCTTTAAAATATGAAGTTGATCATCCTTCTCCTAAGTCTCCTAGTGATACTCAACCCATACTATCTCCTGATTCCCATCAAACTTCCCCAGAATTTCAGTATTTGATAGAAAAGTTAGAGAGAGTATCCATTTTTGTTGAAAATCCTTAATCTTATCAAAAATCGGATATCAATATTTCGTCTTCTTTACAACCTCGAAGAATATTAACTCGATCAGAAAGTAAAAAGACAAGAATTATTCCTTTTGAATTTCCCATTGATAGTACTCAAAAGAGACTAAAGAGGACTCAATCAGATTCAATCGCCAGTGAGATCTTATCTCATTCATCATCATTACCTCCGCTCACTTCCACAACTTCCATTCCAACAATCAATGTTACTTTGACTAGTTCCAGTACTCAAACTAATATCCCTTCAACAAGTCCTAGCACTCAGCCTACCTCTTATTCAACTCAAACTCTGTCCATCACATCCACCCAAAATCCAATGGTAGGACAAGTACCTCCACCAAATGTACGTCCATGGAACAATCCAGGGGCTATAAATATGCTTACTCCTCTTCATGATCTTCCAAAATACCCTGAAAGGTAGTTACCTAAATTTAATCCTCATGATGGTCTTCTGGCAGAAGAACACATTCATAATTTTATGTTAGCCATCATTTTAAAGGAATTAGTTTAAGAGGATTATTTCCATGTACTCTAATAGGATCCACCAGATCCTGGTATTTTTCACTGCCTGCCTGCGCTATAACTAGTTGGAATATGTTCGAAGAAAATTTTCTAACTAAGTTTGGGGATGACAGGAACACTGCTACGCTCATCAATGATTTGTGAAAACTAAAAGCTAATACAGGTGAGAAGATAAAATATTTCAATTTCAGATTTAATAAATTTCTCAATAAAATTCCTGCTACAGTAGTTCCTAGTGCAGAAGTTCAAATTGAGTGTTATATTTCATCTTTTCCATCCAATATAGCTATTTTTGTTGATAGAGAAAAACTGCCGACACTTGCAGAAAACATGAAAGAATCTCTATCTATAGAGAAATGCATAACAGCTCTTGAGAAGAAGAATTCTCAAGAAGATTGAAAATCAAAGAAGGTATATTTCAAAGATGATTCTAAAAAGAAACTGCCGAAAGACCGTTTTGATGTAGAAGGTCTTCAAAAAGTTTTGAAGACTTTGACAAATGCGATGGAAGATATCAAGAAACAAGTCACTGAAAATTCTAACTCAAAAAAGACTTTCATAAACTTCAAAAAAGGTCAGTCCTATAATACTCAACCTCCAAATATCATATCTAATGTTGAATTTGATCAAGATATAGAGGAAGAGAAAACAAAGGAAGAAGAAGATGATGAACTAAATGGAATGTGGGATTTCATCCTACCAAATGAAGATCAAAATGAAGCTTTCCCTGTGAGTACAAGGAGCAAAAATACTACTGAACCAATGCAACCAAATCAACAGAAAAAATATTTCAACTCCTGCTAAGGATAAATCAGTAAGCAAAAATTATACTTCAAAGGCTACATAAACAAGTCCCATTACTTCAGATACTCCACCTGCATCTAAGACAATGGTAGTCTCGGACACTATTGAGTATAATGTAGTTGAAGATATGAAGAAAACCAGGGCCAAAATTTCAATTCAAGAGCTTACTAAATTCAAGCAGCAACAGAAAATCTTACTTAGAGACTTAAATACAGTTCCTGCTTCAGCCTTACCTGCTAGAACCAGAGTAGAGGTGGTAATAGAAATAAATTATGTTTCCATCAGATTGTCATCAAATCCCAAGGTTACTCGAATAATTAATGTACTGGTGGTTGATATTCCTGAGTTTTACGGCTTATTTTTAAGTTGAGACTGGTCCAAAAAAATTCATGGATATTTTGCAATAAAATGATCGCATATGTGGCTACCATATAATGGAAAGCCAAATCAAATTTGGGTAGATCGTGAGAAGTTCATGAAACATACAGTCACCGATCTTGAAGGAGTAAATGAGCCAGTAGCATTCAATAATAAAATTATTGGGAACTACTCAGCGGAATCATTTTTGGGAAATTTCAATGCTCAACCATCACCTTTCTTTGATAATACAGTTGTTTCTCAGATTGAGAATTTTTCCCAGACAGATAGTTCCAAATGTATAAATTTTGGAGATAAAACAGTAGTTGATTCTTTATTTTGGACTCTTTATTTTGACAGTTCTAAATTTGAAGATGGTGCAGGCGCTGGTTGTATTTTAATAAACCTAGAATGAGAAAAAAACCATGTTAGCTTGCAAACTAGAATTCAATTGTACAAACAATATAGTTGAATATGAAGCATTAGTCCAAGGTTTGTACAAAGCCATTGATCTTAATATCAAATACCTAAAAGTCCTAGGAGATTCAGAAATTATTGTTAGACAGGTAAGAGATACCATTCATTGTATTTCTGGACATTTAAAACATTATCAATCATTAGTCCAAGAATTAACCATTCATTTCTTAGCCTTTAACATTTCTTCTGTAGCTAGAATGTAGAATGCTAGTGCAGATCTACTGGATAATGTAGCATCAAAGTTAATTCCATATGAAGAGTTTAGTCCGGATAAATTTTCCATTGAATTATTTTTTAGACCATCTGTTCCTAATAATATTACCAATTGGAGAGTATTCGATCATGATTCGGATATTATAGATTTCTTAACATCTGAAGGATCTTATGATAGTAAAATTTTGGATGAAAATGAACATGACATTCATATTAAGAAATAACAAGATGAAAATCCTATTCCTAAGTCTGTTGTCAAGCTAGAATACCTATATGATCTAAAAGATAGGTTTAAAAGAGTTACTAACTCAAAAATTCAAAGCTCTACCTTAAGATTTGAGTTAGTAAATCTAGGAACTGACGAAAAAACCTAAAAATATTAATCTAGGTCTTGGTCTATCTTCCAAAGAAAGATTATTATTTATCAGGTTATTTAGAACATACAAAGGTGTCTTTTCTTGGATCATACTGATCTTAAAACATATGACACTTTTGTGATTCAACACACAAATCCTATGATCTCAAAATAAAAACCTATACAACAGATATTGAGGAAGATTCATCCAAATCTGGAAAATCAAATCAAAACAAAACTGAACTAACTCCTCCAGGAAAAAGTCATCTTTCCAGTCAGGCATTCTAAATGGGTATCAAATTTGGTACCTATTAGGAAGAAGAATGGCGATATTAGAATTTGTATTGATTTTAGGAATTTAAATAAAGCATGTCAAAAGGAAAAATTTCCATTACCAACCATGGAAAAATACTACAGATAGTAGTTGGTTCTGAACCTATGTCCTTTCTAGATGGATTTTCGGGATATAACCAAATTCTCATACATCTAGATGATAGACTGAAGACTACATTCAGGACTCAGTGGGGAACTTACACCTATAAAAAGATTCCATTTGGATTAATTAATGCAGGTGCAGCTTTTCAGAGAGCTATGGACACATATTTTAGGGGGCTCATAAATAAATCAGTGGTTATTTATTTAGATGACATTACAGTCTTTTCTAAACAAGTAACCAATCATGTGAAGGACCTAAAGAAAGTATTTGAGCACTGTAAAATGTATGGCATCTCATTAAACCCAAAGAAATCATTTTTTGCATTAGATGAAGGAAAACTTTTAGGATTCATTGTGTCAAAAAGAGGTATCTATATTGTTCTTGAAAGAATTGAAGAGATTAAAATAATTCCTTTCCCTCATAACAAGAAAGCTATGCAGTCATTTCTTGGGAAAATTAATTTTGTTAAAAGGTTTGTCCCCGAATTTTCACAAATATTTTTGCTATTACAAAACGTGATTTAGAAAAATTCAGTCTTTAAATGGGGACATAATGAAAGAGAAGCATTTGATTTAATTAAACAATCCATTATCAATGCTCCATTCCTGACTACCCCCAATTTTCTTAATCCTTTTACTTTATATACTTTTTCATCAGATACATCATACGTTTTTGTTTTAACACAACTCAATGACCAAAAAATTGAAGCACCAATATCATTTTTCAGTTCCAATTTGCAAGGTGAAGAACTAAATTATTCATATGTCGAAAAGCAAGCATTTGTTGTATTTAAGGCTATAAATCATTTCAGGCAATCTCTCCTAAAAACTCACACCAAAATAATAGTCCCATTCTCTGCAATGAGACAATTATTAATGCAAAGATAATTAGGAGAGAAAAAGGCTAACTAGGTTACCACTTTACAAGAATATGATGTAGAAATTAGACCCTCTAAAATTGTTAGAGGTCAAGGTTTTTGCAGAATGCTTACAGGAGCATCCCATCTATCATTAGAAGAAGATTCAGTTAACAATGTGCAAATATCATAGGTAAGCCTCAACGATGCACAATCTCAATACACTAATCTCATATTTTATTTAAAGAATGGATATGCTCTGACCCAACTCAGTTACAAAAAAAAACAGGCTTTGAGATTAAAGGCCAAGCAATATGAATTAATCAATGATGCATTGTTTAGGAGAAATTTTGATTCTATACTAATAAGATGCTTAGAAAAATCTGAAGCAGAGAAAGTCTTGTAGGAACTCCATGATGGACCAGCTGGAGGACATTTTGGAGGAAATACGACAACTCACAAAATCCTGCATGAAGGTTACTATTGGCCTACTCTTTTCAAAGATGCCCATGAATATGCAACAAAATTCAAAGTGTGTCAAAGTGCATCTGGAAGACAAAGGAAGCCAACCTTCCCATTACATCTAGTCAATATCAAACAACCATTTGAACAATGGGGATTAGATATAATCAGTCAGATTATTCCTAACTCTTCCAAACAACATAGATATATTCTCACAGCTACATATTACTTTACTAAATGGGTGGAAGCAATTCCATTAAAGGTAGCCAACTCTACGAATATCATTAATTTCATCAACCAACATATCATAACTAGGTTTGGCTTACATACTGCTTTAATGTTTGATAATGCATGTTACTTCTCAAGAACTGCTATGATGGAATTTGTAATCAAAAGAGGTTTTAAACTTAAGTAATCTGCAAATTATTACCCGCAAGGAAACGGTTTAGCAGAATACACGAACAAAAAATTGATTATAATAATCAAAATAATTGTTTATCAAAACCAACAAAATTGGCATAAATCATTAATCTTTTCTCTTTGGGAAGACCGAATAACTCAGAAATATTCTATTGGCACTTCTCCATTCAATCCTGTCTATGGGAAAGAAGTTGTACTTCCTACCAATGTAGTTATTCCCTCTCTTTCCTTAGTACAATTTATTGATGAATCTCCTTTTTCTTCTTTACAACTTAGACAATGTCAAATTCTTAAGTTAGAAGAAGAAATCGAAAAAGCTAAACATACTCATGCACATCATCAATAGATAGTGAAAGCCTCATTTGATTCAACTTTTGTTGTAACTCCAAAAAAATTTCAAATTGGTGATCTGGTATTGAAATGGGACAAAGCGCATGAGGAAAAATGTAAACACACGAAGTTTCAAAAACTCTGGCTAGATCCATTTCAAATAATTAAATAAATAGGGCCATCCAAATTCTTATTGCAAGATCTATCAGGCAAAAGATATTATTTTCTTGTTAATGGGCAGATTTCGAAAAAATACTTTTTATAGAAGGTAACCCCTTCTATTCCTTGTATACTAGTGTCTTTTTCTCTTCCTTAGGAAAATAAAAGTTGCTTAGTATAAATTTTTGGCTTTTCAAAATAAAATCTCAGATCATCCTTTTTTATTTATCACTTATATAAATAAGAAGTGTTATTGAAACAATCGAAAGATTTGAAAGACAAATATATTTTATTTTCACTGAAAGTTGTAATTTCACCAAAGTTATTTATTCTCTAATGAACTCTCATCCTGATATAGCATGATTATTCTGTCATCGGTCAAGAAAAGAATCCTTAACATAGTAAAGACTCTTTTACAGAGAAGCAATCTAAAACTCAACATTATCATCTAGAATCCTCAAAAGGACCAATGATTCACCCCATCCGCTAAAACTTATTAATTTTTGAAAGAAATTCAAAACAATTATAACTAGAAAAAGCTTAAAAGATAATAATTCTCATCACGAGCTTGTTTACCATGTCCATAAGGAAATAGTTGAACTGACATTACCGATACTGCCTACCAAAGCAGGGTAATGACTTGAGATTATATCAAGAGGACAAGGGGTCTCATCAAGAGCTAGCTTGATCAATTTAATTACAACTAGTGAATGGCATTGTCATCATTTGGTTACCAAGCCAAGACAATGGCTTTTAAGTAAATAAAAT
This sequence comes from Pinus albicaulis, assembly GCA_034641835.2. Taxonomy (NCBI): domain Eukaryota; kingdom Viridiplantae; phylum Streptophyta; class Pinopsida; order Pinales; family Pinaceae; genus Pinus; species Pinus albicaulis. The sequence goes on along the minus strand of CM076582.1, from coordinate 833,587,038 downwards.
ATGATACAAAAAGAAAAATTTCAAAAGATCAATTGTATAAAGTTAGAATTTATTTTTGGAAATTGGAAGAAACACTGGATGGGACAATGAATCATTGCTGGGTAAAAGGTAACCCTGCCAAGAGCTTAAATTGCTTATTGGAAAGGAGGCTCTACCTGTGATAAAAGAGTAAATATTTATAAATTTGATCTATAAGATGCACCTGCTTTATCTTTTTGAACTAAGTAAAGATTGATATAGCATACTTATATCTTTAAAAGAGGGATTCTTATGAATTTTAATTAAGAGAAATTTCATTGGTTAGTAAAATATTATTTGTTTGAAATTCATTCCTGCAACTATTTTTATTTAAAAAAGTTTTAGAAATTTCAAAAATTTAGTCAAAGATAGTTGGTTCTCTCAAGTGAATCGCCAATTGTTGTGCTCTAAAACACCACCCACTGATTTATTTTAATAAATGGGGACCCTCTAGAAATAAATAGGAAATTTATTTTTATTTTTAAAAACAAAAAACTTTAGGAAATAAATTTTTCTTTAAGCTTTTCCGCTTTATTCCTTAGTGCGCATCGCAAACCGCATAACTTATAACCCAAAAGACTTGAAACCTACTAAGTCACACGGGTTGCGAAATGCGCTAAGTATTTTCCGAAGTTATATTAAAAACTTGCAAATGCTTCAATCACCGTTATAATTTTTTATCGCATCGCATCTCATTTAAACGATCAAACTTATAAAGTAATTTGGTATAAGTTGCGATTACGCAGACCCGACGAGCCAACAAAGCAATAAACATAAAGCTCTAAAGTCCCATAAAGCATAGCCGCTTGACTTCTTGAATGTGCACTTCGCATTTCGCGAGACGTAACCAAAAGCAAATTCATTTACCGCATAAAACTTGCGATGTGCGATTTGCACACATCGCATTTCACAGAATTTATGAGTAACATCGTAAACGATAAAAGTTGTAAGTTGTGATATGCGAATGAACAGCATTTAATTACTCAAGCATGCGAAATGACTTATGTCATATCAAACCAAAATCTGAGATCCAACGTCTTAAATTAATTGATAGCTATTTCGTGTAAAGGTGTAAGATATTTGATTTTAAAAGATTATTGGTGATTAATAGCATTTAATAGAAATAAAGTTTTTAATAGATTCATATCTATTCATGCATGTTTGATATAAACGATGGATTTTTCTCTCTGTTCTCTATACTTTTAATGTTCTCTTTGTTTACTTGAAATCAGGAAACCACTTAACGGAGTGAGGAAGATTGAAATGAACAAGAAAGCCAAAGAGATTTCTCAAACATCGTCTACCGAAGACTCAAACATGTCTCCCCTATTTTCAGACACCACCTGCAATAAGGAATGCAACAGTTCATCATGGGAGGCAATGTATAAGATTTTCGAGGATGAAAATCCAAGGGTAATAACCAAAGTTGCTACAACAGGCACGTCAGTTACTTCAGATGCAACTTACTTCGACGTTGCATGTTCATTCATCCACAAGGTAGCTGCAAGGACAAAAATTCTCCCTTATATAGACATGGTTAAGTGGGTAATTGACCACTTAAACATAGAAGGTACAAAATTCAAAGATTCAAAAGGCGAGAATATTGGGTCATTCAGGGCAGAAAACTTACAAGCAATGTACCATCTACCCTCCAGCAGAAATATGACAAAGATTTTCTTCAAAGCTTTATAAAAAAAATTACAGATCTGATGAAAGTGATAAAGGAATGGAAAGAAGACCAAGGAAAACTTAAGCAAGATAAACTCGGTACATACCCAATTGCCCAAATTCCTTCCCCTTACTGTTATGTTGCTGGTATGTTGTGTAGATTATATGAAAAACCTGATACCACTAGGTTTTCAGTAGATTGGGTCCCATTAATTGATGTAATGGTCAATTATTTAATTCTAAATTGGGAAAATATCCTATCTGATAATTTAGCCAAACACATCATGGAGTATAGGAATAAAAGGAGTGTTTCATCTAGAGAAATACCTGCCTTTTATATGAGTGCCTATGTCATGGATGCAATCTGCTTTTCTTCTAGTTTTCCTACCATGGGATGGAAATGGACTACCCAAGACCCTACCCCAATCCACATTTACCACAGAGCCCTTTGGGATTTAGACTTCCATTTGCATTTTTATAAAATTTTCCATGGAGTCATGTTTCCTATGCACCAGATGATATTCAATGAGAAAGCCCATAGGGTTTCCAAAGAAGCTAGTACATGTTAGCCAGCTATAAAATTTGTTATACCAAATGTTGGCTAAAAACTCTTTGGAGCCTTCAAGGAACAAATTTTATTACTAAAAAGTATTGGCTCTTGAAGACTTTTGTAGGCCTCCTGCCTCTGTCCCAATTTTTACTACTGTGCCTATTCCCCATTCAGAAATCCTGCTGATTCCCAAGAAAGAATACTGCTGCAAGACCCTTTTCTCCTTTTTCCCCTTTTCCAAAACTAACCTCATTTTTTATCCCTCCATTTCCCATGAAAATCCCTCATTTTCATATTTCTTCCCTTTTCCCCTTCTTCAAGATCTCTTTTACATGGTTTAAAACTCATTTTTTAACTATATCGAAACGCTCAATTTCCCTTGAAAACCATTAAAAACCATAAAAACCCACTTTTTGGACATATATGGGTCCTAGCCCCTTCCTACATAAACCCCCGGTCGTATGATCCTCCATGTAACCCGCGGCCCCACAGACGGGCGCCTAGCCATGTTATATATATCCCACCCCGAAAATATTAAAAACTTATGTTATTTTCAAACTTTGGGTTTTTAATTATTTTCTAAGTTTTTTCCGCCGATTCAAAATTTCAGTCAATCCCCACCGTCGATCTGATCTGCAGATCGACGGCGCGGAATCTATCACCCCGGTGGACCCCACCAGCCACTCACCGATTGCAAAACCGAGCGGTTTTCATCGCACCACTTCCGAGCGTGCAGCGGTTTCTTCCATTTCGCAGCGATTCCATACGCTGGCCGACACGTGTCTTGGGCACTGTTCATGAAACCGTCATCCATCGCGCGTTAAACATCGAACGTGGACCACGCGCGATATTGGCGTCCACCATCCAATCTGAGGCCACCCATCGGATCGCTATCGCTCACCGAAGATGCCCGACAGTTAACCAGGCTCCGGCACAGTAATAACAGCATCTCTGCCGTCGATCTGATCTGCATATCGACGGCCCAAAATTCATCGCTCGTTTTCTCCGTTTCGACTTTCCACCTGCCCTCCCAACCGTCGATCTCTGCGCGACCGACGGCTCTGATTTAAATTATTCTTCCGCCTCCCTTTTGTTTTCTCCCGATCAATCTCGATCGTTGGATGATGCCATCCAACAGCCCCGCTCTCTCCACGTGCCTTCTGAAGCAGTAAACCTATATATGCATGGATTTTATAATTTTTGTTTGTATTTTGCAGGGTTTTCAATGGTTTTTCTGCCATGTCCGAAGAAAATTCAGAAGCAGAGGGTGACGATCCTCCTGCCTTCGATCCACCAAAGAAATCATTCGCAGGTTTCAAATTTCACGTTTTATCAATAATTCATAAGTCATTGATGCCACATAACCCTACGCAGCCCTGCATACTGGAAAAAACCATAAATTGGGCACAGTCAGAGAGTATCAGTGACGAAGATCAAAATGAACCAGGACAGAGAATGGAAGACATATTTGCGGGGATCACGGCTAAGAATGTTTATCAAAAGCCTAATCCCCAATTTAAAACATAGTTTAAATAATATCTTAAGTGTTTTATCAATAGGAACACCTCCATCGTCACATCTGAGGAAAATTGATTCCTCCCAGCTACTAAAATGCCACCTGTACCTCAAAGTATTCAATCAAAGGCTGAATTTATTGATCAGGACCGGATATATGCCTCACAACACAGCCAAAAGGTAAATTCTGTAGGCAAATTAATGACAAACATCTGCAGAGTTACTTCGACGCCACACTAAGCCTCAAAGGTCAACAAAAGCTCCCACCGAGCTTAAATCTTTATGAAAATCATTTAATACAGAGGATATGTATGAAAGTTTCTTCATTGAGCCCCTCAAAGGCCAAGAAACCATTAATTCTGTATTAATTGTAATTGAAGATCTTTTATCAGATCTCACCTCCTCATTCTTCTATATATACTACTGCAGAAGATGAGAGAGGGGTTGGTTGACAAGGTTGCTGAACATTGTAATGTAATTGAGCTGGAAAATTCTGATTGTAAATAGTATTCACTGGCTCTTGGAGCTCTGCTGGTGGTAGATAGGTTAGGCTGAGATGTGTTGATGGTTTCTAAACTAAAGCACTGGACTTGAAGTTGTAACTGGTTTGGAGCATCAATACAAGCTGATTTATGGGATCCTGGTCTATGTTGACGGTGATGTTTTTCTCATTGTAACTCTTCATTTTGTTTCTATTTTCATTGTGTTCCATTTTCTCTTATAAAGAACAGCATGCATAGAGTTAGGACCTACTGTATATCAGTAACCTTCTCTGACTGAAAATCTTTATCTGAATGTTTTCTTCTAAATTGTGTTATTTAGGAATGATTTGTTTCAGTTCAAGCATAGGAATGTTGGCGTTCCCTAGTCTTATTGCCTTAGCTGAATGTTATTCTTAAATGTTATTTTCAGTATATGTTTAGTGAATATGAACTGAGGAAGATATGGTGAGCCCTGGTCCCAGTTTCATCTCCACAACTGTCTGAATGTTTCCCTTGGAATGTGTTAAAAGCTGGCTAGTTTCGAAGTACTTACCAGATCTTAGTCCATTCTGTGTTATCTTTGTGTTTGTCTTGAAAGTAACCAAGTAAAGCAGAGCTAGGAGAGGATTTGTGGTGAGCCCGGCCCACTGGTTTTGTTAGGTCCCTATATTACTAGTATAGTCCCTTATTATTGTTAGTGTAACCCCCTTATTGTTATTATTGTACCCTTGTAACCCCCATTTTGTTATTATTGTGCCCTTAAATTATTATTGTTAGGTCGGCTAGGATTAAATTGTGGCCCACCAGGATTACATTATGGCCCCATGGACTCCTATATATAGAAAGGAGGTTTTGTAAATTGTATCATCCAAGAATTGTTCATTTATGTAGTGTATTGGAGGTTGCCCCCTCGAAGTGGCTTATTTCTAAGGCGTTGATATCTCTTTTCTTCTATTTTTGGAGCTGGTTACACAACATTTGGTATCAGAGCTTTGGATTCTAGGGTGTCGCTGCTCTAAACGGGTCATCGTGGCATTTTCGCTATGGTACATACGTTCCTTCGGAAACTGAATTTTTTTAGGGTGCAAAAGCTGAAATCTGAAGATTTTAAACATTTCAGGCAGTTTCGCGATATTTTCGGAGATATGTTTATTATAGGGTTGATGAGGTCTTTTTTTTAGCTCTAAACAGGTCATCATGGAATTTTCACTATAAATTTCTTTCTACAAAGGTTCAGAATCTGAAATTCGTATGGTGTGAAGCTAAAATCCTGAGGAAATTCGTCAAAAAATTTCAGAGCTTGGTTCGCAATATTTTTGGAGATATGATCTGTGGAAGGTAGTGCTTTTTCAGGCTCCTGAATTTCATCTCAAATAGGTGATCGTGGGAAAAGTTCAATAACTCTCTCTCTGGGCATCGGATTGGAGTGCCGTAAAAATTGGTCACAAGTACACGGACTGTAGTTTCTTGGCTATCAATTTCGAGAGAAAAAGGAAAAAAGAAAACGATTAATACGTGGCAAGTCTACAATTTTGCTACTCTTGAAGCCCCAGTCAAACTAGAGTCATTGTGGGAGATTGGACACAACTTTGTCTTGGAGAATCCAAATCAGGTCAGACCTGGGGCATTTGAAAGAAGCTTCAGAGATCGACTACAGGGCTGAATTTCAGATATCAAATATTTTCAACTACAGAGATATTCAATTTCAATATCGAGCTCCTAAAAGCTAGTAAAAGGTGTGTATTTTTTTCTGAATTGCATAAGTCTTGTTTGAAGAATCAAGTTGAATTGATTCCAAGGGCATCTTGTAGAATAGATATCAATATTGGATTCTAAAATGGCCCCTAAAAAGAATTCAACACCCATCAAGCCTTCATAAGGCTCTACCATGACTCATGAAGATGAAGAATTGCAACATGATATATCAAAATTACAAGAACAAGTGCACCAAATTTCGCTCTCGCAAAGAGCAACAAAATATGAAATGGAAGTTTTGAAGAAAGGTGTGGAAACTAAGATGGATGGTTTGAAGAAAGGCGTGGAAGATAATATGAATGGTTTGGAAGTGAAAGTAGGCGGTTTGAAGGCGTGGAAGATAATATGGATGGGCGTGGAAGCTAAGATGGATGGCATGGAAGGCTGGCATGGAAGCTAAGATGGATGATCTAAAAGCAGACATCGAAGATTTGACCAAGATGATACAAGAAATGTTTCCTAATGGTGAAAAGATAGTAGAAGAACCTCATGATGAGAACAAAATAAATGTTAATCGTGATTTCATGAACTCTAATGTTGGCGGGAAGAACCACCATATTCCAAAAATGGATATGAGGAAGTTTGATGGAAAGGATCCTGTAACATGGATACTACAGATGGAGCAATATTTTTATCTCCATAATGTGCAAAACACACAAAAGGTACGCATTGCAACTTTGCATTTAGAACAAAATACATTTGTATGGTATCGATGGCTTTGCTCCCATAAAAAAATTGTCACTTGGTCAATTTTTACGGAGGAAATGATAGCACATTATGAGGATACAAAGAAAAACACCTTCTTTAGCCAATTGATAAATCTCAAACAAAAGGGTTTAGTGGGGCAGCACATTGAGGACTTCCAAAAATTGAATATAAGGGTAACTGATATTCGAGAGGAACACAGGATTGATCTCTTCATAGGCACTTTAAAGGATAGCATTCAACATGAAGTTCGCGTTCTAGAACCTGATTCATTGGAGAAGGCATTCAGGTTGGCAAGAAAAGTTGAATGTAAAATTATGGCAACGAGGAAGCCTACCACTCAGTTCTATAAAGAAGGAAGTGTGGCTACGCCTAGATTTCCACAACCTACAAGGTTGACACCACAACAATTGGAAGAAAAAAGAGCAAAAGGGCTTTGCTACAGTTGTGATAGCAAATACACTAAAGGTCATAAGTGTGCTGAGAAGAAATCATTTTACATAGATTGTGAAGAGGAAGAAGAAAATGAACAAGAAGAGGATATACACCAGGAACCAGCCCTAGAAGAGGAAGAAATGAATCTGACCATATCATGTAATGCACTGGTAGGAATTACCACTCCTCAAACTCTCAAGATAGAAGGACATATCAAGAAGAAAAAGGTAATAGTGTTGATTGATTCAGGTAGCACCCATAATTTTGTTCATTGTAAGGTAGCCAAGGAATTAAATTGTTTCCTATACCCAGCACCAGAATGTCAAGTGATGGTTGCAAATGGAGGAACTATAAATTGCTCTGGAAAATTCCATAATATTAAGCTAACCATGGGGGAATATGTATTGACTAGTCCAATACTTTCCATTCCTATGGGAGGTGCTGATGTTGTACTAGGAGTACAATGGTTACAATCTTTGGGGACGGTAGCTTTTAATTTTCAAGAACTTTTCTTGAAATTTTTTTCAGAAGGAAAGGAAGTCGAATTACGGGGTATTGCGGGGAAGCCAGGAGGGATAATAAGCTCTAATGTCATGACAAAGCTTCTAAAGAAAGAACAGCGAGGCGTAATTGCACAATTATGCTCACTAGAAGTTCCAACATCAAAATCATCTATTTCTGCAGATCTCCAACAAGTCTTGGACAATCATTCAAAGGTGTTTGAAACTCCCAAAGGACTCCCACCTATTCGTGATCATGATCATGCTATTCATTTGATTCCAGGAAGTGTTCCTCCAAACATCGGGCCTTATAGATATCCTTATGTCCAAAAGAGTGAAATTGAACGTATGATTGCAGAAATGTTAGAGGCGGGTATAATTCAACCTAGTCAAAGTTCTTTCTCTGCTCCTGTAGTATTGGTACACAAGAAGGATGGATCATGGCGCATGTGTCCGGATTATAGGGAGCTCAATAAGCTCACCATTAAAGATAAATTTCCCATTATTGATGAATTATTGGATGAATTACATGGAGCAATTTATTTTACCAAGTTGGATCTTCGTTCAGGATATCATCAAATTAGAATGAAGACTGAAGATATTCCAAAAAAAGCATTTCGAACTCATGAGGGTCATTATGAATTTTTGGTCATGCCTTTTGGCCTTACCAATGCACCTTCTACATTTCAAGGGTTGATGAATTCCATTTTCAAACCCTTCCTTAGAAAATTGTGCTAGTATTTTTTGATGATATACTAATCTACAGCAGGTCTTGGAAGGATCATGTTGAACATGTTGACAGGGTGCTCAAACTATTGCAGGAGAAACAATTATATGAAAAAAAAATCCAAATGTTTCTTTGGAGTACAAGAGGTGGAATATCTGGGTCATATTGTATCTCACGAGGGTGTTAAAGTAGACCCTAACAAAATTAAAACCATTAAGGAATGGAAAGTCCCCACAACCATAAAGCAGTTGCGAGGATTTCTTGGGTTAACAGGGTATTATCGCAAGTTTGTTAAGAATTATGGGAGAATAGCAGCACCTATAACAACATTATTGAAGAAAGATGCATTTTCATGGACTCCTGAAGCAACTAAGGCCTTTGAACATCTTAAAGAGGCAATGTGCCTAGCACCGGTCTTAGCTATGCCAGACTTCACAAAAATCTTTATTGTGGAATGTGATGCCTCAGGAAATGGAATTGGTGCGGTTTTAATGAAGGAAGGAAGACCCATTGCTTTTGAAAGTCGTCCAATCAAAGGAAAGTATTTACATAAACCTATTTATGAGAAGTAAATGTTAGCAATACTGCATGCACTAAAGAAATGGCGAACTTACCTAATGGGGAGACACTTCAAGGTAAAAACTGATCATGATAGTCTTAAAAACTTTTTGGAGCAAAGACTATCTTCAGAAGAGCAGCAAAAATGGGTCACAAAGATGTTGGGTTATGACTTTGAAATAATCTACAAAAAAGGAAAGCTTAATGTTGTTGCAGATGCACTCTCAAGAAATAATTAAGAGGTGGAAGCATTGCTTTGTGCCATTTCTATTATCCAACCAGATTGGATAACCGAAGCAAGAGATGAATGGAAGAAGGACAAAGATGTATGGACACTCATTCAAAAGTTGCAACAAGATCCTGGTACATCTGATACATTTAGTTGGAAAAATGATTTCTTATGGTACAAAGATCGCTTATATCTTTGTAAGAATTCCCAACTAAAACAAAAGATTCTTCTGGAATTGCACACTTCTCCTTTAGGAGGACACTCAGGATTTTTAAAAACTTATCACAGGGTGAAGAAAGACTTTTTTTGGGATGGCCTTAAATCTGATATTCAAAAGTTTGTGGCGGAATGTTTGGTTTGCCATCAGAATAAAGTGGAGAAAATTAAGACCCCGAGACTTCTACAACCTTTATCCATTCCAAGTCAACGTTGGGAGGAGATTTCAATGGATTTTATCACAGGTTTACCGAATTTCGAAGGCAAGAATGTCATCATGGTGGTAGTTGATAGACTTATCAATTATGCACACTTTTGTGCATTATCTCATCCATTTAAAGCAAGTACAGTTGCTACTACATTTGTGGACAGAATTCAAAAGCTACATGGAAGCCCAAGGGTTATTGTGAGCGACAGAGATCCCATTTTTACGGGAAATTTTTGGACGGATTTATTTTCTTGTTTGGGTACTCAATTAGCTCATAGCTCATCTTATCATCCTCAATCTGATGGTCAAACTGAGATAGTAAATAAATGTTTGGAAGGATATCTTCGTTGTTTGTATCTGATAAACAAACACAATGGGTCAAGTGGTTACCTCTTGCTGAATGGTGGTATAACACTTCCTTCCATACTGCAGCAAAAATGACCCATTTATGGCACTTTATGGATATCATCCACCATCCATCACATCATCTTTAAGGGAAAATTCGAAGGTTCAAGCAGTGGAAGATCACATCGAGCATCAGCACGAAGTTCTCCAACTCTTAAAGGATAACCTGAATTTGGCACAAAATCGAATGAAACAACAGGCAGATCAACATCGCAGCGAGAGAAGTTTTGATGTAGGAGATTGGGTATTTTACGGCTACAACCATACAAACAAATGTCCCTCAAGCAAGCTAAGAAGGATAATAAATTATCGCCAAAGTACTATGGTCCTTACAAGGTGTTGCAAAATATTGGTACTATGGCATACAAATTGGAGCTTCCTGCTTCTTCGCGAGTACATCCAGTTTTCCATGTTTCGTGCTTAAAGAAGGTTATAGGTGAAAATCTTCTGGTTCAAACAATATTGCCAGAACTTGATGAGGAAGGAAAAATCATATTGGAATCGGAAGCGGTCACGGAAACAAGAACTCGACAACTACGGAATCGATCAATTTCAGAGTATCTCATCAAGTGGAAGAACTTACCCACTGAAGATTCTACATGGGAGGATGAGAATTTTATGCAAAAGCACCCAGAGCTACTCAAGCGTTGAGGACAACACTTTTTTTGAAGGAGAGGGGCATGTTAGGTCCCTATATTACTAGTATAGTCCTTTATTGTTGTTAGTGTAACCCCCTTATTGTTATTATTGTACCCTTGTAACCCCCATTTTGTTATTATTGTGCCCTTAAATTATTATTGTTAGGTCGGCTAGGATTACATTGTGACCCACTAGGATTACATTATGGCCCCATGGACTCCTATATATATAAAGGAGGTTTTGTAAATTGTATCATCCAAGAATTGTTCATTTATGTAGTGTATTGGAGGTTGCCCCCTCGAAGTGGCTTATTTCTAAGGCGTTGATATCTTTTTTCTTCTATTTTTGGAGCTGGTTACACAACAGGTTTCTACTCCAAGGGTTGCCTTCAAGTTTCCCTTCATTTTAAAAAATTTTCTATTGAAAGTGTATCAAAGGCTGGCTAGTTTAAAAGTACTTACCATATCCTAGTTTACTTTTATGTTTTTCTTGAGTCTATGTCAAAGGCTGGCTAGTTTAGAAGTACTTACCAGATCCTGGGCTGCTCTTTGTTCCTCATATGTTTAATTATCCTACTTATTGTATCATTTCATTCCATAAATCAAACTTCAAAGAGATCCTTAGACATAGATGACTTGCCCCATGGACCACTCTTGCCTCTTGTTGTTCCAATTAAACCCTATTATGACTCCATAGCCCAATGAACTAAAACCTACAATTATCTATCTTTTTGGCTGAAGCTTACTCTTATTTCTTGCAACTTCTCACCTTTGAAACTCTTTGCATTTAGGACTTTCCACCTCAAACAGTAATCATGCTCAACCATCCAAAAACAAACAAACCTTTGGCCTTCATAACTAGCCTAATATCATTACCCCAAACTTCAAAGACAAATCCATCTTTGCACTTATTGGAGAGATCCCTCTCCGGATTCAGGAGGGCTAGATCCTAGAATCCCAAAGTGGTTGAAACGATGTTGTTTTTGTGATCGGACTTTGCCAATCTTGCTTATTACAGATTCCAAACATTTCTGGCGACTCCACTGGGGATCGAAACCCAGAATCATTTTCATTTTAGGGTAACCATAGGACATCAGATCACTTTGAGTTCCCTTAAAAACTTCATAAAACTTGTGAGTAAAAAGCAACATTTTCAAGCACTACCAAAGAATGGTAATCATGATAAAACTTGTTTAATTCAGTGACAAACTAGGTAAACGCTAGGATTCTCTTAAGACTTTTTCTAACCTTGAAAGATCAGCTAGCTTAGCCATAAGAATAGACTGTCTTTGTCTCATAACTGTAGCTAAGTTTTGAAACAGAGTTAGGACATTCTTAGAAACCACACAACTGAAAAATTACTCAAAAAACACCAAAAATATTTTAGATTGGTATTTAATAAACATGGTAGTGGACCATAAAACCTTTTATCTCCAAAGGAGCTAAAAACTTCCACTTTGCGACTCCACAATCCTTAGCAGACCTTAAGACTCCACTGGGAAGAACCCTCATCATTGTAACATCTTTCAATCTTAGTCAGAGGACTCTAGGATTAAAATTGTGTAAACAGATTAGTTAACCTCTCAAAGATTGTCATACCTGGTTGAACTTTTCTTGTTTGTTCGGGTCTGAAAAACACAACATAGTGGCTCCTAGAAAGATTCACACTAGAGCCTATCCTGACCCTGATCCACCTTATTTAGTTGATAACCCAGAAATTATCCTTAGGAAGTCTCCTAGGATTCAATTATCAACTGTCTTCAGATCATCCTTGAGAGCTAATTCAGTCCCTAAAAATCTTTCAGCTCTACAACAATCACAAGTTGACTTAGTAAATCCCTTTAGAACTAGATCTCTTGGTGATTTAGATCAGTTAGATTCTGAGTCTTCACTTTCGTCTCCTGAAACAAGTGAACATCCTGGCAGCAGAGAAACAACAACTCCTGATTTACATTTCCTTCACAAATTAGGTGTCTCTCACCCAAGATCAGCTCAGCAATCTACTCCTAGTCCATCCACTTCTACTCACCCTGCATCCACCATTCAAACCACTCCACTTCAGCCCACTTTCCCTTTTGGTAATCCACCACTTGTAAATCCACCTACACCACATATCATGGCAGCATGGTATGCTCCCTTAGTCCTTCCTATACCATTAGTCAATATTCCACAGGACTATCAGTCCAAAATTCCATTATATGATGCTAGCAATGCTACAACTGCATCACAACATGTGGATAAAATGAATGACTACTTTTACAGAAATGAAATTGATGATGATTCTGTCAAGCTTAGATTATTTTCTCAGAGCTTAGGGGGAGAAGTAAGAAAATGGTTCAAAGGTTTAACCCCCCATAGTATTAATGATCTCCAAGCCTTCCATCAAACTTTCTTAAACAAATGGGAAGTAAAGAAGAATCATCTCCAAGTCCTTTCCGATTACAAGAACCTCCATAGAAACATTGGGGAAAGTGTACAAGCTTATTGCACTATATTTAACAGTGTGTATAATGCACTTTCCCCAGAACTAAAACCTCCACAAGGCTCAGCTTTAAACAAGTTTCCTGAAGGGTTTGACCCCGAGATGGCCTATCAGCTGAGAGAGAGAGATTTTGAAACTCTTGAAGATATGCAAAGAGGCACTCTCTCTGTGGAGGTCAACTTAATGGAAAGAGAGCAAGAATGAAAAATGAAAAGAGAGTGTCCTTTAGAGAGGAATCTACACCCTCTACTTCCAACTCAAAAATGGAGAAAATGATGGAAGAAATGATGAAAGAAATGAGCCTAATTAAGAGAGCACAAGAAATCCAAAACCAAAATGCTCCTCAAAATAGAAATCAGAACCAGAATCAGAATTTTAGAAGAAATCAACCTCCAAATAGACCTAGGGAAGATGATCAACAGATCACTCCTCCATTTCATCAAAACTATGTAAGTGAGGTTGAGGATCGGATGAAATAACAGAGGAAGATGATATCCACATGTTTGGGGTAGAGGATGATGATTTTGAGATTCATTATGATAGAAAACAAGGTCTATATACACCTTATGATGACAGGAGAGATGATAATGAAAATTATTATCAAGACATGGAAAATGTCATCATAGAATCTAAAAAATAATATGACCTTAGAAGCAAAACTATTCAACAAACCCCCAACAACAAAACCTCTGACAAATCTTCACAAAACAACACTGCAACCAAGCCTAAAATTGCCAAACAAAAGGATAAAACAGTGGCTGTAAATTCTGGTAATGATAAAGAGAAAGACACTCAATACAAAGAAAAACAGAGTGCCGACATTAGCAGTACTAACACTTCAGCTAGTACTCCTGTGAAAACAATTTTGTCAAGTGTAAATAAGACAAATCAGCAAGCTGATGTTGCTGATAGAATGACAGCTAATAAGGCTGAAACTAGCACTTTAAAGAGTCAGATTCCTTTAAGCCTGGAGCAGGAAATTTCAAAGATCAAAATCTATGTTCCCTTGACTGAGTTAGCTGCCCGACATGAATATAAGACCCAAATTTTGAAGGCTTTAAACATTGTAGAGAATGAGGACACTGTTAATATTAATGATGACCAACCAGAGCTTATTTTTGGTCCTAAGATTGAAGGTATGTATCAAGAGGGGCCTATTCCTCCCTTTTATGTGAGTTTAAACATTCATGACAAAATTTTGCACAACGCTATGCATGATTCCGGCGCTTCTCATAATTTAATGCCAAAAGCTGTAATGGAGAGCCTGGGTCTAGAAATCACCAGACCTTACAAAGACCTTTACTCCTTTGATTCCAGTAGATTTAAATGTTTAGGATTAATTAAATATCTCTGTGTTAACTTAGCCCAAATCCCAGCCAAATGCTTAGTGATGGATATCGTTGTGGCTGATGTTCCCCCCAAATATGGAATATTGTTATCAAGATCTTGGGGGGCTAAGTTACAGGGGACTATGCAAATGGACATGACTTATGCAACTATCCTTGTTTTCAATAATAATAAAAGACTTTACAGGGATTCACATATGAAATACACAGTTACAAGTCAAGACAGACCACAAAACTCTCCTATGTATTCTGTAAATACGGGCCTTGATTATTTTATCATGTTTAATGAGGAAAAAATTACTGAACAAGTTACTTTAACAGGGTTAATGGCCGATAGGAAGGAAGAGGCAAACACTACAGAACTGTCAAAACAGTTTGCTGAACCGTTAAGCATTAGCAAACTAAAAAAAGGTCTTGAACCACAAGTCATGCATCCTTTTCTTTTAAACATTGAGAGTCAAGAAAGTAGTCCTCAACCCAATAATATATCTGAGGAAATGAAACAAATAAAACTAAGTGTTGAGATTCCACAACAACCCTTGAGCACGTTAGTTGAAGAGGACGGTAACCAGGATGAAACCGAAAACAATCCTCTGTGGAGTATGTATTTTGATGGATCCTACACTAAGACTAACGCTGGTGCAGGTGTCTGGATTTCCAACACTGAAAATAACCACACAGAAAGCATTTCCTGTAAATTAAACTTTCAGTGTTCCAATAACATAGCGGAGTATGAATCCCTCCTCTTAGGCTTACATCTATTGAAAAGGTTAGGAGCCAGGAGAATTAATGTGTATGGGGATTCAGAGTTAGTCATTAGGCAAGTCAATGGGGAATATAACGCAAATCATCCCAGACTTAGAGCCTACCAAAACGATGTCATGGACCTGTTGAAAACCTTCAAGGACTCCAAATTGATTTTTGTCCCAAGAAAAATAAATATTGTCACCCACAATTTAGCCTTTGTAGCTAGAACATGCTTAACGCCATATGAAACCAAAGACTGCACAACTCAAATAAAATTTAGACCAGTTGTACCTAATAATGAAAAGTATTGGTAGGTGTTTGACAATGACAAACAAATAGAAGACTTCATGCAATTCAGAAATGAATTAGAACTAAACAGTTCGGACTCAGATTATGATACAGACTGCAGTGAAGAAAATTTTCTTGGTGAAGAAGAGTTGTCTCCTGAGCTTGTCAACGTTAATATTCTGAATAGCAAACTTAAAAACAAAAAGGAAATGACTACAGAGTTAGAAACTCTGCACTCTAAAGATGAAATTTTTCCAAGCGGCCTAGCACCTTTGGAAGAGTTGTTTGATCTTAACGATGTGGCCAAAAAGCCAAAACTGGAACCTGTATAAACTGAAGGGGAGGAGTGCAATATAGGCAGTGAAATTAAACCAAAGATGATTAAACTGTCTAAGAATTTACCAGCTCACATTAAACTCAAATACATAGAGTTGTTTAAAGATTTTTCTGATGTTTTTGCGTGGAGTTACGAAGATCTTAAATCCTATGAAACTGAAATAATACAGCACAAAATTCCCCTCAAAGAAAACCAAAAACCATTCAAACAAAAAATGCGCAGAATAAACCCTGTTCAGTTGCCTTTGGTTCGGAAGGAGATCATGAAAATGTACGATGCTGGTATTATTGTCCCTATTAGATATTCTGAGTGGGTGTCTAATCTGGTGTCTGTTAGGGAGAAAACTGGAGAAATCAGGCTTTGTATAGACTTTAGAGACTTAAACAAAGCTTCATTAAAAGACAACTACCCTTTACCTAAGATGGATCATATTTTACAAAGGGCGGTAAGGTCTAGAAGAATTTATTTGCTGGATGGCTATTCAGGGTACAATCAGATCTTAGTTTACCCTGCTGATCAATTAAAGACAGCCTTTACTACACCATGGGACACTTTCATGTATGTGAAAATGCCTTTTCTTCTAATGAATGTTGGAGCAACTTTTCAAAGAGCCATGGACATAGCATTCTCGGAGGAACTGGGCTTCTTCATCATTATATACCTTGATGATGTCACTGTGTTTTCAAAAATAGATGAAGAGCACTTAGAACATTTAAGAAAAGTTTTCAAGAAATGCAAAAAGTATGGGATATCTTTAAACCCTAAGAAAACACTATTTGGTCTCCGAGAAGGTAAACTTCTTGGGCACATTATTTCAAAAGAGGGTATTAAGATAGATCCAAAGAGGATTGAGGCCATATTGCAAATCTCTCATCCTCGCAACATCAAGGAGTTGCAATCTTTTATCGGGAAGATTAACTTTTTGAGAATGTTCATCCCCAACTTAGCTGAGCTTCTTAGGAATATCACAAACATGTTGAAGAAGGAGCAAGGGGTAAAATGGATCGTGGACTCAAAGAACTCCTTTGAGCTGGTGAAACAAGTGTTAACCAAAACACCAGTTCTTATAAGTCTTGATTTTTCAAAGGATTTTTATATTTTTTCATTTGCCCCGGAACATACCATAGCTGTTGTCCTTTTACAGAAAAATCTGCAAGGACAAGAGCAGCCTATTGCATTCTTTAGCAAAGCATTGAGGGATGCCCCTTTGAAGTATAACATTATGGAAAAGAAAGATTTTTCTTTGGTTAAAGCTTTGAAAGACTTCAGAGTGTACATCCTTCACTCACACATCATTTCCTTTGTCCCAAATTCAGTTGTTAAAGACATTCTAACACAGGACCCAGATGGTAAGAGAGGTAAGTGGATTGTTGTTATCCTTGAATACGATTTAGAGATAAAACCCACTAAACTCATCAAAGGCCAAGTTCTGGCTAGATTAATGGTTGAATCCAATTTTGAAGTTCTTGATATTAATATGATTAATGCTTTAGATGATCAAGAGGAAGTCTTAGCACCCGTTGTTGAAGACCATTTTATGAATTCCTCTTGGTATGCTGATATTGTTTATGTTTTTCTCAATTTGAATACACCTCCTGGTTTGACAAAGACAAAGGCAATATTCCTCAAATTGAAAGCTGTAAACTATTGCATTATTGATAGATGTCTTTACTGGAAAAATGTAAGTGGTGTATTGCGTAAATGTTTACCTGAGTTTGATGCAGAAAAGGTTAAATACCAGTTCCATGAAGGAGAGTGTGGAGGTCATTTGTACTGGAAGACAACAGCCAACAAAATCTTGAGGGCTGGTTTCTATTGGCCTACTCTTTTCCATGATGTGCAAAAGATGATCATAGCCTGTCACAAATGTCAACTTTTTAAAGGCAAAAGAAAACTGCTACCCCTGCCTCTACATCCAATCATTGTTGAAGCCCCATTTCAACAGTGGGGACTTCACTTCATAGGAGAAATCCATCCCCCATCTTCTGCCCAGCATAGATGGATTCTCACTGCCACAGACTATTTCACTAAGTGGATAGAAGCCATACCTTGTAGGCAGGCCAATGATTCAGTTATCATAAAATTTATGGAGACTAACATTCTCTCCAGATTTGGTTGTCCTACCAAGATTATCACTGATAATGCAGCAGCATTTGGATCAAACAAGATGGTTGATTTATGTCACATATATCAGATAACATTGGGGCATTCCACGGCCTATTACCCTCAAGGTAATGGACTTGCAGAATCCTCAAACAAGAGTTTAGTGAACATAATCAAGAAAATGTTGGAGGATAACAAGAAGTATTGGCACACAAAGCTAGTTCATGCACTGTGGGCTGACAGATTGACTTTGAAGAAATCTATTGGTATGTCACCTTTCCAGCTTGTGTATGGTACTGATGCGATTTTTCCAAACAGCCTTGGTGTACCAGTAATGAAGTTGATTCAAGAGTTGCAAACTGAAGATAATGACATGATCAGAAGAATAAATCAAACCATTCATCTTCAGCAAACCAGAGAGGAAGTTTATAACAAAGCATTGCAGAAGCAGGACAGCATTAAAAAGCTTTTTGACAGAAGAACAAAGGCCAAAAATTTCAAAATTGGAGACAAAGTTTTAAAGTGGGACTCAAGGAGGGAAGAGAAGGGCAAGCATGGAAAATTTGACAACTTATGGCTTGGCCCTTACTTTATTCATTCAGCTACTGGTAACAATGCATTTTTCTTGCAGGAGTTGAATGGAGCAAAGCTGTTTGGGGGTCCTGTCAACGGCAGGATGCTTAAGCATTACTTCTCTTGATCCATGTTATGTTCCAAAAGCCTTTTTATCTTTTTTCTATTATAAATATTTCATCCACCATTGCATTCACGTTATAAAAATCAAAAATACAAAAACAATGAAAAGAAAGAAAAGAGGGAAGATTGTGAAAACAAGAAAGGTATAGCCCCATACCAAAAAAAAAGAGAGAGAGAAACAATTCTGAAGGTGTGCAAGCTCAAATGCCACTCCTGAATAACATACTTCTAGTTAGTCAAACTGTCTAATCTTGACTAATTATTTTTAAATTTTCTGCTGTTAGGATAGTGAATTCGATTTGCCAAACTGTTTAATCTTGGCTTATCAGTAGGTAGTTTAGGATAGAAATTAAAGGTTCAAACAAGATCAAAATCTGAACCTAAGGTTTCAAAAAGAAAATGACTCAAATCTGCTTCAAATTCTGAGTCAAGAGATGTAAAAATCTGGTTCCAATCAGCTCAAAATCCGAACCAATTGATAAAGACAAAACAGCTCAAACAAATTCAAACTAGAGTTGTAAGGAAAAGAGAAGGCCATGATGAGAAACTTCCAGATCTTAAGCCTTCCATTTTGATTTAATTTTTCTGCAAAATAAATGTCTATGTGCAGCTTGTTTTTATGCCATAGACCAGCATCAAGTTATACTATTCAATCCTGACTTGAATACTTTTTAATTTCTGTTGTAGAATTTAGAGAATAAAGTCTGTTGGACAGTCTAATCCCAACAGACAGTAGATTAGGTAGAGAATCATATGGGCTCAACTGTTTAATCTGGGTCCATGGAGAAATAAGGAGTAGAGATAGATTAGATTTCCTGCTTTCAAAAGACTAAAATGTTGTAAAAGAGTTTTCCAATCCAAGTGCACTCTAATGAAGAAAAAATGCTAGATCAGTAGGATTGGGTAGGTAGAAATCTTGTATTGATGAAGATCCATTGTTTTTGTGACTACTAATATGTTTTCAGAACAAATAAGATCATGCAAAGAAAAGGAAAGCAGCCCAACGGATGAGGCACAGGTCAACCTCCCAGAGAATGCAAGTCTGAAGTTCTTGATGCCTTCAAGAAGGCACAATCCCCAAGTGGAGCCAATGTTAGCCAGCTATAAAATTTGTTATACCAAATGCTGGCTAAAAACTCTTTGGAGCCTTCAAGGAACAAATTTTATTACTAAAAAGTGTTGGCTCTTGAAGACTTTTGTAGGCCTCCTGCCTCTGTCCCAATTTTTACTACTCGTGCCTATTCCCCTATTCGTAAATTTTAAGTGATTCCCAAGAAATAATACTCGTAAGACCTCTTTCTCCCTTTTTCCCTTTTCCAAAACTAACTTTCATTTTTATCCTTCCATTTCCCATGAAAATCCCTCATTTTCATATTTCTTCCCTTTTCTCCCTTTCATGAAAATCCTCTTTACATGGTTTAAACTCATTTTTAAAACCATATCGAAACCCTCAATTTCCTTGGAAAACTCTTCAAAAACCATAAAAACCCACATTTTGGACATATATGGTTCCTAGCCCTTTTCCCTTTGACCCTTGGTCATATAATTCTCCACGCGCCCAAAGGCCCCACAGCCGGGCGCCTGATCATATTATATATATATCCCGCCCCCCCGAAAATATTAAAACCTTATGTTATTTTCAAACTTTGGGTTTTTAATTGTTTTCTAAGTTTTTTCTCCAGTTCACACCCCAGTAAATCTCCACCATCGATCTGATCTGCAGATCGACGGCGCGAAACTCTATCACCCCGGTGGACCCCGCCAGCCACTCACCGATTGCAAAACTGAGCGGTTTTCATCGCACCACTTCCGAGCGCACGGCGGTTTTCTTCCATTTCGCAGCGATTCCATACGGTGGCCGACACATGTCTTGGGCACTGTTCATGAAACTGCCGTCCATCGCACATTAAACATCGAACGTGGACCCCACGCGATATTGGCATCCACCGTCCGATCTGAGGCCGCCCATCGGACGACGATCGCTCACCAAAGTTGCTCACACGATAACCAAGCTCTGGCGCAGCGGTAACAGCATCTCCATCGTCAATTTGATCTGCAGATCGACGGTTCAAAATTCATCTCCCGTTTTCTCCGTTTTGACTTTCCACCTGCCCTCCCGACCGTCGATCTCTGCGCGATTGATGGCTCTGATTTAAATTATTCTTCTACCTTCCTTTTGTTTTCTCCCTATCAATCTCGACTATTGGATGATTCCATCCAATGGCCCCGCTCTCTACACGTGTCTTATAAAGCAGTAAACCTATATATGCATGGATTTTATAATTTTTGTTTGTATTTTGCAGGGTTTTAATGGTTTTTTCCGCCATGTCCGAAGAAAATTCAGAAGCGGAGGGTGATGATCCTCCCACCTTCGATCCACCAGAGAAATCATTCGCAGGTTTCAAATTTCATGTTTTATCAATAATTCATAAGGCATTGATGCCACATAACCCTGTGCAGCCCTGCATATCGGCAAAAACCATAAATCAGGCACAGTCAGAGAGTATCAGTGACGAAGATGAAAATGAACCAGGACAGAGAATGGAAGACATGTTTGCGGGGATCACGGCTAAGGATGTTTATCAAAAGCCTAATCCCCTATTTAAAACATAGTTTAAAAAAGATCTTAAGTGTTTTATCAACAGGAACACCTCCACCACCACATCTGAGGCAAATTGATTCCTCCCAGCTACTGAAATGCCCCCTGTACCTCAAAGTATTCAATCAGAGGCTGAATTTATTGATCAGGATCGGATATCTGCCTCACAACATAGCCAAAAGGTAAATTCTACAGGAAAATTAATGAAAAACATCTGCAGAGTTACTTCGATGCCACACTGAGCCTCAAAGGTCAACAAAAGCTCCCACCGAGCTTAAATCTTTATGAAAATAATTTAATATAGAGGATATGTATGAAAGTTTCTTCATTGAGCCCCTCAAAGGCCAAGAAGCCATTAAGTCTGTATTAATTGTAATTGGAGATATTTTATCAGATCTCACCTCCTCATTCTTCTATATATACTACTGAAGAAGATGAGAGAGGGGTTGGTTGACAAGGTTGCTGAACATTGTAATGTAATTGAGCTGGAAACTTCTGATTGTAAATAGTATTCACTGGCTCTTGAAGCTCTGCTGGTGATAGATAGGTTAGGCTGAGATGTGTAGATGGTTGCTAAACTAAAGCACTGGACTTAAAGTTGTAACTTGTTTGGAGCATCAATACAAGCTGATTTATGGGATCCTGGTCTATGTTGACGGTGATGTTTTTCTCATTGTAACTCGTCATTTTGTTTCTTTTTTCACTGTGTTCCATTTTATCTTATAAAGAACAACATGCATAGAGTTAGGACCTACTGTACATCAGTAACCTTTTCTGACTGAAAATATTTATCTGAATGTTTTCTTCTAAATTGTGTTATTTAGGAATGATTTGTTTCAGTTCAAGCATAGGAATGTTGGCGTTCCCTCATCTTATTGTCTTAGCTGAATGTTATTATTAAATGTTATTTTTAGTATATGTTTAGTGAAGATGAACTGAGAAAGATATGGTGAGCCCTGGTCCCAGTTTCATCTCCACAACTGTCTGAATGTTTCCCTTGGAATGTGTTAAAAGCTGGCTAGTTTAGAAGTACTTACCAGATCTTAGGCCATTCTCGTGCTATCTTTTTGTTTGTCTGAAAGTAAATTCAAGTGTGCAGTAGCTAGGAGAGGATTTGTGGTGAGCCTTACTACCGGTTTCTGATCACTCCAGTTGCTGCTTCAATTTTCCTTCGTTTTAAAATGTTTTCTATTGGAAAGTGTATCAGTTATCGCTAGTTTAAAAGTACTTACTAGATCCTAGTTTACTTTATGTTTTTCTAGTCTATGTCAATAGCTAGTTTAGGAAGTGCATTACTGTAGATCTCGGGCCGCTTGTTCCTCATCCGTTTAATTCTCCTCTACATTTTCCTTTCTTGTTGTATCATTTCATTCCATAAATCAAACTTCAAAGAGATATTTTGAGATAGATGACTTGCCCCATGGACCACTCTTTCTTCTTGCTGTTCCAATTAAACCCTATTATGACTCCATAGCCCAATGGAATAAAACCTGCAATTATCTATCTTTTTGGTTGAATTTTACTCTGATTTCTTGCAACTTCTCACCTTTGAAACTCTTTGCATTCAGGACTTTCCACCTCAAATAGTAATCATGCTCAACCATCCAAAAACAAAACAAACCCTTGGCCTTCATAACTAGCCTCAATATCATTACCCCAAACTTCAAAGACAAATCCATCTTTGCACTTATTGGAGAGATCCCTCTCCGGATTCAGGAGGGCTAGATCCTAGAATCCCAAAGTGGTTGAAACGATGTTGTTTCTGTGATCGGACTTTGCCAATCTTGCTGATTACAGATTCCCAACAGTACAGATATTCTTTCTGTGGTTAGATGGTTTGCAGAGGTGAATTTTACATATGTTAGAGTATTTGGGAGTTATGCTTCTCCCTATGTCCTACCATATTATGTTCTTGATAAGTTACTTGCAAGAGAGATAGCCTACCAGCTTGTTAATGGTATTTCTAAACAGCTGAAATATGCTAAGAAGGTCATTTGACCTAATTTTCCTTTACAGTGTGGTACTTTTGCACTTTTTGATATTTACCATGCCTACAAGGAAGTTTCAAATATTAATCTATTGAATTTGGTAGTAATGCCAAAGAGGTTGTATGATCCAAATGATGTAATTAAAAATTACATCACAGAGCTCAAAATTAAGCCTTTTGTAAAGGAAATAGAAGGATTTGATGATCTCTTTCAAGGCATGGAAAAGTTTTCAGATATAATTAAGTTTGCATCCAGTCAAATCAATCAAGATGATTTGGAAGCCTTCCAAACATACAGAAATAAGGGACTAGAGAGAATTCTTCTTGACTTGTTAACTATTCAGGATCTTGACAGACCTACTCCAAGTATTAGCTTGGATAATGAAGAAAAAGACATGTCTGAGGATGAGTAGGGACAATCAGGGCATCAATATCACAATTCGGATCATTCTGAAAATGAATTTGAATCCAGAAAGGAAAGCTCTGAAAAGATAATTGATCAAGTAATCCAAGAGATAGAGATGCAGGAGAAAAGAGAAAGTAATGGAACATAGTCAAATTCTCAAGAAGTTTAGCACAGTCGTGATACACTTGATCAGTCAGAAAAGTCCCAACCAAAGAATTTGAGTAGTGAATGGGATGAGTTTTCTAAAGCAATAAAAATCCTAAAACCAATCCCAATGCTGATCAAGCTACTAGTTTTCAAACACCTGAACATTCCTATAAGTTAGTGGAAATTGTTACTCCACTACAACAATTTTCAGAAACTCATAATCGAGATATCATACCAGCCTACCCTACAGAAAAAATAGTTTTACAAGTTGAGGAAATTTCATCACTAGATATCTTCTACAATCCTAGTCATAAGGTTGTAGTCAAGAGAAATAAAAGGAGAAGAATTGATGAAACAGTCTCAGATCTTACAAATGAATCTATTGATGTTTTATGGAAGGATCCCTTAGCTGATCCTACTGAACATTTAACTAAATTAGCACGGTTTGTAGGGGCATATGATACTGCCACTGTCAATAAAGCTATTGAGTTTAAAATTTTGCTGAAGCAGAAGGAAGACAGAATACAAGAACTAGAGAGACTATTAGATGAAGAAAAATCTAACTCCAACGAGCAAATGAAATCGAAGATGGCACAATTTCGAAAGGATTTTGAAAATTTTAATTTACAGCATCAGGTACAAATCATTGAGAAGCAAGCACAACTGGAAGTAATAATGACCAGGTTACAAAGCCAACCACAATTAGAGCAATTCATAAAAGAAGCATTGGATGTAAATGCTAAGTTAAAGCAACAACGAGAATTATTTTTCCAACAAGATTCTAGTATTGACTCTTATTGTGACTCAAATGAAATACTGATCCAGCAAGTAGCTATCTAGAAACTTGAATGTAAGAAGCTCGAGAAAAAAATCAACAAACACGTTCAATGGCAAGCATCAGACTCAGGCAAGGAAGCTAATCTACCCCAGGTAGGCAAGTTCCACAAGGAGATCTTATTCAAAGATTGGGAAGCACAAATAAGGCAGACAAAGAAGGCAGCAGCGAAAACATCAATATTATCAAAGGAAATTACTAAATCTGTATGTGAACAGCTAGTGAAAGCAGAACTTATCAAAGAGTACATGTCTAAACTTTTCTCAGAAGTCAAACAGCTCAAAACATAGTGGAAGCAAAAGGTAGAAACATGGGATGAAATAATTAAAAAGGTGAATAAGTTTGATCAAGAAAATTATTGGAATTTTCTGATCAAACCTTATCATCAATACCAGATCCTTACCAGATCCTGCAGTCTTTAACAGATTTAATAAGAAGACCACAGCCAGTACTCTCAAACGTGGTATTCAAGGAACAGGTCTGATCGAGGATTTCGCAGCCAGCTCAACTCAAGCCCATGCTAGATATTTTTCAAGTTCGTGACCAAATCCAAAAGAAAGGGTGGAATTCATAAATCATATTGTTACTTTATTTTCCTAGACTATAGTTTAAGTTAGTATTACGAGGATGGTTGTTTGAAACCTCCTCTATATTTTTGTAATAATCTATTTTAGAACATAGTTAGTTTAGTATTTAAACCCCTCTCATGCATTTAGAGAAGGGTCCAGTAATTTTTCAAAAAACATTTGCAAATAATGCACTATTGTAAGTTTGTGAATGCTTTGATGAATTAATGGAACACAATCTGTTATCTTTTGACAATTAAAGCTGTTTAACTGATGTTGCACTACTGTACTATTTAAATAGATTGAAAGTGAAGAGAAGCAGATCAATTACTGCCAGTTTACATGAGTAGAACTTCGTACATATGGTACTTCTATTCACTTGTATTAAGTCTTGCTTTATAGATTGTCAATCATATTTTTATTGCATTATATATTTGAAATGGTATTATAGATGAATGTTACATTCACTTATGTTCTAATATTTGTCTATGATTTCTTATTGAATATATAATCACACATATGAATGCAATATATTTTTCACAATTCTTCTAGTCAAACTACTTTGTTAGAAGAATCATCTTACATAATTTTCATCTCTTTCAATTGTTAAATGATCTATATTATTAATAGTTGAAGGATATCTCTTTAGATAACATAAAGGAAGAAACACCCCGAGTATATAGTAGAATAGATAGTTTAGATAGATGCATATGATAGTTTAAAATCATTCTCCATTTGCATTTTGTATAATCAAAACACCCTCAAAATCATCCTTATTGGAAAATTGGTCCCATTATCACCAGTCGGAGCCACTACACCAAACAGAAAAGGAGCTGCTTTAAGGTCTGGACCGAGTGGTTTTCCCCCATGTTTTGGCGGTGAAATTTTGAGGCCTCAACAGTACCCTGCTCAGTCTTGTAATAGTAATTTATCTTTTCCTCTAAAATTTGAATGCAGAATTTAGAGACAGTCTTCTCTACATTCATTTTGAACCTTAATCTCTTCTCCTTTTCCATTTCACAAGCTGTAAAGATCCATTGCAATGACTAGCTTTCCTGGTTACACATGATTTTGGTTATTCATCCATTTGAATCTGTTTACACATGTTTGACTCCATAGCCCAATGGCCCTCTTCTACTGCCTCAACCATAAACTTTCAAACAAACCCCTATGCACTAATAGCTAGCCTAAAATTCCCCTATCAACAAAGCTATATCTAACAGAGAGATCCCTCTCTAGGTCTATGAGGGCTAAATCCTAGGCCCAAAGTGGTTTTGATTTTGGCCCTCCGACATTCTGTCTTCAGCCTTTGGCCCTGTGAGGTGAAAAATCTTAAATATCTGCAAGAAATACGTCCTGAAACTGTTGTAGAACTAGGTACCTTCTCAAAACATCTACATCCTCAACTTCCTTACCTTTGTCACAAGATACATGTATTGCAAATAATACACACCCTTTCCTGCGACTACGCTTGGCTTGCATATTTTTCACCATCCTAACTGATGTTTCCTTCTTCTTTCCCTGTAAGAATCTTGGATCCCATTTGTCATCCAAGCACTCAATGGATTTTTCATAACAATCCACATTATTGTTTTGAAGGTATAACCAGTCCATACCCAATAGCATACAATATGATCCCAATGGAAATATGTTCAAGTGTGTTGTTGTAGACATGTCATTCAACTCAAATGCACAAACTTTAACCCAATGATGAACTCCTTTCTTTGTACATGTAGCCAACTGCACTAACCAAGATTATGCATGCACTTCTTTATTCAAACCACACTTATCCACCAAGTCAGGACTAACATAAATATAATTAGATCCAGGTTCAATCAAAATAGAAACAACTTTATCACAAAGCTTACCGTCTATCTCATTGATAAATGCCTGGTGATCTTCTTGCCTACTATCCACAAATTCATAAATACGAGGAACGCTTTGCCCAACGTCCCCAATAGTCTGCACCTCTTGTGCACTATATATCTGAGGCCTACCACCCTAATTTTGTGTATAATATTTCTTGAGATGTTATTTGCCACATGTCCAACACTCCAACCGTCTCATACCATCACCTCTATTTTGTTGTTGTGGTCCATGTCCCTATCAAGATGCACTAAAATTATTTTGTGGTGTGACATTTTCTTTCTCTCCTGCATTCTGAGGCCCTGTTATTTTTGGCTTCCATTTACCTTTACCTTTATCTTTCCCTTTCTAGCCTTGTTGTAATTCATTCTTATGCTCCAATTGCCCATAGCAGTGCTTCAATTTCCCAATAACTTCCTCAAGTGACCGAGACTCATCATACTCAATTTGATCTCTAAATGCTAATGGAAAACCATTGATAATTCATTGAACTTTAGCCTTCTCATATTTAAGATATTTTACATACCTCAATAGCTCTAGGAAATTATTCGTGTACTCTTCATCTATCATTGATCCCATCTTTAGCTCATGGAATTATTTGACATTACCGTCGTAGTACCTTTCTAACAAGTACTTATTCCTAAAAATCATCTTGAACTCATGCCAACTCAAGTCCTTTGTCTTGATATCTCTGACCCACTTCACATCTTCCCACCAAATATTTGCTTTACCTCTCACGCTGAAGATAGCTATTCTAGCCTTCATATTATATGTGTAATTATTCAACTCAAATAACTTCTTCATCCCAAGTATCCAAGCCTCTACATATTTCATCTTCTTCCAATATCCATCAAAAGTAGGTGGTTTTTCTTTCTTGAACTCATCTAGCAAGTATCCCCTCTCACTCCTTCTATAAGGATAATAACAATGACGATCATAGTGCCTGTTAGAACCAGAACTAAAATAGTACCTTTGGCCATCACTTATCCTATCTGGAGTATCCAACAGTATGCCATATCTAATTGTGTCATCTATATCTGACCTATGACCACCATGATACCTACTTCCATATGCCCCATTAATTTGTTCATCCTGCCCTTGGTTGATCCGAAGTGGCCCATGTCGCTACAATTCTAATAAGTTCTGAAGGAGTATTTCATCAACCTCTGCTTGATTCTGTTGTGCCCGCATGGTTCTGTCATTATTTTCTTTACAACTCCTTATTTCTTCCTTCAAACTTCTCAATGTATCTTTTAATTCAGAAGAGTGCCCAACACCATGTTGCCCATCTGATTCATAGGGATAATCTTTGTAGTCTACCATCTTTATAGTAATTTTTTTCTCTTTCCTACAAGGCATACTATGTCAGCGAAACCAAATCACAAAAAACCAACATACCTTAGTATAATTCGAGGAGGATACCTTATCTGAAATATCATCCAAATCAACATAATAGATGTACAAACATAATCATTATAACAACATATAGACATATAACAAATAAGTGTTCCAACATATAAACATCATTCTAGCTAGATTCCAATCATCAATGCATGACCATATCAACTACACATACCATGACCTCATGCATGACAACAACAACCATACCAATGCACATTTGACAACATGTAACCACTGACACACATAGCAATTCAAAACCAATCATACACTCATGGCAACACATTTCACAACAAAAACATTATCTTTCACATGGCGGCATCACTACAACCATGACCAACACCATGCATATGCAACAAGCACATAGACCACAAATATGATTAACACAAGTGAAACTGACATGAAGGCATAACCAGCACACACCACCCATCCCGTCCAATGTGTGAACCATGCTCTGATACCACTCTATAACACCCTCCTCCCATATCTACCCAAGTAACCAGCCAATCAGGGTAAACATGTGATGAGAGGATACTGTGAATTGATTCAACCTCCTAGGTGACCTTAAGGAAGTGGAATCAACGGAAACACATCACACATACCTTCCACATCAATAAAAAAAACTCCCAGGAGTCATCCCAACCACTCAGGTAACCATCCCTTGGGTCCCACTGAGTTTTTAGACCTTTAAACCCCTGAACGCTTCCACAACATGGGCATGCATGTGTATGGGAGGCTTTGGACGCTCCCACAACATGGACATGCATGCATCTAGGGAATTTTTTCCTCAGAACTGTGCCAACTTCCCCATGATTTGAGCCACTTTTTCAGGCCCAGAGCCCAGGTCACTTCCTAGAAATTAATGATAGGTTCATAAATGAATTATAACAACAAAACAATGATATGTTTGCAAAACCATTTAGAAGGTATAGATTGGACCCCTACTAGCCATGACAGGAATTTCGTCAAACATGTCACAAATGTGTAATATTCAGGTTTAAATAACATATTTGAGCATAGGGGTCTCATACTTATCTGAGAATTTCTAAGAAGCATTGTTCTCTTATATCATTAGCTGCATTATCATCTATTAGGTCATAAATACATTGTTCATTCATTTACAAATCAAAACATGAGGATATAAATACATCATCATTGTCATAATACATGCTTATAACCAACATAATAACAACAAAAATATCAAGGATACATCAACCATATAACCACATATAAACTATCACATCTACACATAAGATGTCAAGGAGAGAACCTCTTATTAATGAATGCAAAAGCCAACCCAGAATGGGACTACCACATTCCACCCAACCATAGATTAGTTGAGCCAAATATCTCTTCAGCCAATCACCCCCATTCCATATTCCAATCATGAATGTGGGACTCAAACCAAAAGAACCAACCAGGGCATCCTAAGGATAAACCACCTCACCCTCATCCATAGAAACTAGGCTTTACCACAATCCATCCCAGATCACTAGGTCAAAAAAATAAACATGTAATAACAAGCTTTACCATGATCTTCGCCAAATCACTAGGACAAAACAAGCACGGATCCCAAGATTTATCCACCTACACTATGAGGAATTTTCCTATCTCCTAGTCTCTCAAGCTTTACTGCAATCCACACCAGATCACTAGGCCATAGACCGAGATTCCGCTCTCTAGGATTTACCGCATATCCCATCCCAGGATTCTTAGGCCTTATAGAGAGATAACACAAAATTCATCTTTACTGCAATCCATGGTCTCGTTCAGCGGTTAGTAGGCCATGTGTTCTATCATTCAGAGATCCACCTCACTCAGCTTCGAATCCATCCAGCAATCCAGTTCAACCAAAACATGAGAACCCCATCACACCATGGCTATCCAGAAATGGAAAGGATGGCCTAAAAACATTGTCACACCTGGAAAAACGCATGCCATGACATCAAAGAACCACATGCAATACCATGCATGCCAAACCTAGCAAGGAAACCACACATGTTGTAATACCCCTTCATGTGTTAATGTTGATTGTGCTATTTTAAATTCAGTATGTCATGTTAATGGCGGAAAATCCATAAAGTAAATTGAGACATTATGTGAATAAACAAATTTTCTTGATAATGATAAGAATTGCTATACTTGGGAAATAACTCATTTAGAATTGAGATGCTTGCTGAAATAATTGTTCTCTAGAAAGTTTTGGATAATATTTAGATAATATTTAATGGAAGGAGAGAAAATTCATTAATTCGCTTGGTTGGGGAAATATGCCAAGCTTGGAAAATATTAAAGCTTCGTAGGAGAGAAAAGCGAGCTTTTAAGAGACAAATCCTAGGCTAGTGGTTGTGGAGAACACAAAAGTGAGATGCTGCTAATAGAAACATCTAGTATGGAAGAAGATATGAATTACCTAAGGGGAGAAACCAACAGAGGTGTTTGATCTCTTCACAAGCATTCTCGTCTTGGGGAGAACTAGAGGGCAGTTCAAGGTTGGATGGCGAGAAAATTCCATAAGTCGAGCATGCTACTGTGTTACTGGTTTGGAAATATTTGCATGTGACTACTTACTATAATATTTTTGAATTTTGTAAGTGGTGTGAATATTTGTTTTATTGTTTTAATCTTTGTGAGATAGGAATTATTTCATAGTTATGTTAGAAATATGATTTATTATAGACAATAAATTATATTGAAAGCTTAGACTCGAGGATAATGTTTATGTTTAATATTTCTTATGTAATATTGGAATTATTCCCTCAGATTGTTGGTTAAATTTATTGTAGTACGGTTATGGCATGATGTAACCCCTATTAGGGTGTAATTGATTATTCATAGGGAGTATATAGGAAAAAAAATTTGTTATGAATGAGTGTAGTCGAATTATTCTAACAAAAGAAATTAACAGTAGGAATACAACAAAATAATCCACTCTGTCGTATCTAGATCGATTAATAGAGCGCTATATGTTGAGAATTTGGAAGGGGCAGTGATTAATTCAATTCTTTCCTTGATAATTACTTGTGATCTTACTTGTTTTACTCATGTATTCTCTTCTTAGCTTATTTATCTTTCATCAAACAAATTACCAAAAACACGAGACACAAATTTAGGCTCTTCGAGCCAGGGAAAAACCTCTCCCTTTTGGAGAGGAAAACCCATGAGAAATTCTTCTTATAGACTTTCAAATTACAAGTACCATGACCAAGACTCAGACCCTTAACCTATGTATGCCTCCAAGAACTTTTCGCTGCTTATTTCTTTCCCTTTAAAGTTGATCCTTCTTTTTCTGCACCAAAACTAGAGAGCTCCATCTATAGGTATATCTTTCTCAGTTACTCAAACACTTCTTCTTCGCTTATTCTTCTTTGTCCTTAGTAACTTAAACAAAGATCTTTCTTGCTTCTCTAGTACGTCTTTGCACTCTTCATTGTAATGCCTCTCCATGGACTAATTTGTATTTAGATATAGTAGCCAAGGTCACTTGAGACACTTCTCTTCGCATGACTTTGAAGCTTCTTCACTTGAGATATACTACCTCCTTTTATGCACTATAGATCAGGAAGGCAAATCACAGATTTACCTTCCTTCTTTTCTCGCACTGTAATCTGGAGATATTCCACAAACTTACCATAAACTTTAACCACAGATTTCGCATAAATCAGGATTATAGACTTGGCATCAAAGACTCAAGTTTTTATCCTCGCATCTCATCACTGTATCTCAACTGAATCCTTCTTGTAGGACAGTCCAAAGATATCATACTTATCTATGCTTTATGCTTCATACTTATCCACATTTTCTACTTTAGACTGGTCCGCATATTTCTCCAAATAGATCCGCAAAAACTTTATTATCAAATGAGTCACATGTCCTTTAATATATAGTGCATTGTTCCTGTTTTAGGTCTACCCTACAATCTGCTTTGTAGGCCGACTTTACCACTATCCATAGGCCGACTTGGAGGGATTATATTCCAACGTTAATGATGGTTGTCATGAGGGTTGTCTTGAGCCATTCCTTCATAGTTAGATGAAAAGTTCTTGGCACACATCCTTTGACTAGACACTTCATATACATGACCCTTGAATACATTTATAATCAGAATAAAAATCTTAATGGACGTCAAGAAGAAGTCCATTGACCTATAATAAAACATTTCTCATGAAACCCACGAAGAAAGCATAACAAAAATACATTTTATTATCTTTATCTTCTTCTTTACATAAATACATAATTACATAGTCAATATGAATATCGATCCTAGTTACACTTTTCAACACTATACAGAAGTAGGAGACCTCTGGGAAGACTCTTCTTTATGGGAAAAAGTAAATTTATTTTAAATAGTTGAAGGGAATTAATCTATTATATAAGGTAACTAGGGTTACCTCTTAATTAATAAATGTAAATTATTTAACCAAACAAGCACAGCGTAATAGAGATAAGGTTATCAGTGGAAGCAAAGTTAGAATATTTGGTAGATCGCATGGAGCAACCGATAACCTAGTAAGAGGTCTATGACACAATATATTTATAAAGAAAATATAATGCATCAATGGTGGTAAAGGAATTCATGTGTAAACATTTACAAAGACTGCTAAAATTATATATTGTTTCAGCCCAATACATGTGTGGTAAAATCAAATAAAACAATTCGAATTACCCTAAATCTAATAGAGTACTAGTGAAAAATGCATAGCAGGTCAACAAGTAGTTTATACTAGATAAATTAAACAGTTAATGTTACAAATCATTGGATAAGGAATTGCCTTATATATAATAAGCCAGCAAAAGCAAAACTCCAGTAAAGCATCTCCATTATTGGGTAAATTCCCCTAGTCGCAATGATTCTACAATTAACCAATATTGCATGCAGTTGGAACGAACGACAAGGAATTCTATCAATATTGAAAGGCACCCATGTGTAGTAAGACACAGTAATCTTATAAAAACACAGTCACCATTTATATATATATGTGAATTTTACTATGAATTAATCTTCACAATTTTATAACATGTTTATAAGGAAATCGAACCATTGAATAAAATGGAAAAAAAAAAGAATGTAATTCTACAGACAAAATAAGCATTCACATTTTTGGACTCAATCGTAAGGGAAATACGATTGCTGGAAATTCGAAAAACCACAGAAGGGTATTCTTTTTTTTTCAGAAGAAAAAAAACGATGTATATATTAAACGATATATATGACATTACATGTTCTTCATTACATTCTCAGCTGTTATACAAAACAGCGAGAAAACTCCAGATTCCCAAATACATAGAAAAAACACTTCAGATGAGAAGATGTTCAATGTACATGGCAAGCAATATTACGGGTAGTTTAAAACAGACCCAAACTGATTCCTTCTGAGCATCCTTGTATCATTGAATGACATGCAAAGATAATGCAGATACATCATAATACATTGCATTGAAAAATAAAATGAAAGATGCATAGAAGAAAAGCAGATAAAAGATGTTGTTTGAAAGTAGTCATCCATGAATCTCATGGGGCAGGCTCGCTTGAGCAATCACCACAACAGGCTCGCTTGTATACATTGATCTACATCAAATCACAGACTGTGTGCATCCTTGCTATCCATGGAAACTGACATATAGTAATCGAGCTTGATATACTACTTCGTATATCATTGATCAATAGCTATGATATCCCGCTCACTTGATAAAAAGGTGCCTATGGTGTTCCAAAAGAAGATATAGTATATAACATGGGTCAGGCTAAGATCTGTTGACAAGCTGGTAACAACACTGATCATCTTCAACTATCCCTCCCGCTTGATGACAATAATGACCAAAAAAAAAGATCCCAATCCCCAAAAACATAAAGTAGACTCCTCTGAGATTATCATTAAAATAGCACTGTGAGCATCTAATAAGTGATCCTGTAGTCTCCCATAATAGAAATAACATGTTGATAGACTGACTGTATGCAGATCATATGGAGGTCCGCCAATAGCTTCATAGAAA
The DNA here is from genome assembly GCA_034641835.2 of Pinus albicaulis. Classification (NCBI taxonomy): domain Eukaryota; kingdom Viridiplantae; phylum Streptophyta; class Pinopsida; order Pinales; family Pinaceae; genus Pinus; species Pinus albicaulis. The sequence continues at coordinate 833,552,632 of CM076582.1, read as the reverse complement.
GTAATATTTTTATCAGGCTTGCTTTATTGAGGATATGAATTAATTGTCTGATTGAGGAACAAAGAGCTAATGTTTTGAAAAAGGGAATAGGCCTTCAAAAAACAGCTGTGTAGTTAGTGTAAAAACTACAAAATCGAAACAGATATTTGCCGGAAAGAAGATAGATAACATAAAATTAGAATACTGAAGGTGGATGTGATAAAAGATAGCATCATATCCTGAAAACTATGCAATTGGTACTGTCTCGGTCGATATCTGCACCCCATCTCTGAATGGGAGAATATTCATGTATCCAAACTCTGCATTGATACCTTTTTTTGATAGACAATTGGCCCTCGTGCTGTTCTCCCTGTAGATATGATTGATAGGTGGATAATTTAAAATCTGCCATAACCGGTGAGTCCTCTGTCTCCAACCCCTTAATTCCGGCGCAATCATATCACATTTGTTACAAATCCATCCGATTACCAACCTTGAGTCACCATAAAAATTGGAATTATGCAGTTGAAGATTGGAGGCCAGTAGGAGACCACTCCAAAGTGCCATGATTTCTGCCTTATTATTCGACCCAGGGCCCCCATTCCAATAGATGTGAATCCTCTCCCACTGCGACAATTTTACCCAAACTCCACATCCCGTATTACCATCAATAGATGCTCCATCAAAATAGATGGCAGCGATAGCAATGTCATGTGGTCTGTTCTGGAAAGACCTATCTGATACCAACTGTGTAGGAACATCCCTATCCACGATCCAATTCATAATATTGGAAAATATAATATGCTCTTGAAAGGGCCTGTTTTCAAAAATGTGATTGTTCCTGCCGATCCATACTTTCCAAATGAAGAAGAAAGGTAAAGACTTAAATTTACCTGTGAGTTTGTCCCAATCCCGCACAGCCGATATGAAATCTGATGAAGACCAGTTGGGATCCATCATGTAAGGGACGAAAGATCTCCAAAGATTTCTAACAACAGGACAAGTGAAGAATAAGTGTACAACACTCTTAGCCTCCAGGCAACATATAGCACATTGATTGGGACTATACACGCCTCTTTTATTTAGATTATCCCATGTAAGTATTTTATCCCGCCAAACCATCCATCCAAAAAGGGTAATTTTAGTAGGAATTGTGCGCTTCCAATAGGGGAAGAAGATCTTTTTAGTTATACCCCCAAATGATGATTGGATGATGTTTCTATAGGCGTCTTTTACAATAACAGCACCATGCTTCATAGGCCCATTCCATATAATTTTGTCACCTCCCAAAGAATGACAAAACCCCGCAGTCTTAAAAGAATCCGTAACAGCAATCCATTCCACAGCATCGTCCCCTGACAAACCAAGTTGTTGTGTTGTTTTGAATATCGGCACACCAAAAGACCACTCATGGATAGTCTGAGATATGTATACAAACCCCCGATGTGAGAGACGATGTAAAAGGCGGGGAGAGAGGGGTGAGTCTGTGGGGAGACCAGATATATTATTGAAGGCCAATGGAATTCTACCGTCGTCACAGAAGTACCAACTCACTCGTCGGCATACATATCTTAACACCTTTTTAAAACCACCCCATATAACAGATACTTGGCGGGACAGATCAATTCTTGGCATATTAACTGATGAAAGATGTCTCCCTCTATATACTTGCATCTTATAATAGCGCTCCATATATTCTCCCCACTGATAGCACGCCAAAAGGATTTTATTAACAAAGCTGTGTTAAATACTCGAGTGTTTAATACACCCCATCCATCGAAATCCTTCGGCCTGCAGATGAGCTCCATATGACAAAGATGATATTTCTTGTCCTTCATGGCACCACCCCATAGAAATTGTGCTATGGTACTATTTATCATCTCCGCAATCTTAACAGGCAGGTAGTAGAGATGTCCCCAGTAGACCATTAATTGTGATAATACCGCCTGAATGAGAATGAGCCGACCACCCATTGAAAGCCATTTGTGAGTCCATCTATAAATATGGCTTCTAAAGCGCTCAAGAAGCCACATCCAATGCTTTATCTTATAACCACAGGGCTTTAAGTTGCAGCCCAAATATTTGAAGCCTTCAGACAGAAGTTGAGACCGAACCCCCAAGAAATCAGCAATAAAGTGAATCTCCTGTAAATCACCTTTGTCATGCAGAAGGAAAGATTTATCTTTGTTAATGCACAGTCCTGTTGCAGATTCAAATCTGATCAGTAGCAAGTGTATGTAAAACCAGTGATTCCTAATGAGATATCCAAATAACAATATGTCATCAACAAAGAGTGAGTGTGTTGTAGAGATAGTTCCAGAAAAGGAGAAGCCTTTTATGTAGCCCTGTTGTTCTGCGAAATGCAAAAGCTTACTGAAACCATCAAGAACAAGAATAAAAATAAGCGGAGAGAGGGCACAGCCCTGGCGAAGACCTCTTGCTGCCCTAAAGAAATTAGTAGGCATGCCATTTACCAGCACAGCATATCTAACAGTAGATATACATGACATAATCCATCGGATGATTCTAACTGGCAATCCAATCTTGATTAATACCAGCCTAATATAGGACCAATCCGCAGAGTCATAAGCTTTATGCAGATCAACTTTCATGACAAGCCTCCTTACACCCAGTATGAATAGAATGAAGGACCTCCTGTGCAATGGCGATGGCATCATGGATGGAGCGTCCCTGAAGAAAACCATATTGTTCCAAGCTGATATAATGTGACAAAGTAGCCCTAATGCGATTCAAAATAATCTTTGATGTGATCTTGTACATTAGATTGCAAAGCGAAATCGGTCTGAATTCTGCAAAAGATTGCGGATCTACCACCTTGGGTATTAGAGCAATAAAGTTTAAGTTTGCAGGCATGTGTCCTCTAATCCTAATTTGTTCGACCACCTCCGTTAGTTCAGCTCCAATGAGATCAAAGAAGAACGTGAAAAATTCCACTGGCCAGCCATCTAGCCCCGGACTTTTGTCATGCGCGAAAGATTTCAGGACCCTGTGCACTTCATTCCCAGTAATTTCCTGATCTAGATCAGCAATAGCTTCCTCATTAAACATTCTAGGAATGTGGTTTAATATCCATGTTTGGTTTTCAAAATCAGCAGGCTGTTCTTTTTGGTAAAAGGCAGTGAAATGTGAAAAAGCTTCATGTTGTATCTCAGCAGTGGATATAGCAAAAGAGCCATCATCTCTTTTGATTCGCCATATCGCATTCATGTTCCTTCTTTCAGATGCAAATTTATGAAAAAAAAAATTATTGAGATCACCTTCCTTAAGCCATCTTACCCGACTCTTGAGTTTCCATGTAGTCTCCTCAATTATCAAGATCTCATGCTTTCTATTTCCCAGCTGACCAAGGATGTTATATGTTGCTGCATCCGGAGCCTTATTGATAAACTCTTTATAGATAGCTTCCATCCGACAATTAATGTCACATAACTCAACTTTGAGGGCTGCTTTTTTCTGCTGTTCCCATTTTTTGGATGCATTTTTTAATTTTTAAAGTTTGTGATTAAAACGCTCCAATAACTGGAAATCATCAAGTCCATCATCCTCCTTCCATATTGTTTTGAAAAGATTTATATAATCTGAGTCTTCGAGCCATATGCGATTAAACTTGAAAGGCAGCCCCTTCTTCTATACCCATGCATTCCATGATAATGTAATGGGCATATGGTCAGATATGTTCGAGATAATAACTTCTGTTCTGGGAGTCCCCCAGCAGTCTATGAGATTGTCCTTTACCAAAGCCCGATCCAATATTTTCCCAATGTAGTTATCCCCCTTTCTCTTATTTGTCCATGTAGGGATCATTGGTCGTGGTCTAATATCCACCATATGAAAGTTAAAAAACATATCATTTAAGAAATTTGAAAGCGGATCCAGACGAGCGTCATGTCCCCAAATTTCATCTGATTGTAGAGTAACATTTAAATCCCCCATCAAAATCAAATTTTTCAGCCTAAGTATACCTGAATCCCTCATTCTGTTCCAAAAACATAGTCTACCTGCATATGGAGCATATATGTTAATAATATTGAGCGATTCCTTCATACCTCTCATGTGACCAGACAGTAGAATCCCACCAAAAAACCTGAATGCTTTGAATGAAAACCACTCTGGATCCCACATCGCTATCAGCCCGCCTGAGTGTCCATTTGAGTCTATAGCGGCCGCTGACCATCCAGATTTATAGCACAAAAAAGTCCTTATAGCTTTCTCTCTCAGACATAAAGTCTCCTGTCCCAAGAAAATACTACATTTACTGTCAACAACCATATTACGTAGGCAATGTGATTTGGGGACATTGCCTAACCCCCGAATATTCAAAGACAGGATGTGATTCATGGTGAACCCAGTTCCGAGTTACTTGCTCTAAGTGCCTGCGCAACATCCCAGTTACCATCACTTGCCAAAATGGGGATATCAGTGAAGCAGTCATCACCATCCGAGAACAAAGACATTGATTTGAACTTTCCTTTTGCCAACTTATTTAAGTTCTTTGATTTTTTCCTAGTGGTGATATTGGCATACATAGTTTGAGTGTCCCGTGATTCCCGATTCTTGGGGGGTTTATCAAAAACTGTTAAGGCCGCAAAGTCTATATTAGGATTGCGTAATAAGGAGTCAATATCACTCCCAACTGAGTTCCTAGGAGATTCAGGAAGGGTAACAGCATCAGTAGGTTCAGAATTTGTAGGGGACAATGAGGGACGTACACCAGTGGTAGAAGGGGTGACAGATGGACCACCGACGGAGTAATTTGTAGACTGGTAAAGGGGTGGATCATCAGTTTTTAATAGGCTTTTAGCCAGACTAGGAATATTGCCAATATCCCCAATTTGTGTGTCCTGTGTGTAACGGTCTGAATTGCATACAGTTGAACTGGCAATTGGTTTGTTTGAAAGACATTGCAAATTAGGAGCGCTGGTGTGGTCATCAGAAGGTGTTAAATTGGACTCAGGTGGTGGGACCCTATTGAAATCCTTTGGGGGTCTACTTATAGGCTGACTCCTATCAACACCTATATTGGGTGGCAAAAGCCTATCATTATTTTCATCAGCTGAAACAAAAACAACTTGCTCCGAAGATGCAGGGGAAGGAATACCTGATGTGAAGCCTTCCGTTATGCCCGCAGCCGCATGATTATGTCTGCAATATTCAGCACCATTGACCATAGCGTCAGAGTTTCTCCCAGTGGTATCCCCAGTCGACCGTTCCATGCGAAGGCAGAAAGGAAAATGTTCCCTAAGATGCCCAGTTTTGTGACAAATAAGACATCGAAATGGGATGCCCCAAAAATCAATACGTTGTATGTGCCTTCTATTACCCCATAATGGATCAACGTCCCTAGGCAAACCTCCCGCATAATCAACCTCCACTAGCAGCCATGCAATTCTTTTATCACTTGTTCCTAAAATGCTTGGGTCTATATATTTAGTAAGCCTATGGAGTCCCCTATTTGTCTCAGAGCATTCAGGGTCCAATATTCAAGTGGTAAGCTGGGTAGCTTTACCCAGACTATCCTGCTACGCGGCGCCTCCATAATTGGGTTAAAACCATAATACCATGGCATCAACTGCAGATAACTTCGATCTCTAACCCACATCCTGCTAGTGATTTTGAAGACATCACTCTGATCCATGAAGTGAAAAGAGAACCAGCCATTGATCAAAATGCTTACCTTTGGAGCATATCCAATAATGGGGCTCCAGTGTTGTTTTATCCATGCCGCCGTATCAATATCACAATTGTCGGGAAACATCCAACGGCCTGCAAGCTCGCCACCCTCCTATGCAAATCTTCATAGTCCAGAAAAACTTCTTTTATCTCCATCTTGTGTTTATAATAATTTCTCTTATTCTTGCGAGGTCGTCTTCGTGATGTTCTTTTACAGCGTTCTTGGGAACTATTGGAGTCTGGCTTATAGTTTTCAACAGCACTTCGGATAATCAGTTCATCAACCTCATGATCAGGTAGAAGTTTATCCGGATCCGACAATGGATTTGAATTATCAATCAAATTAATCTTCAATTCAGAGATAGTTCCGGCGTGTGAAGTCATCCTAACTGTGAGCCAGATCCAACTATAGTACGTCTGGAAAGACAGGAGCCGTCACTGTGAAAGAATATAATAATGCCCTAAGATAATAGATACGCCTGGTTGATACAGCTGGAAGATTTATGACTATGATCGTTGGAGCTTAGTTGTCCTGTCCATCAGATGCATTGAGAATGCCAAGAATGCCAATACGAAATAATCTAAATTAAGGCTCAATCCAGTAGGCCAGCCTTAATAGTGGATAGTCAGATGACAGAAATACCGTGCCGCCATTTTGTATGCCATAAGTGACTTGACTAAAAGAGGGTATATAAGAAATGGAAGAAATCAATCCGAAAGAGGAAATTGACTCCCAACTATACCCACCCAATTAATCAACTGCCAGACACAATCCCAATGTGTCCATCCCTACACAGAATTGTCAGAAAATAGATATACTGATGGTTCCGGAGGCCGCCACTACAATATAGTAAGGGAGAAAAAGTTTCGTATAATAAAGGAAGAACAATCCCAATGTGGAATTACTGATCACCACATTGAAACTGGCACACAATCCGACTTAATCTGACAATCCATTTTTAGAATTTATCACCATCTACTAATGATATCTAGTACGCCTGATAGCCTCCAGAATATGATCAACAACTATGACAGGCAGCAAATGTGGCAAGATATTATACTTGTGCAATAAGATATTCTCTTATTCCAAACTTACTCGATCGTTCATTAAGGACAAGTAATATTAACACCTCCCCACCAACCAATGATGCCGACGGATCTACCGACTTCAATAAATGCCCAGAGAATAAAACCTCATATCTGACATCCCCGGAAAATTTGAAAATAGCCAGAAAAACGATCACCAAGATTAATAATCCAGAAAGAAACCACCGGAAAAACCAGTCGATAATGGAAATCTCATTAAAAATGTCAGCAGCAGCAACAATAACAACCAGGAAACGCCCACCACCTTTTACATAATCGGAAACCAAAACTGTCGCAGGGTTTTGAAATGATAAGGGTGTCAACCCACTTACACCATAAAGCATACCATCTTGTTGACTACTCAGATTCACAAGCATTTGAATCGTCTGATGATTCCAGCGATGAAGATAAATGTTTTTGCCTAAACTCCGCCGAGCTAATCATCAGCCTTATGTTGATTGTAAATGGCACTAAGAATGTATACAGCAATAAGTATAAGGATAAGTATCATACAAATCTCAATACCATCCACGTAATTCATAGCTAACCATTTGAAAAGATATCTACATCAGTCTTTCACGCATCCATACACCCATGTCTTCTCCTCCGGTCATTTCTCCTTGCACCGCCGACACTCTGCTTCTCTATTTATCAAATGCTGAAGGGTATTCATACCCCTTAAATTCGAATAAAATACATTACACAAGATAAATAGGTAAATGTTCTACGTATATAAATTCTTTTTGGGTTCAAAAGAACTTAACATATAGAACCTGAAACCAGCCAAACTATAAATATACCACCAACGAGCGCAATGTGCATATATTCAACAAAAAGGAGGAAAAACATCTCTTAAGTTACCTGCTATTATAGTGCGAACTCAATGGGGGAAATTATTTATTTAAAAAATTATTATGGTTCTACAGCTATACCAACCACATAACTCCTAACGAGAAATACAATGTTTAGCAGAAGGAACATTAATAATACTCGGATAAATTTAATGTTCCTTATAGTGCGCCATACTCTAATTAACAGTGCACTGGTAGAATAGAGGTTGAGACCTCGTCACAAACAAGTTTAATTAAAAACGTGCTACAAGATGTGGCCATGTAGCCAATACCCGGTAGGTACATAAATGTCAAAACATGAATTAACTAAGCACAACTTGAAGGCCAGAATTTGAGTCCAATTATGTAGTTTCTCTTATGACATAACAACAACCATACCATTCGTGGATTCCACGACCATTATAGGGAGGACCAACTTGGTAAGGAAACCACGATTTGACATCGGAGGAAAACTTGGATATGCACGCTAGGCAGTAGCTGAGGAGAGGGCAGATATACTTGCAAATTATCACCAGAAAAATCACTGAATTAAAATACATAATAAGAAATTGAGTAAGCCATTTAAGAAAAAAAATAAACCCCAACAGAGATCAGGGTTAGAAGATACATGCATGAATCCATGGGGTTTAACGAGTAAATGTGAGGGAAATAGGAGTTCATCGAGCCAAATCCAGAAAGCATGGAGAAGTCTAAGTCAAACAACAAAACTAGGTATTTAAAGGGTCGTCCTCTAGATTTTGTAACCAATAGCCAAGGGACATAATTAGAATGGTGAGACGACTTATCGGGAAAATAAGGTGACCCAAGAACCCTAAGTTCGGAAATGGTGGTCAACCATACGATGAGGGACACCTGGAATGTTCACAGGAATCCACACGCATGTTGTCTTCTGAACCTGGTCCTCATACCTACACGGGAAGATAAAGTGAAATTAAGATTCTTGCTTTACCAAAAAAATTGTTGGACGTAGAAATCAACCTGAGTGGCCAAATATTAATACCGTACTTACTCTGAATATAAAAGCTACCAAGGGGGGTACCTGCTCGTTGGTAAAAGGTCATCTTGCTACGAAATAAAGGAGATTCTAGTTTCCCAACACTTGTAAGAGGTGACACAATTTTTGTTGTAGGGGACCAAACCGTCTCTGGCATGTCGGCACCTCCAGATGTGAAAATTGCGGTGTGAAACCCTTAGGTCGAGGAAATTGGGATTAGGGTTGGAAAGGTGGGATATCCACCATTGATCTTTCCAGAACCTTGATCCACCATAGTTTGGATGCGATGTGACAAATGTACAGGAAGGCCACATGGGTATCGATGAGGTGGATGTAGTGGATAGGGCCACGGCCTCCCCATCACATGCCTCCCATAACATCATCATAAAAATGATCACGAAGGGTCATAGAATCATCTGGGTTATGGAACCCACAAAGCCATACAAAAATTAACATAAGGTTAATATAAAAGTTTGAGATGCGCAGGCGTGGAGGGGATTATGAATGTAGAGGGGTGTTCATTTAAATTGGAACAATTGCAAACATAGTGCAGCTTTCATATAGGGAATGAGATTCACAATGAGGGTCACCGCATATATATACAATGTGTTAACACGCATTAATATCTATAATCAGTGAAGAATCCCAAAGATACCTTGATAGAATTAAAAAAGGATCACAACAACCATATTGATCTATTCAGCGATACATTAGAGGAATTAGGAATATAGATATGTGTAAAAAAAAATTAGTGGAATTGGGGTTCTTGACAGATGGTATCAGAGCCAAGTCACATCATTGAGCGAAGGGACTATTATAGGAAATAGGAAATAGTAGTATTGTATAACTAAAAAAAAAACTTGTGTTTGTTAAACTGAATTATAATTTGGTACAAGAGAGTAATGGCAAAGGAGATTCCAACTCACCACAGGAGGAGCGGATTTATATGTCGAATTGGACAAGGGGGCTAACCCCATCACTGCCTAATTCATGGATGTGATTAGAAATTTACAACATGAATTAGTGTATTTGAAAATCAACAATGAGTGGTTGCTAAAGACCAGCGAGGAACAGGAAAGAATGATTAGAGGGTTGACTAAAAATTCTAGCCATAAAACAATAGAACCTAAGACTGTGAGAGGAACTAAACGAAGCTTAGAATCAGAAAAATATGTGAGTTTTGGGGGGGGGGGTGGTTTAAGAGAAATTTTATCAGTGGAGGGGAGAAAAAGAAGAAAACAAATCTACAAGGGGAATTTAGAAAGATTAAGCCCCCTACTTATGATGGAGAGAAGGAGGAGGACACAGAGGCATGGTTACTAAATATGACTAAATATTTCCAAGTTTATGAATATGAGAGAAACTTAAAGGCCAAATTGGCCATCTACCAATTGCAAGGTAAAGTTGCTCTCTAGTGGGAAGAATCCAAAATTGTGCACTTACTAGAGGAAAAGACAATAACTTGGGAGCAATTCTGGAAGCAATTTAAGTATCGATATCTAAGTGAATGTTATTATGATGACCATGCCAAAGAGTTTCATAAACTAAGGTTAGGGAAACTTACAATGGATGAAATTCACAAATTTGTTGTGGTGTGTACCTTATATTAGAGAGGAAAAATCTAAGGTGCAACGACTTGTGAACTGCTTGCCTACTGTGTACAGGGAGTGGATTGAATTTGACAATCTGAAGACGATGGACGAAGAGGTAAGGAAAGCCATAATATATTATCAACAACTCAAAAATAAGGGGGAAAACACTGAAGTTTGTCAATATAAAGACTGAACCAAAAGTGAAATGGGATAAAAATGGCAGAAACCCATTTATTTGATAAACTTCAGGAAATACCATCAACGAAAAAAGTTTAGAGAATGGAGTACAATGCATCTAGCACAGTCTCAAGTGGGATCAAAACCCATGAACTTGGATGGAAAGAAATTAGAGGAGGAAAATAAAGGGAACCACCGAAGTGTTGGGGGTGTGGAGAACCTCATCTGTTGAGGGATTTCCCACATAACCCCCAATCTGTGCAAAATATTCAATTTGTTCGGGAAGCCACTACTATGAAGGACATTGCCAGAAATATTCCCAAAATAAGTGTCGCCTTGGTGGATAACAATCATAACATCAATCAACAATGATACAGGTTGAAGGTATTATTTCCAACCAACATGTTTCTATTTTAATTTATCTAGGGGCTAGTTTAAGTTACATTGGGTCACAAATGGTAGGAAAATGTGAACTTAAGATTAAAAAATACAAAAACTCCATGGTTGGTTCAGTTAGCAATTGGTACCAAGAAAAGGGTAACCAATCAAGTGAAAGAGTGTCCTCTTAATCTAAATGGCTACTCCACAACAGTAAATCTGAATGTACTTCCCCTAGGATCCTATGACATAATAATAGGTATGGACTGGTTGGAGATTCAAGGGGCTATTATAAACGGCCTAACCAAAATAGTGACTTGCACAAATCAGCAAGGACAGACTCAGAAAATTCAGGGAATATTAAAACCCATATATGTTAGACAAATTTATGTTGTACAAATGAAAAAGTGTGCTCAAAAAGGGTGTCAAATATATTTAGTACAAGTAGAGGTAGGAAATCAACAAGGAGAGAAACCAAGTTTGGACACACTACCAATTATTAAAGAATTATGGGATGTGTTTCTAGAGGATATTCCCAGTTTACCACCTCACCGGGATATATATTTTTCCATTAATTTGGTACCCAGTGTAGCCCCAGTATCAAGAGCACCTTACTGGATGATCCCACCCAAGTTAATGGAATTGAAAATGCAACTCCAAGAGTTGTTAGATAAAGGCTACATCAAGCCCAGTTTGTGACCTTGGGGAGCACCTGTGTTGTTTGTTAAGAAAATAAATGGCACATTTCATATGTGCATCGATTACCAACAATTAAACAAGTTAACTATCAAAAATAAGTATCCATTTCCCCGTACTGATGACCTATTTGATCAAGTAAGCAGGGTGACAATTTTTTTCAAAAATAGACTTGAGGACAGGATATCATCAACTAAGTATCAAGATTGAAGATATGCACAAAACAACTTTTAGAACCAAATATGGACACTGCAAGTTTGTAGTGTTTCCATTTGGTCTTACTAATTCCCCAACAACCTTTATGTGCTTGATGAAAAATATACTCGGTAAATAATTGGATAAAATTTTGCTAGTCTTTATTGACGACGTTTTGATATACTCTGGAAATGAAGAAGAACATAAAGAACACTTAAAGTTGATGTTGCAAACTTTAAGAGAGAATCATTTATATGCCAAATTCAGCAAGTCTGAGTTCTACATAACTAGAATACAGTATCTAGGTCAAGGAATCTCTAAGGAAGGATTAAAAATCGACCCAGATAAGGTTAAAATCATGGTTGATTGGCCCATACCCAAATATTTGCCTATTGTTCGGTCCTTTATGGGCTTGCATGGTATTATCGCATATTCATAGAAGGATTTTCCATAATAGAATATCCTATTACATCCTTACAAAAAAAGGAGTAATTTTTTAGTGAATTGTTGTGTTTCAAAAGAGTTTTGACATGCTGGAACATTTACCTACAACAACACTCATATTGAAACTTGCAGATCCAAATAAGGAATTCACAGCTTGCACAAATGCTGGTATAGAAGGGCTAGGGGTAGTTCTATTGCAAGACAATTTTGTGATGGCCTATGAGTCAAGGAAGTTAAAAACCCATGAAAGTAATTACATTGTATATGATCTTGTTGGCTTGAGAGGTCCTGACCCAAGTTCAGAGTTGAGGTTAACCAACAAAACCCTCTTACTACTGGCCCTTTCGGCAATGACCTACTTGCGCAAGTCAAATTCTCACCCGAAGCAGTATGGGGGGGTACTAGAACCAGTTTTCCACACCCTCAGAGATGTTTGAATGATGTGGGTGCCTTAAGATCCAAACTAACCATAAAAATACCTTTGCAACAGAAGCCCTAACCAGGAAACCCTTATAGAAAGATTTAGGTCAATTATGCATAATACCTTGCGCAAGTTAACACAACCTTTATAATCAAAGTAATAACCCTTAACACCTAATATCATAACCTTATATCATTATATCCATCAAAAAATCATTCATATAAACCCAAAACACAGTTGCGCAAGAGATCTAATTGCAGACAATACAAGAATCAGAAATAAGATGCAGAAACATTCATAACATAAACAGCAGATGCATTTTAGATTTAGATATCCGCAACAACATTCCTTATTAATATAAGTTCATATCCTTCATACAAAACCATTTAACAACCTACGCACACAGCCAGCGCGGTCTGCACACAGCAGGACTAAGGTCTCCGTGCACACAACCAACAGTAGCCTTCTACCCAGAAAAATTTGCACAAAATATCACAAAGTAGCCAAATCTATCATCAATGTTCAGACTTATCCCAAAACTAGCCTTTTAGACTCGATCTATGCTTATATTTATAGTTTTATCCCGTGCTACTCTAGGGTTCGCAAACTGTGGTTTGCGGCCCTTTATCTACCCTTTTTACCCATTACAACTCATGAGGGGCTTTGACCTACCCCAAAGCCCCTTGTGCACTACTAAACTTGAAAAATCTATTACAAAAATATAGAAAAAAGTGGTCTTTGGACTTAGGGACCTCGCTCCAACAGGCCCCCAACACAATCTTGTGACTCATCCCAAGTTACATTGGCACTGGATTCTTCATTTTGTTCTAGAGCTCCTCAATATCAGCAGAAAATGGTGCCAAGAGACCCACACTCTGGTCCGCTGCGCTCTGTACAGTCTCCACTAGCTTTTCTGAAGTGTCCCTTCAGTGTCCAAAGTGACACTCTGCAATGTTTGGTTCAAGTTTTTGACTGCAACATCAAGGTTTCGAGACAATTTCATCGCTTCAGCTGCCCACGGCTTCATGTGATTGCTGAAAATTTATTTCTTTCAGTAGAGCTCCTCAACCCCATCTCACAATGCCTGGCTTGTCTGAAGGCATGCCATTCGCTGGGCAGGGATGAATGAAGGCAAAGCCTCCAACAAATCTTTGAATACTGCTCTTTAGCGCGCAACTCCTGGGTAATTTTCTTGACTAGCAGATCTGTCTACACAGAGGTCCACAGTCCCATAGCGGTCTCCAGAAGCTCTGAACCCTTATCAACATTGGCAGAGATGTTGGCGAATGTTGTCTTCACAAGGGCGACCCGTTGCGCGCATACCTCCGGAGGGGTCTCAGCATGCAGCTTAGCCTGTAGTGCAGCAATATGCTACTCAAAATCTACTTTGACTGACTGGATCTCGGACCTGGAAGCTTTGAGTGTTGTGACTAGGCTCTCAATCTTAGCTTCTGGCACGACGGAGGCTGGGATGGCCACTTCAAGGATTTATCCACATAATCAATAGATGAAGCTCTCTAGCTCCGCGCGTTGATCTAGAGCTAAATGTTGCATTGTTAGAGCCTCGATAGACTCTGTCGTCTTTGTTGTTATAATATGCTTGGCCTCACTAAGATATTGTTGTGCACAAGCCTCTCTGCTCTACAGTTCAGCTAAAATGAAGATGTGGAGAGCATGTAGCTTCCCACTCATAAACTTTGCAAGGTCGATGCAGACCTCAGGGCAGGTTTTCACCTATGCACACAACCCTGATTGCTCCATGTACACTGTTGCACCCGGGAAGGGGCAGATTCTGCTTTCTATTATCGTGACGATTGAAGTGGATGGCAAGGTCGCTTGCACTGGCCTTGCTTGATCTATGATCACTTGTAAAGTATCTGTCTTCAATTTGAGAACCTACAGGCTTGATTGCAAGGCTTCCACCACGGCCTTGTTCTGTGTCTCCATTGCGTTCCATCAGTCCTCCGATGCTAAAGAAACTGCATCTGCAATTTTGTCGAGGTACTCTTATGTCAGAGTAAACTCTTCCTCTCCTCCCACCTTGGACCCTTTCCGCTTCTTGCATGGACCCTTTCCGCTTCTTGCATGGACCTTTATATGTTTCTCCGCCTCGCTTGGTGTCGCGCAAAGATTCAGCACCATCCCCATTGAGCCCATCCAAACCTTCGAGGTCCACCTTCTCTTAGTCTCCTCCCAAATCCTGATCTTTGTCCTTTTCTGCGTTTGTATCCTTCTCTGCTTCGTCCCCAGTATCTTTTTCGCCAATCTTCTCAATGCCTGTCTTCATTCGCGACTCTGTTGTGTCTTTGGGAGTTGTATATTTACCAGAAGTGGATGGCGTAATGGGCTGGGTGGAGCCAAGCCCGATCTTCCATGCATTCGGCCATGTCGCCACGACTTAGTCAACTTCCATCTCTGTGGCCATATAGGTCAGGGTGAACCATTTTTATTCCTTGCATGCTTTTGAATTTGCATGTTGTGCATGGTCACCTGGAATTCCGCAACACTTTTGTACTTATCATGCACTATCGGTGAGATTCTGGGCCTAGAATGTATGGCTTGAGCCAATGCGCCTTCAAAAAGTACCCAGAAAAAATTATTCTCTTCAACTCGCCGGGGGTTGGATGAGTCCCATAAGTTCACGTAGCATGCCCCTTCACATATGCGTGGCTCGATCTGATGGAGGACTACATCATCTGGGGTCTCCCATGCCACTGATGCAATTAACAATAGCATCCACAAGTAGTAGAACTTCTTCCCCTGTTCCTGTGCCTCGCGCAAATTTTCCAGAAATTATTCGCACAGAAACTGAGACCAAGTATAAAGGAACCCCTTTTCACATTTCCCAACCAAGGCAATGACATGCACGGGGACTGTTTTTGGTCAACATTTCCTCGTCACCTTGCAGTTGAGGACTAGGGTGCCCAGGTGCACCATTGGGTCAGCAATGGTCTGGACTAGAATTCAACTCTTGTCCCTTACCACCCTGAACTTATTATTTACATTTGTCCCCACCTTTAGCTCATTGCTCTTCTCGAATCCCTTCATCAGATGGGGCCCCTTCTTGGGCAAGCCAGTGATCCGATGGATCAGTGCGGCATCTATGGGAATTCTCCCCTGAATCCACAGGGAGCCCTCGTGGACTAAGGCCAGCAACTGACACATGAAAATGTTGGTGATGCAATACCTTCCAAAATGTTGGATCCTTAGCAGGTTGAGGATTCTCGCATTGTGAAACCTGCGCACCCAAGGCATAGGCTCAACCTTTGACACATCATAATGCGACACCTGTTCCAAGTAATTCTCTGGTGCGAGCTCGGGGAATGTTGCTTCGTTTGTTAATTCATAATCATCAAACTTAATCTGAGGGATTTCGCCGAACATTTCACCAATCAGAGGAACATCCTCAAGGATCAAGGGCATCTCCAGCCATTCCCAGATAGTATCGACATTTTTTGGCTTGCGTGTAGAGGGTTTCTGCGACTTGACATAGGGTGGTTTCCATGATATAGGTTCAACAAACGTTGCCTCTTGTCTAGTACTCATCGGGCGCTTTGACAGATCATTAATGGGGGATTGATCCTTAGTGGCTTATCGTTGGGACGTTACATTCTGCGAAGAAGTGTGCAGCTTAGAGGTAGCCCACTTTGACATATTTCCCTTTCCTTTCGCTTTACCCGACGTGTACATTGTTATCACTTGGATTGAACTTCAGGCTGAGAAAGGAAATCCCGAGGTAACCTCAAACCACGCTTAGCCAAGTAGCTAGCCCTACTAGGCCAGGAGAGGGCTCTTTCCGTATGGATCACAATCAAAATGACTAAGGAAAGAAGATATTAGGCTATTTATAGTAGCTCAGGGTTTTGATTTTGATTGTATAGGGTTTTTATGGATCAGGAGGAGTCAAGCAGCTAGGGCAAGGAAATTAGGTCAAAATTTGCAGGGTGTTCTATGGGGCAAGATAGGTACAATGTTTAGCACTTTAGGGTTTTGATGATGGGATGGTTTAAGACAAGTGAGGAGCTAGAAAGAGCATGGTGAATTCATGGTTTCTTTCTAAACTGAAGAAATTACAATTTATGAATGTTTACCCAAAACAGAGCATTTAATTATGGATTTTGCTCATCTAACTTGAAAACATTCATTCAATAGCAATGAAATGATGGATGAAGTAACAAAACATTCTAACATATGAGCACAAAGAAGAAACTAAAACTAAACACAATACCACATGGATCCCATAAAAATAACTGCAAATTTGATTAATGTCCAGGCCAAAACTGATACAAAAATATGTCTCTTGAGATGCCAAAGCTCCAAGTGAATCCAACCATTACAATGACTAAGGAAATAAATCATATAGACCAAAAAACCACTTTTCCTAGCCTCAGGGAGTCGAATCCATGAGATATGGATTAGTTTCACCTACTCCCAAACAAGAATCTGAAGACTAGGAAGACCCAACAATTTGCCTCTAAAAGAGAGGAAACTGATTCATTTGACCTCTAGAGGACTTATCTGATGTATCTACCCTAGAAAACAATAAAAAAAATTACATTTACATTTATCTTGACCTTTTACATCAGTTATTTCTAATTTCCCAAGATTAAAAAAAAAAAGTCACAAAGTCAAAATTTGTTGAAGATGATGAAAATTGCATTTTCCTAGCAAATGCGCATCACCATGACAGAAAAAATAGCCTCTTTTTCAAGCAAATTTTGGAGGCCTTCCCAGTGTCAAAATAAGGTCCATGATAGCTCATTCGAAAGCTCTTTGAGTCGAGTTTCCAAATACACCTCTAGATTCTAAAATGGTGCCAATTTGATTTGTCAAAAACCTTTTCTCCCAAGACTGGTAAACGCGCAGCGCCAAGGTCAAAAAGGAGGCAGAAACATGAAAATTTGGTGGTTTTTTGCACTTTTGAGGGACCATTTCTCCTCCAAATTTTCTGAAACTTGCTAGGTTTTATTTCTTCATCATTCTAAACATTATGGTGGTGACCATTTTTCCATTGGAGGATCCAAAAAGGGCGCAGTGCCAATGGCGCTGCGCATTTGGCAGAATTTCTACATGACAAAATTGCTCAAAAAACTCAAAAATGCACTAAAGTGCCAAGTGTGCCAAAATTTTCGAAACTATGTGAGGTTACTTGCTAATAAAGGGCTTGACACATAAATAGATACCTCAGCAAGTATTTCTAACCTCACCTTATCCTTTTGCTCAGTCAAAGCTTGAATTTTTGCATGGGCTCTTTTGAGCTTAGCCCTTGCAATTTTGTTTCTCATGGTGTAATGCTTTGCCATTTTCCTATAAATATGATTGTCCCTTTTTGCCTTCTATAGAAAACTCTCCAGATGAAAATTGGCTCTATCAAGCCATGACTCTCTATCCCTGCTAATCTCTATCGCAAGCAGCTCACTTGGAGTGAGCTGCTCTGCCAACTTAGCTTATTTCTGTCTTTCCCGAGCTAAAGCTCTCTTTATCCCTATTGTCTTTGGTCTCTGTCTTGGAGTCTAATCCTCTTCATCATCAATCTCACCAAATCTGTCCAAGGTTTCCTCCAACAATTCCTTGGCCTTTTCTGCCTCTCTTTGTGCTTTGATGGCCCTGACTTCATTAATGATTTGCTTGGTTTTCAGCTACTGATTCTCTTGCTCAATAAAATCAATCACATATTGTGCTCTGTCAAAATTAGCTTGAAGTTCACTAATCTTTGCCTCTTTTCCTCTGATTAATGCATTGGTGATTCTATCCTCATCCTCCTCATCAAGGTCAATCAGCTAAAACTCCTGCTTCGTTTCATGTTTATCCTCCTGCTCCTCAATGATTGGCTCTTTAGCCTTTTCCTTGCCCTTGTCTACCTATTTTGTTTATGAAGAAGGCATGGCCCCTTTCACTCCAAGTGAAGCAAACACATGTCTGTGGCCTCTCTGATAGGTCTTGGGAAATGGCTCAATATCAGTCATGTTAGCCCAAGTTGCCTCAATGTCCCTTTCATTGCTTGATGCCTCAGTATCATGATGCGATGATGGTGAAGGGTTATGGAAAGGTGAAGAGGTAGGATTAACATGAGGTGAATGGATTTGACTAGGTGATGATGTATGAGCAGCAAGCTGAGATGGAGAAGTGGATAGGGGAGGATGAGATGATGAAGGGATACTCTACTCATGCTTACTAGGTGAGGTAGTGAAAACTTCATTTGCAATGAATGTGTCCCAAGGGATGTTCTTCCACTCAAGCTAATGTATGACTTTTCATTTGATGATTATAATCCCTCTTTTGTACAATGTATGCCATTTTGTCAATGCTGCGGGAGAGATAGTAAGGTATGTGAAGCATTCTGACTCTAGTGAAGTGCATAAGGAGTCAGATATGATATGAGTAGAGTCGAGAAAACCTCCCCTCATAGGTAAAGTATTTCATGATTATCTTCATCATAAGGATATACCAGTCAAGGAGATGAGCGAAAGGGAAAATGGATTTCTTGTCATCCTTGTATCTAGGTTTGAGATATGGTTCGTAATAGCTCAGATCAAGGTTTCCTTGTTTAAACCATTTCTCTCCCACATTAGGGATCCCTGTAGCAGCTGAAATGGAATTAGTGGACATGGTAAAAGTGACCCCAACAAGAGTGACTTGCCTATCATGAAGATTTGTGATGAATAACCTTGTCAACATAGAGTGAAACTGAATCTACTACACTTTCTCACAAAACTCAAAACAACCAACATGCTTAAAACATGACACAGTGAGAGGAGAAGCCATGAGCTCCTTTGTGGTTATTGGTTCATATCTGTTAATTTTCCCTCCTTTATGGTCAATTCTCCTTGGTATTTTTTCCTCACTGACACCTCTGTCCTCCTCTTCATACATTTTGAATTTGAAGGCTTTGGAAACCCTAGGGTAAATGGAATGAGATGAAGGGAGTGAGAGATGAGATGACTAGCTTAGGAAAATGGAGGGAATGAATGTAAATGGAAACCTAGGTCTACGAAAACCCTAAGATTTAGCAATATGTATGACTGATATATGTTTAAGGGATATGAATAGGGATATGGTGCATGAAAAATGGAAATGAAATGGAAACAAGGGTTTCATAGGCAACAAACACTTCAAATCTTTAATGGAACACCAAATATATTAGAAGCAAGGTGATTTAGTGTGCTCTTACAATTTTAAAGCTCCTTGGAGAAGTTTGTGAAGAGGTTTGAGCTTGATGGACGTGGTGCAATTTTTCAAAACCCTCACTATGCAAACACGCAGCGCCAAGTCAAACGTGCGGCACAACTCTGAGAACACGCAATGCTAGTGTAAATTTCTCTGGTGTTTTCGGGCAAACATGCAGCGTGACTGGGTAAACGCACAGCGCCAAGGTGAAAACGCACGACGCCTTGAAATTTTGACCCAAACTGCTCATAAAACTCAAAATTTCTCCTTTGCTGAAAACTCTTGATGGCTGAATGGAAACAATAACTTGTTTTGAGGTGCTTTGAAAGACTTTATAGCCAAGTGTATTTGAAATTTAATTTTGAATCACCCACTTTTCTAATTTTCACTTTTCCTTTGGCACTGATACTCTTTTAATTTTTTGACTTTTTGGCATCGCAGGTTGATCAAACATGGAGTTTGGCTTTCTTTACTTCACTTAGGCCAGATTATTGCATTTGAAAGCTCGGGATTGAATTTATTAAATATAATACCATAAAATTACATTTGGAAAAACAAAAATAAATTACATATTTGAATTTTATATCAAAATGACATTTTGATATAAAAATCATTAAACTGAAAAAATACAACTTTGAAAGTACATTAATTACATCATGACGATCTTATTTATTCCCTCTCATGTATGTGTTGACCTCATCTGAAAAGAAGGAATGACCTTGAGAAATATAAAACCCTAATGACCTAATGGGACTGCTTTAGACCTGGCTTTCATGAATGAGATTTTGACTTACAAGACTTCCAAGTAAACAAATAATTCCTACAGGCATTGTTATTGCTCAAAGAAACATGAAAATGAGTCAGCCAATATGATCTTCTGAGGGAGAATGAAGCTTATTTGACAAGGACAACCACCAGTGGAACAATTTTATGTCATGACCTAATGGAATGATGAAAAATTTCTTGAGAATGGGACACCTAAGATGCACATGAAAATGTGTTTTGATCCCTGGTGGAAGTATGCAAATACTGACACTAACATTGGCCTTATTGGGGATGGACGCTCCTTGGAGGTGTCAAGAACACCGTAGACCAAGTGCCTAACCATTGGGAAAATACGGTCAAACAATTCAAAAGACTGTAGACTATAAAACTGACTCAAAAACCATTCAAAGTGACTAAGAACTGACTCAAAACTAACTCTGACACTAACTCAAAAGTGACTCAAAAAATTTGAAAACAACAGAGAATCAATAAGCTTTATAGCCTTCACTTCGGGCCCCAAGCCTATATGATTTTCTGCTCCACACCTTGTAGAAAATATAAACTGGTATTTACAATGAAAGTGAAACATTCTCTCAGAATTTGCATCAGAAATAATAATGTTTCAAGAGACTACCATTGACTGGTCCTCTTGAACATTCTTGTCCATTTAACTCTTTCATAAAATAGGCATTTTGTCCCCGACAAGCTAAGATCGTGTAGGTTCCTTTCCAAATATTTTCAAACTTCCCGTGCTTTCCTTTCTCTTCATTTCTTGCATCCCACCGCAACACTACATCCTCCAGCTGAAACTTATCTACCTTGGTTTTCCGATCATAATTTTTTTTTATTTTATCCTGAGGCTTAGAAGTAGTCTGAGAAACTTCCTCCCTTTTTTAATGAAGGTGAATCATTTGATTGATCCGACGTTGAATATCATCTTCCTCACTAACAGTTTCCTGAAATAATATCATAACCAGGACTGCAAGTGATGTAGGAAACACTGTATTTGTACCATAAACTAGTTCAAAGGGTGACATAACTATAGACTTCTTAGTGCTCACTCGGTCTGCCCACAAAGCATTGGTAAGCTTTCTATGCCAATTTTTCTTGTTCTCCTCTAACATTTTCTTAATGATATTAACCAAGGATTTATTAGAGGTCTTAGCTAATCCATTGCCCTGTGGATAATATGTGGTGGAATGGCACAACCTGATATTATACTTGTGAAAAAACTCAACCATCTTCTTTGACTTGAATTTTGCAGCATTATATGTAATAATCTTGTGAGAACAACCAAAGCAAGACAAAATATTAGATTCTAAAAACTGAATAATTACCATGTCCGTAGCTTGCCTTGTAGGAATAGCCTCGATCCACTTGGTGAAGTAGTTGGTAGTTGTTAAAATCCATATGTGTTGTGCTGATGATGTGGGATGAATTTCCCAAATAAAATCGAGTCCCTACTGTTGAAAAGGAGCATTTACTACAATAGGCTTCAGCGGAAGAGGAAGGAGTTTCCTTTTTCCCTTAAAAACTTGACATTCATGATAGTTTGTGACAGTTTGGTATAAATCTAAAAATAGAGTCCGCCAACAATACCCTACTCTCAACACTTTGTTAGTTTTTGTTTTCCAAAACAAATGGCCTCCAAAATCTCCCTTATGTAATTCATCCATTACCTACTTAGCTTCATCGTAAAAATAGACAATTCAAAAGAAAACCTCCTAGATCTTTCCAATAAAGGGTACTACCTAGAATGCAATATTTAGCAGATTTTAATTTCAAAGAACTACCCTTACTTTTTGACATTCGAGGAGGAGGACATAAGTGCTAAAGAACATACACTATATCTGAATACCATGGTGAGGTGATAAAAATTTCTGATACCTGTATTAGAGCATTATCTCCTTCATATTCTTCATCGTCTGACATTGCTGAAATGAGGTTTATGTCTAAAGCATGCCATGAGCTTGGCTAACACATGTCCCTTGATCAATTTGGTGGGCATGATCTCGAGATCATACTCTAGCATTTCTTCTATCCACTTACCTCTCTGACCTTCAGGATCAGTCTATGTGAGAACTTCAAGTTTACCACTGCATTTGGAACATAAGCTATAGTATGTGAATGTAGAATATAGATCCGGAAATCCTTCAAAGCTTTGATTAAGGCTAAAGCTTGTTTTTCAATAATATTATAGCGAAGAGCAACATATCTAATGGCTCGACTGAAGAAATCAATAGGCTGCTAAACCTGGTCCTTCTTTTTCATCCAAACCGCATCCAAGGTGTACTCAGATGCAAATGAAAATATTATGAAATCACTAGTATAATCTGGACTAACCAAAACAGGGGTTGTGGTTAAAGCAAGCTTTACCAAGTTGAAAGACTTTGTTAGTCATCAATGAATTTTTTTGTGGTGATGACTAAATGATTACCCTAAGATTTCTAGAAACAAATTTTATAGAACATTGTGAGTTCTAGAAATCTCACTGCATTCATTATCTTCAAGGTAGAATTTCCACTATGTTGTTATCCTATCTAATCATGACTGGCCCACTACTCCCGAAAGACCCATCAAGGGCTCAAGCCACTCATTTTTTAACCTAACTTGTCTCCTTGGCTCAAAAACTCTATTTTTGCTTACCTACACAATTCCCCACCACTACCTTAGCTGCCAAACAGAGCAGCTTTGTTGTGCCTCCTTTAGCAACTCTCAAAAATTGGGTTTCTCTGCAGAGCCTTTAGATAGTCAAGTATGTGTGTTGCATCTTAGGCCCACAAATACACAAAGCTTGGCATGGATCTTGTCTTACACTTGTAAACCCTAAGTCTAGATCCCAGCCCAAAAAACCAATTCCAAGAAGGCCTCCACTAGATCACCTAAGGTTTCACAAAAACTTAGGATGGATTTTGTGCCCTACAGATTCTGTTCCTTCTTCTATATAAAGGAAATACATTCAAAAAAAAATGGGACAAGTCACTTTGTCCTAGATTCACCAAAGAGATCAATCAAGGAACTTTGTATGCCTAAATACATGACTCTTGCAAGGAGACAGTTGCTCTTTGCTCACATCTCTGCAAGAGTAGTCAAAAGGACATCAGGTTAGAAAAAATGAAAGGTAATTGAATAAAAGGTCTCCTTCATAAACAACAGAGGGGATGTCAAAGGGACCTCCAAAAGCAGCCTTTTGTTTCAGCACCTTAACATACAAAGGATAAACTATCACCTCCAAACCTTTCTGCAAAAATACCTTGAAGAGTAATCTGAAGCAGAGATAAAAAAATAAAAATTAAAATTAAAATTAAAAAAAAAAAAGAAAAAAAAAGGGAAGTACTTGTGAAAGAGTTCATCAAGCCATTTTTTGATAAGAGACATAGTAAACTTAAGACAAATAGAAACACCATGAGTTTATGATAAAATAGTAAAAATATTGATCATCAAAGGACCTGTGTTCAAGCATAAAAGGGGTGTTTTTATTAGTCACAAAACAATGGTGACAAACAAGAAAATCACCACAAACACCACAAAGGCAAAAGTCACCTCCCCAAGGTTACTTCCAAGGATAGCATTAGGTCATCTGCACTAAAGGAAAAGAATAAAGAGTATCAGTATGCAGAGTCTCATCTCACTAAAGAGGCAAAAACAAAGTTTTTTTCCTTAGAATTAAAATGGGACATAATTCATTTAACAAAAATGGCTTAAGAGGCATTTTTACCCGTCATTTACATCTCGGTTGAAGACCCCAACAAGGGCATCCTTGTCAAGGGATTATCCTGCAAAAAGATGATAAAATTGTAAGTAAACATTTTGCAAAAGCCGTGCCAAAAAGTGTTCCACACAATGAAATATCAATAAAAAGACACATGCAAGGATAGAGGGAAACATGAACTTTACAAAGGTGGGTTTGCCCTTTTAATTTATTTTCAAAAAAGACTATAAAGGGCCCCTTCTAAATTTCCCCCCACACCATTTTCCACTTTGCAAGGAAATGAAACCATTGGAGTAGAGTTTTTTTACGGGAAAACTGTGAAAATTGACCGGCGCTACGCACAGAGCATGGCGCTACTCCCCTAGCCTCCGGCGCTACGCACAGAGGCAAGCTGGGCAGTGTAAAATTACTCTACGCTACGTGCTTGCAACACGGTGCTACGTGCCTGGGTTGGCGCTACGCGCAGGCCCATAACTACCACAGGTACCCGGGAGACTGCCTATTCCACCCGACACTATGCTCCGACAGCCCATCCGGCCTGACGCTATGCACCGGCGCTGCGCTCCTGGCAGCACTTTGCAGATTTTTCCAAAGACTTTCAAGAATCAAAATTTTCAACCTCTAAAATTTCTACAAGCTAATACAAGGTTGGTAAACCCTTTTTTCCTCCTCCCAAGAATTATTTTCCTAAAATCAAAGAGGTCATCCATAGTCAAAATTTGACCAAACCCTAGACTATGCAAAAATAATTGTTATGTCTTTGAACTAGGGTTTGTAAGAAAATTTGGTTTTGAGTGCAAAGAGGGGACTGAGTGACTATAAGGCTGACCTCCACCACCAAGTAGAAGCTTTGAAATTTGTCTTCACCTTAGCTTTCCTTTTTGCAAAGAGTTGACCTACACCACTTTTTTTACTCCAAAAACCCTCAAGAAAAACCCAAGGTTTCTTCTGCTGTTTTGGACCAGCCATCATGTCATAGAGAGGCAGTCACACCAGTGGTGATGAGAGTCACACTCCCACCAAGCCAAAACATCATGGAGGAAAAGTTAAAATATTTGAGCCCCTAGACACCACTCCAATCACTTCCTCTCCTATGATCCTTTCATGCTTCCAGGATGTAGGGTGCTACAATTTTTGTGAGAAGGTCAAGCAAGTCAACAATCATCCAGACTTGACTAGATTATTTTCCTGTAGCCTAAAAAACCACCAAGATAATCTAGTAGGGGTCCAATTTGAGCTTTCATCTGAAATCATTTCCAAGGCAACCGGTATACCAGAAATTGGTGAGCTTTGGTTCAAACAAAGGAAGTTGGATTTGGGTTATTATGGGCCTTATTTGAAACCCACCTATCAGCAAAATTGCAAGGCTATTTTTCCTTTTTCTTATTTGCTAGAGAGGTATGTAGCATTAATGAGGCAGATTATCAGTTTTTTCACATGTGAGGGAAGATACTCCTGGCTCTATTCATATCATATGAGGTTGCTGATGCATTTTACCAAAGTCAAGATGATGAACCTACCTTATTACCTTTTCTGGAGTATTGATAAAATGGCCTCCTCTGTCAAGAGGAAAAGCTATGACCACCAAATTCCTAGCCTCTTTCATCACTCCTTGATCAAGATGATTGTCCTATACCAGCTAGAGAAACAAGGTATATCTTGGGAGACCTTCATCTCACATGATGTGTTTGCAGACCCCCGGGCCTTCTCCAGCAGAACTTGCCTTCCACTTCAAAACCATCCACCTCAACACATCCATCATCTCCCCATGTGCCTTCTCCACAAAGAATTTCACCTATTACCTCCTCCCCTAAATTACCAAGTGAAGGGGTTGATAGTAGCCCTAGTGAAGAGAAAATAGGAGGCAACAGTCAGGAAGAAGATGAGACAGATAATGATGGACAAGGTGAGAGAAGTGAAGAAGAAGATGATGAAAAAGAAGAAGAGGATGAAAATGAAGAAAATGATGAAGAGGAGGGAAGTAGCCATGAAGAAAGCAGTGGTTTCCATGAAGAAATCAGCCATGATCATGAAGAAAGTAGTGATGATCATGAGGAAAGAATTGAAAAGGAAGATCATGTAGATGAAGAAGAAAATTAAGGAGAGGAAGTTGGCCAAGAAGAAAGCAACAATGGCCAAGACCAGCAGGATAATGAAGGAGAAAACACAGATGAAACTAGTAATGGCAGCCACAAAGATAACCTTAGTGAAAGCAGCCACAAGGATGAAAGCAGTGAACATGATGATGAGGAAGAGGATAACAATGATGAGGAAGAAGAAAACAGTGAAGAAGAGGGCAGTGAAGAGGGAGAACAGCCAGATGAGGAAGACAGTTATCTAAGTTCCCAAGAAAGTCCAAGGAAGAGTCACGACAGTCATGACAGCTGTCATGACTGTCTTGACAAAAATCAGTCTGTAGAAGACAAAGAGAATTAGAGTGAGAAAGGTACAGAAAATGTAAATCAGATTAAAGGACAAAATGATGGCAACATTGCCTTTGATACTCCCATTATTTCCCCTCTCTCGTGCACTTATCACAGAGGGAAAAGGGATGTGTTTGTTGCTTCTAAAAGGCAAAGGGCCATCTCCTCACAAAATACCAAAGCATCGAACAAAGGAAAAGAAAAATGAAGAGTGTTGAGAAAAAGGCACCAGCTAGGAGGAGAAAAAGGATCAAAAAGGCTTCTCAAGGGCCTCTCTTTGTTGATCTAGACAATGATAATGAGGACCAAGGGATGAGTACAAAATTGCTCCTCTTAGAAAAATATGCCCAGCTTCAAGAATGGGAAAAGGACTTTGAAATGGCACAAAGAGTCATCTACTATTACAAACAGGAGCACAAACATTTCAAAGAGGTAAAGAGGGGCCTTTCCTTGCAGAAAAAAAATGGTCAAACACTATGCAAGGAAGAGCATGCTTGCTAATGCCAAATTGAAGCAAGCCCTCCTAGAGCTAGAAGAGCTAAAAAGGCCCAAAGTGCATGAAAACCTCGAGATCTTGGTTGATGCTTCTCAGTAGGTGTCTAAAACCCCTTGAGGGGTCTACACACCAATTTTGAATAAAATCCAGAAACTTTTTGTTTTTTTCAAATTTGGCCCCTAGGAGCACAACACCCTAGGCGCTACGCTCTTTTTTGGGGCATCCTCAGTTGCTAGAGTTTACATTTTTGGGTTTTTCATGTCACTCGCAGTCTACCCACAAAATTGCAGGTCAATTGGAGCATTTTTCCCCCTCAAAAGGTCAAAAAACACCTCAAAAATGACCTTTCTGCCTCCTTTTTAGGCATGGCGCTGCGCGCTGAGAAGTCATGGTAGATCGGATTTTTTAGTAGGTAAATGGCATCCATTCAGTACAACTCAAGTATTTTTGGAAATTATACTCTTCAATCTTTCTAACGAGCCATCACAGGGCCAAATCTGATGCTGAGAAGGGATCCAAAACTCAGCTACAACAGACCCCATTTTCTGTTGATATGGAGCTACGCACAGAGACAGCTTTTTGCCAAAAAGGTAAAAAAAAGACACTAATTGATGGAAAATTGGTTTTTTAATATTTTCTTGGGAAAAACACTCCTGATTTGATTTGGGAGTTATGTTTTGGTGTTTTTCATTTATTATCTTATCTCTTATGTGTCTTGGGCCTTGCATGATCATTAAGCACATTTATGACATTTATGGCTAAATTAGGGTTTCTGGAAACTTCTTAGGGTTTCCACCTCCTCATTTGCTCCATAAATAGAGCATGAGGGTCTTATGTATTATTTGGATTTTGATGACTTATGTTGAAGCAATACATAGTCCCTTGAATCCTTTGATGAGAAATTGATGTCTTGGAGCTTATGCATGATCTGATTTGCTTGTTGATGGAGAAGGAATATTTGCAGGATCCATAAGCCTGGTTGATGGTGAAGGTTTCTCTTGTTAATGTTTTCTAAGTTTCTCATATTTTTCCACCCATCTATGCTGCATTAGGACAAAAAATTTAGACTAAGATATGTTTGTTAATGGCACCTTAGATGTGTTTGTTTCCTTCACTGCCTTAATGTTTTCTTCTGCTAAGATATGTTAGGGAATTCATCTCTTTCTCTCTAAGAAGTTTTTGGCTTGTTCATTTCTGGAATGATTTAGATCAGTTAGTATCAATTATGATTTATGGCTAGCCCTACATATTGTTACCACTGAAATACTATGTTCTTGAAATCATCTTTTGAAGCAGCTTTGCCTATAGTTTGTCATAGAAGTTTGTCTTAACCATGCTCTTTGCCTTTACTTAGCTAAATTTTTTTCAAGGAACTTTAGCTGTAACTGTGGATGTTAGGGTTTTCTCTCCTTCTATGGTTATAGTTACTTGTGCATCTTAAATTTTTTTCTACTCTTGATGATAAAATCCATGAAAGATTAAATAAGTTTTTTGCCTTTCTATGTTTTATCTGAATGTTTTCTTGGTTGATTATCTGCTTTCAGTCTGAAATCAAATGGATTAGGTTTTGATTAAGCCTTTGATTCTCTTGCTATGCTTAAAAATCTTCTAACTCTCTCAGTTTACAACTATATAAAGGATTTTGTTTCTGCCCTTTATTAGCTTGTTGTTCTCAAGTTTAATTTCCATCTCATGATCCTTCACAACCTTAACGATCCACCAACCAAGTTAAAATTTCCCTGCAGATGCTCTTGAAACCATTGATGAACTCATCATGACCTTGTTTGAATCCATTTCCCAATGACTTAACAATATTCCTTGTTTTCTATCTAAATCTATCTGAGCATCATACCCAACCAAAAACAATCAAAATACCCTGCACTTAACATCTAGCCTAAAATCAACCCTAATCAGCAAACAAGTTCACATCTTTGCACCTACTAGAGAGATCCCTCTCCTAATCCAGGAAGGCTAGGTCCTAGGATTCCAAAGCTTGGTTTGATGTTACCCTGTACATTTTTATCTCAATCAATCTAGAAAATTACGGGGAGCTAACATAATGGTGATGATGGGGGGACTGAGTTCATAGTAGCCTGACAAACTCTTATAGACTCATATACATCCCTAGTTTGACTTAAAAACCAACCCATAGCCAAGAGTAGAAACTAATTTCTTCACCATCCTAGCAAGATGATGACTCAGCTAGGGGATACTCATTAACCTTAAGGCTTCATAAAGAAACTAAAAAAACCCAAAAGTACTCCCTAGATTGATTTTTATCAAGAATTTGGTGGTGGACCATTGTATACATATCT
Source organism: Pinus albicaulis (assembly GCA_034641835.2). Lineage (NCBI taxonomy): Eukaryota > Viridiplantae > Streptophyta > Pinopsida > Pinales > Pinaceae > Pinus > Pinus albicaulis. Next base: position 833,523,250 of record CM076582.1, on the reverse strand, counting down.
TCAAATTTTCAAAAAGAATCCACCTAGCGACTCCACTAGCCTCCAGTAGGCCCTTTTTTCACCCCACTAGCCCCATAGGTTGTTCTAGGATTGTGTCAAATCAGTCCAAAACAATTTTCAAGGCCTATTTATACCTTGTGTGAAAAGAGATCTGGCTTCACGAAGGATCAATACCAGATCACACCCGGACCCAAATCCTCCTACCGTAGTTGATAACTAAGAAAAGATTTTGTGGAAAAATTCTAAAGCTGGAAACTCACCCACTGTTAGGACCATTCATAGAGCAAGTTCTGAACCAGAACACCTTACAGTTTCACAAGATTCTCAGTTTGACTTGCACCATACCAAGAACCTATTCAGGACCAAGTCACAAAGTAGGGTTGACCAAGCTGACATTGAGCCCATAGATTTGCAGCAAAGCTCCAGTAGAGAAGCTTCTCCTTCCACTCCACCTGATTTTCAGCTTCTCCATCACTTCGGTATTTCATCTCAAATATGCTCGAGAAGCGAGTCCTCAGTTAATCAGACCTCGTCACACCACATCCATACCACTGAATGTGCGAGACCACTTATTTACATATTTTTGGTCATAACCCTGTTATCACCAGATGAACCCAAGTACACATATGGGATAATTTTACCTAAGTAAAATTGCTTTCACCATATAAAAATAACTCATTTGTTTATATTTCACAGTCATATTTAACTTAAAATAAGAACTTAATTCTAGTGATCTTATTTATTTAATTATTCCCTAAGAATAAGTTATTTAAATCATTATTTAAAATAATATTCTTAGTTAAATTTAGCCTAATTAATCACATAAATAATTAAATAAATAATGGTTTATTTAATTATATTCCCCTCATTTCCCTTAAATAATAAATAAATCATTTATTTATTTATTATTTATAAATAAAGGAATTGACCCAAGTCAAAAACCCTTTTCCCTCCAACAAATATAATAAAATATTCCTAAAGGGTGGTTCTAGAATTCGATTAATAATATTTTATTCATGCCTGAGATTCTGGACATTTTAATGTTTATTGCTAAATGAAGTTTTCCCTAATACCTAATCATTGGTCCACCTCCATTGCATTGGTTCACTGCGGATCTACTCTTGGTCACCATTTCCATTTGTTTGCATTTTGAACTCCCATTGAGTTTCATGTTTGTTAGGGTTTTCCACATTGACCAAAGAGAGGAATTTTAGATCTGAAACACTGAGGACTTCCAAGAACCCATCCCACTGAGGAGAACTGGAAAACACCTTTCTTGTTTTCCTCTCAGGTGCCCCATTCTTTAATATAATATAAGATTATTTTTATAGATTGTTCTTGTCCTGTCTATTGGATGCATGGAGCCATTTTATATTTTATCTGCTTAATGTCTTTTTGTGCTTAGATTTGAATTTATGTAGTAGAATTAAAGATATTTTGTAGCCATAATCGATGTTAGGGCTATTTGTTATGCGTAGCTAAAGGGATCTTTTACGACGAAAGATTTATACTAACAATTGGCGACTCCACACGGGTTTTCTTTTTAATGACGTAGTTTTATGTATTCACTGTATCCATTTTATTTGGGACTAGGTTTCTCTCTCCCCGCTTTACCCATTTTTCCTATTTTTATGGTGTTTTTCACCCCTAAAACCCTCAAACAGTCAAATTTTTAACTTATGTGTGTTTCTGGCCTTATTGCACAGGTGCCAGACATCAGCCGCAACTGAGATGACAAAAATTTTCTGAAATCTGCCACCGAGAGAGTCGGATCTATAGGTCGCACTTATCAGCCCAAAAAGTGCGACCTGAGCCTCAGGACACACTTTTCTGCCCCAAACCTGCGACTTGGACTGAAAACAGGTCAGAACCTGCAACCTGCCCTTTTTCTGCACATTTTTCCGCACTTTTTCTGGGTTTGTCTGAAGCTTTTGTCAAGGTTTTCCAGCCTCTGTCTCTGCCCGTTTGGACCTATTTCTGATCTGCTTCACTCAAATAAGAGGGAATCTTGCCCCTTAGGGCTCTAGTACCCTCCACTTTTTGTGGGCGAGTCTTTGTTGTTTCAAAAGTATGAATTTCCAGAGTTTTCGCCCTATTTTTCTCAGATCTGATACCTCCTTTTCAGATCCCTTTTGATCAACTCTTCTCCCTCTCAAAAAACACCTCATATCATTTTGTTTGGGTTTATTTCAAAGGCCACTGCCCTATCTCTTCTATTTTTAGCTGATCTCCTCCTTTTTAGCAGCAACCTTGCCTCTGCTTATTTGCTGCTCTCTGCACCACTTTTCAGCATATTTCCCTTTAGATCCCAGTCCCTTCGGATCTTCGATCTATTGGCCTCTTTTTAGCGTGCTTTGCCTAGTTTTTTCCCTCTTATAGACTAGTTTTGAGAGACCCGCCTTCTTGGGTTAGATTGCTGTATTTTTAGTTGTTAATTCTTTGTTCTTTTAGTCTTATTTACTGCAGATTTATTTTCCGTTACGAAGCACACTTTTTCTTTTACTCTCAAAACGTCTAGGTTTAAACAATAAAAATTAACGCACGCCACACACTGAACCTAAGTGAAGAAGCGCCTGGTTAACACCGCCTGGCAAAGACTTTAAAATCAATTGTCACTGCACCTTTTTGCCCTTGACCTCACTTGATTTTGTCCCTCCCTACCCTTGTCGGTTTTTTTCTTCCCGTCATCATTGCACCCCCAAGGCGCCTCTCCCGGAGACTTCTTGGCCTTCATCCTTAGTTTCCTCTTGGTTGACTTCCTCCTTCTCATCATCATCGAGTAAGTCTTTCCCCGAGTCTGCACTCCGACTCTTCCTCTGATTGTTTGGGTTCTCCCCCTAGTCCTGGTTCTCCCCCTGTCACTTTCACCATGTCTACTTCAGGGCCTACTACCAGCAACAACCCCCGTACTAATGTTGGGTCTGTTTCTAGTAGAACCACCTTGGGACCTACCTCGACTGCCCATTGCTCCCTTATATGGCCGGCCTGCCGACATTACCAAGTTCGAAGGCCTTGCTAGTGAAGATCCCTCCAACCATATTTGATCCTTCCATATGTGGTGTTCCTCCAACTCCATTACCGACGACTCCATTCGTCTTAGATTATTTCAATGCATGCTTACAAGCGAAGCTTCTAAATGGTATGTTGAACAGGCCACCTCCTCCCATACCACTTTTGCAACCATTGCCCAAGCCTTTTTATCTTATTTCCAGCTCCCTCTCCGATACGACACTGGTACCGAGCTTTTAACTTCTTTCCGTCAATCCTCTTCAACTCGCCTTTCCGCTCATGTCCAGGAATGGCGACGAAGAAGAAGCTTATGTCGCGCTCCTCTCTCTTACCTCCCATTGGCAAAGATGTTTCATCCCATTTTCCCCAAATCGAAGAAGCCGCCCTCCAAATAGCCTTGAAGTATGACCTTATCTACGCCCAATCTAGTTATGTTTATACCGTCCTTCCTGACCTTCCCAAGCCCAGTGGCTCTAATGCCCTGGGGGCATCTCACTCCGCCGAAGGTATCATTGGAGCCCTATCACATACCTCCGCCCAACCTCTTCCAGGACATGGTTTCCCTCCAGTGGCCAGCCCCTCCGGCACTTTTTCCCCTCCAGGTAGCATGTATTCAGGATACGGCATGCCTCCTCCTTTTTCCCACCCTCCTGCTTACCTTACTGCTGCCCACCCTACCCCTTATCCATATCCGCAACCTGGTGTCCCAGCTACTCCAGCATTTGGACCTCCCACTCCCTTGCCTTTTCCACCCCCGCAACCACACTTACTACCCCCTCCAGGGCAAGTATTTGCACAGTAGGGGGCACCTAATTTTCCTCCTTCTCAAAGAAGGAGAAGAGGCAATCAATCTGCTTCTGGTAATCGTGGACCCAATCCTTCAAGTCTTGATCCTCACACTGCCAACCAGCCACAGGGTTCTCAGCCCAAGCCGAACAGGCCACTTCGCACCAATAAGCCCTGTTCGTGTTGCGGTGTCTATGGTCACTACACTCACGATTGTCCATTATTACCACCAATGCGGCAAATGTGGGATTCTCAGGCCACCGTGCGGGGACAACACTCCTGCCTTCCCTCTCCACCTACTTCTCAACTCGTTGTGTTTACCGATCCTTTCCCTCAACAAGGATTTGTGGCCACTCAACCACCTCACGCCCTGGTAACCGCTCAACCCTCCCCTTCTGGTTCCTCTGATTACTAGATTCTCATGATGGCTTCTGACCCACCTCTCACTGTCGACCTCAACCTTCAAACTCGGTCCCGTCAGTATTCCACACCTCATGTTCCGTCTGTCTCTGAGTCTCCATCGTAAGGTCCTACAGAGCCTCTATCGACACCCAATGGTCCCTTGCAACTCCCTCTGCCCAAAGCCGAGGTTCATCCCAAGCCTCCTAAGGGACCATTATGCCGAAATGCTGCCTCTGGTCGGGCTGCCCATTCATACAGCATAGTAGATGATTTGGCCCAATCTCCTACTGCCATTTCAACACTGGAACTCCTCCAGTCATGTCCTTCTCAAAAGAGGGCTCTACTATCTGTCGTGGACGCTGTAGATCCTGCTGATGACCAATTGATTTTTTTCGATGCCCATCAGTCAGACCATCCCCCTCTTCCTCCTTCAATTTCTTTCCAAATCCCAATCAAAATCTGAAACGCCCATGTTGCTCGGTGTACTATTGATGAGGGGGCATCTACCTGCGTAATGTCTGCTTCGGTTTGGAAACAACTCGAATCCCCTGAACTGGCCCCTTCCACCATCACCCTTCGTGCATGGGATGGCCATGCCTCCCAGCCCATTGGCCTATTTCGTAACTGTCCTATCACCCTTGCCGGCAAGACTGTTTGTGTCGACGTTGAAGTTATCGATGCCCCTCTTGACTACAACATCATTTTGGGGAATAGTTACACTTATGCCATGTCAACCGTCCCGTCCGCAGTCCACCACAAGATGGTTTTCCCTCATAATGGAAAGATTGTCACCATTGACCAGTTAACTTACCATGAACCAAAATCTCAAACCTCCCCTGAGTCCACCATCTCTACTGTCACCAACAAGAAAATTGTTGATTCTTTGACCAGTGTTTCCCCCGGCGTCTACAAAGACTCGTCCTTGCTTGGCACTTTTTTCGACTCCCCTCCCGTCTCTGATCCTAAATTGGCGAACGTTTGCATGATGCAATCATCTTGGGCTAACCTTACAGAGCCCACTTTGGCTAGTCAGCAACCTCAACCTCAACCAGCTCTTAGCCCTTCGCCCCAGTTAGCCACCCTTCTTCCTTCTGAATCTTTTTCTACCACCACTCCTCCTGGGTCGATTTCACCTGAAATCAACCCCCTTGGCACCATTCCTCCCGACCATTTCCATGCTGGTTAAATCCCTTTCCTCGCTCCCCCTCCTGGAGATTATTCAGTCCCTACCTTGGCCACCCTATCCCTCCCCAACTTGACCTTGGGTATACCCGTCTGGTATCTTGACCCTCCAGCCACCACTCCACCTGGTCAACCTAAACCATATATTACTTTGACCCCGGTGCAACCAATCCCTACGACTTCTCTTGCTACACTAGTACCTCAGTCACCTCAACAAGCACCACCTCCTGTTACCACCACTTCAAGTAAAAATGGCAAAACTCGCAGGGGGCATCAAAGGAAAAACCTACCCCGCCCAACCCTGCCCCTCCTCGGCCTCCCAAGCATCTCATCCAGTGTGCTCTGTGTGATGTTGTTGGTCACGCCACTCATAGCTACCCTAAATTACCACCTCTCAAGACCATGGTTAATGAAACGTTTCCAGAATCAGACATTCCAGAAGTCCATGTCACCATACCGGATTCTACCCCTAAACTTAAGAATTTGCGCACCAATCACCCTTGTTCTTTGTGCAATTTCCATGGCCAATATACCCACCTTTGCCCCCGCCTTGACGAGTATCGTGCCTCTTTAGCCACATACCGCCAATTCGAAGTCGCCCTCGCCCGTAATCCTTCTTCCCTCATACAGGACCACTTGTCTACCACGATTTCCATTCCTCCTCTTGATACCAAAATGACTGAAACTTCAGCTACTATTTCCTACCTTTCCTCATCACTGCGATTCTCGGATACCAACCCCTTAGTACCTTCCCCCGATGCTTCGCCTAATCACTCCACTGCTCACTCTGTCACCTCACATAACATCGTACCTGTGAGCCCTTCCCATCACAATCAAGAGTCTCATCTCTCTCCCTCCTCATGTCAACCTCTTCCATCCTTTCTTCCCATATTCCAGTCCGATGAAGACATCATGGAAGCCATGACCAACCCTGATTTTCCATGGGACGATATGCACCATCGTGCATATTTCCTCCCACTTCAATCCCATGACCAATATGCCCTCGAATCCAAAGACTTCATTCCTGATAAAGTTGATTGGTTCAAAAAACCCATCCCTGCACCTGATGCTTTCGAAGAAGGCAATATGGCTAATATCTCTCCCACCATCAAAATCAACATTTCTGTCAAGCCAAGTATTGAAGAACATATCACCATGGGCGCCCAATGCACTCCGGAAGAAATTGAAGCCTACACGAAACTCTTCAAATAATTCTGTGATGTTTTCGCCTGGTCATACTCAGAAATGCCCGGACTCGATCCTGCCATTGTCGAACATCACATCGACACATAACCTGATGCCATTCCAGTTTGTCAAAAGTTGAGACCCATCCATCCTTCTAGACGTGAAGCCATCAAAGCTGAAATCGACAAGCTCTGGCATGCTAGTTTCATTTACCCCATTGAATATACCACTTGGGTGTCTAACCCAGTTCCCGTCCTAAAAAAAAAAGGCACCATTCGTGTTTGCACCGACTTTCATGATCTGAACAAAGCTTGTCCCAAAGACAACTTCCCCACACCATTTATTGACCAAATAATCGATGAGTGTGTGGGGCACGAGATTATCTCCTTCATGGATGGCTTCTCCGGATACAACCAAATTGTTATCCGTCGTGTTGATCAACTTAAAACCGCATTCATTAGTCCGTGGGGCACTTTCGCATACCGAGTCATGCCGTTTGGCCTTAAAAACGTCGGCGCCACCTTTCAACGAGCCATGTCTTATTACTTCCATGACTTATCCCATATTATCCTTGCCTATTTAGATGACCTTACCGCGCGTTCTAAACATTGGGTGCAACACCTTCATGACCTGCGTACCATTTTCCTCCGATTCCGCAAGTATAACATTCGCCTTAACCCGTTGAAATGTGTATTCTGTGTCCCCGCCGATCGTCTCCTCGGCTTCATCGTGTCTAAAGACGGGATAACTCTCGACCCTTTGAAGGTTCAATCCATTCTTGAACTTCCTCTGCCTCGTACCTTACGCCAGCTACAAAGTCTCCAAGGCAAAGCTAATTTTCTTCGTCGATTCGTTCCTGACTACGCCACTACCGCACACAGCTTCCTTAGACTTCTTCGATCTCACACCCCTTTTGTCTGGGATAAATACGCTCAAGAGTCTTTTGATGCCCTCAAGCATGCTCTCACATCCGCTCCCTTGATCCGTCCCCCTGTCCTTGACCGAGATTTCATTCTATACATCTCCGCTTCCACATATTCAGTTGCTGGTGTCCTTATCCAAGAGGATGATAACGGGGTCGAACATGTGATCTATTATGTCAGTAAGAACCTTGCCGGTCCACCTGTGTCCTACTCGCATGAAGAAAAATTAGCACTAGTTGTCGTGTTCTCGGTCCAAAAATTGCGTCATTATATCCTCATGCGTTCCACTAAGGTTTTGACTGATTCCAACCCCATGGCTTTCCTATTAAGTCGTTGCATCCTCAATGGAAAGTACGCTCATTGCGTCGTTATTCTCCAAGAATTCTACCTTGAATTTGTCACCCCAAAAAGTAAGAAAGGTTTAGTCCTAGCTGAACTTATTTCTGATTGGCCTACCCGAACGCAAGATACTCCAATTAATGACGCTCTTCCCGATGAACATTTGTTTTCCATCACCATCGACGATCCTTGGTACGGTGACATCCTTACTTAATTATGAACCCAAAATTTCTCCCTTCATCTTGATCATGATGCTCGACGACGTATCCGACACCAAGCCTCTCGCTACCTCCTAATCGGCGATGACCTTTATCGTCGCGGTGTAGATACTGTCCTTCGTCGTTGCCTCACCCACGCTGAAGCCAAGCAAGTCCTAAATGCCTATCATAGTGGCGCTTATGGTGGCCACCTCTCCAACCTCGCCACCGCCCAAAAAATCATGCATGCCGGATATTTTTGGCCTTCTCTCTTCAGTGATTGCATTGAAGCAGTCAAACACTGTTCCAATTGCCAACATTTCGCCCCCAAGGTGCGAGCTCCTCCCTCTCCTCTCCATCCTGTCATCATAGCTGGTCCTTTTTGTAAATGGGCCATCGAATTTATGGAATGTCAACCTCCATCTACTGGTAACCACAAATATATCATCGTGGCAGTTGACTACTTCACTAAATGGGCCGAAGCTATGCCTATGTTCAACAATACGGCAGCCACTGCAACCCTCTTTTTCTTTAACCATGTCATTGCTTGATTCAGAGTTTCAAAACAGTTAGTCTCGGACCATGGTCGACATTTCGAAGATCAGATTTGGCATGAGCTCTCCTCCTTATTGGGTTTTGAACACCAATATTCATCTTCCTATTACCCCCAAGGTAATGGCCAAGTTGAAGCGATCAACAAAATTCTTAAGACCATGCTTCAACGAATGGTGAATAAACACAAAACCAATTGGCATCTCATGCTCTTCCCTGCTTTGTGGGCTTATCGTACTTCTATTAAAACCGCCACCGGTTTCACTCCTTTCCACCTTGTCTTTGGCGAGGAGGCAGTCTTACCAATCGAATGTGAAATCCCTTCCCTTCATTTGGCCGTCGAACTTCTCCTTGATACCCAACCTCTAGAACAACAACTTATCATGCTTGAGCGCACTTCTGAAGATCGTCGTGTTGCATTACAAACTCTTGAAGCGGCCAAAAATCGAACCAAAGCTCAGTATGACCGAAAAGTGCATCCTCGCACGTTTCATGAAGGTGACCTTTTTCTAGTATATGACCAGGCCCACGATACCCTCAGTCATGGGAAGTTTGACTCATTATGGCTAGGTCCTTAAATCATCAGTAAAAATCTTGGGAAGGGGGCATATCTTTTAGAGGACTTTGAAGGCCACCCCCTTCCTAGTCCTCGCAATTCACTCTATCTCAAGAGGTACTATCCTTAGCATTTCCCGCTCGAAATGCATGTTTTACTTTCTTGTAGATAGTCATCATATGTTTGTTTTCTTCAGTCACTACTTCACCAGGACACATGTTGTCCACGAAGTCTTCCTTTCCTCCTTTTTCAAATCGGATTTCCTCACTTACAACACTTTTCCTTGGGGCACCACTTAGCCTCCATCTTTATTCTTGTCTATGTCGATTTCCGTCATGAGATACCATTTCATACTCATTTTTTTTGGGTCCCCTTTGGACCTTTCATCATTTCAACATCATCATTAGTCTTCGTCTGGGTACCTTGGATCTAGCCTCTTTTCAGCATGTTCACGATACGTATACTTGATGGTCCAGTGATGCTGCAACAGCTATTGGTGATTCCCAGGCATGTGTGAGATGTCTCAACCCTCATGAGGGGGTGGCCCTGCAAGTAGCCCCCACATGCCCGGATGACTTCCTTCCCGCCCTTGATGCAGCTCCTCTCATTTGATGATATCGGCTTCAACCGCTTGCAGCGCCATTTTCGATTCACATATCTCTGTCAGATTTTGAGAGCCCTTCCCCGTGTGTAGGGGGAATTTGGGTATATTTGCATCTCATGTACTACCATATTACTGTATAAGTCCTGACAATTATTCCAGGCATCACATGTATGTGGGATCCATCCTATGATTTATCTGGCTCATGTTTCGGCCCGCACATGCTTTATTATTGCGTTCCGTGGTTTTCTGGGTGCCTTCTTCTTTGTACTTATTGCATTCCATGTTTTTCCAGGCACCTTATTCTTTGTACTTTGTCTCGATGGGCATAGGTATGCCTTCCCCGCTGCCTTTATCACAGGTACCACTTCATACACTAGAGACTTGTTGCACCTGTAAGTCTCATATCCTCAGGGTCTAGTCCTTTAGCACATCAGACAACCTTACATTTCTCTCTCTCACTTCCCTTCGATATCTAGTGATTGAGTTCTTACAACGTACTTCGGTCATATGCTTTGCTCCTAACACTCGTGTGTTGAGGGGCAATCTTTTACACCATTTTTTGGTCATCTAACCTATTATTATTGGATGAACCCAAGTATACCATGTAAGACCAATTTTACCCTAAGTAAAATTGCTTTCACCATATAAATAACTCATTTGTTTATATTTCCTGGTCATATTTAACCCAAAATAAGGAACTTAATTAAATAAATCCTTATTTATTTAATTATTCCCTAAGAACAAGTTATTTAAATAATATTCTTAGTTAAATTTGACTAAATCATCCATAAATAATTAAATAAACCATTATTTATTTAATTATATTCCCATCACTTCCCTAAAATGATAAATAAACCATTTATTTATTTATTATTTATAAATAAAGGAATTTACCCAAGTCAAGAACCCTTTTCCCTCCAACAAATATAATAAAATATTCCTAAAGGGTGCTTCTAGAATTCGATTAATAATATTTTATTCATGCACCAAGTTCTAGACCGCCCCAATATTTTGTTATAAATAGGGGGGTTTTCCCCATTCATTGGTCACCTCCATTGCATTAGATCACTCTGGATCTACTCTTGGTCACCATTTTCCATTTTGCTTTATGAACTCCCATTGAGTTCCATGTTTGTTTTTCTATACCAATAAGAGAGAGGAATTCTAGATTTGAAACACTGAGGACTTCCAAGAACCCATCCCACTGAGGAGAACCGGAAAACACCTTTCTTGTTTTCCTCTCAGGTGCCTCATTCTTTAATATAATACAAATCATTCTTTTAAACACTTTGTTCTTGTCTTGTCTATTGGATGCATGGAGCCATACTATATTTTATCTGCTTAATGTCTTTTTGTGCTTAGATCTGAATTTATGCAGCAAACTTAAAGATATTTTGCAGCCATAATCGATGTTAGGGCTATTTGTTATGCGTAGCTAAAGGGATATTTTACGACGAAATATTCATACTAACAGACCACCTCACTCCATCCTTCTCCACCTCTCACAAATCCTCCCCTTGTAAATCATCCTTTGTTTCCTTTCCCTCCCGTCATGGCAGCCTGGTTTGCTCCACTGGCTCTACAACAACCACTATTACCTTTTCCAAATGACTATCAGTCCAAAATCCCTCACTTCTTAGGGACTGAATCCATCATTAATCAAAAACATGTAGATAGAAGTAATGATGCTTTTGACTACATGTAGATAGAAGAATAAACCATAAAAATGAGGATTTTTTCTCAAAGCCTAGGGGAGAACCCAAGAAATGGTTTAAAGAATTACCTCCCAACAGCATTCATGATCTCCCTACTCTCTACCAAACCTTTGTGAACAAATGGGAAATCGAGAAGAACCCCCTTCAAATTTTGTCCGAGTATAACAATCTTAAAAGAAATCTGGGAGAAAGTGTTCATGGCTACTCCACTAGGTTTAATAGTGTTTACAATGCTCTCCCACCTCACATAAAACCTCCACAAGGCTTGGCCTTGGTGAAATATCTTGAAGGCTTTGATGCTGATATGGCCTATCAACTAAGGGAGAGAGATTACCTAATTCTAGAAGACATGCAAAAGTGGGTTGTGAGTGTAGAGGCCAATTTTATTGAGAGAAGGGCTACGATGAGATCAGAAAAAAGGGTGACTTATAAAGATGACACAACACCTGCACCCTCCTCTTCTGACACCAAACTTGACTCCATAGTTAGGACAATGGAGAAGATGATGGAAAAATTCAGTTTCAATGAGAGAACACCTCCTAGGGAAAATCAAGCCAATCTTCAAAATAGGAATAGAAATCAAAATTTTAGAAGAGACCCTCTTCAAGTCAGACAAAGAGAGAGTGACCAACAAATTAGACCCCCTTTCCAGGACAACTACGTAGATGAAGAAGAAAGAGAGCTTGAGTAGTTGGAAGAAGACCATGTAAATGTCATAGGTTTGGATGATGAGGATAACACATTCCTTACCGAAGAAGAAAAAAGGATGTTTTCTTCAAAACCAGATGAGAAATCATATGAAGATTCCGAAGACTATAGATTAGGATTTGAGAATGCCATAATGGAATTCCATAGGCAATATGACCTTAGGAGCAAAAAGATTCAAGACATTCCTAAAACAAATCAGCCAAACACTGCTGTTAGAAAAACCTCTGAACCTATCCCTAAAAAGATAGTAGAAAACACAAATACTATGGCTAAGAAAACTGAACTAAACAAGCCAAAGAATAGTCAACCTAGTAAAGATTCCAGCTGCCCTAGTACTTCAACTAGTGGCCCTGAAAAAATCCTGTTGTCCAAACCATCAAATCAGAATCAGTAAATTAAAAATGTAGAAAATTTCATGGCTGATAAAACTGATGTAAATGCAACAAAGACACCTACACCTTTCAGTTTTGAGGGGGAGATTCCCAAAATCAAGATAACCACACCCCTCACTGAGCTGGTAACCCAAGAGGTGTATAGATCCCAGATTCTCAAAGTGTTAAATATAGGGAATGATACCGATACTTTAAACTTAACTGATGATAAACCGGAATTGTTGTTTGGTCCTAAAGTAGAAGGAAAATATCAAGAAGGAGTTGTCCCTCCTTTCTATATAAGTCTGAATATACATGACAAAATTCTACATAATGTTATGTTAGACTCTGGTGCCTCACACAACCTCATGCCAAAGGTTGTGATGCAGATATTGGGCTTAGAGATCACAAAGCCCTAAAAAGATGTGTACTCTTTTGATTCCAGTAGGGTCAAGTGTCTAGGCCTAATCAAGGATCTGTGTGTCAATCTGGCACAAATCCCCGCTAAAAGTCTAATCATGGATATAGTGGTGGCTAACATTCCCCCAAAGCATGGCATGCTTTTATCTAGATCATGGGGGGCCAAACTCCAGGGAAGCCTTCAAATGGAAATGACTTATTCCACCATCCCAATTTTCAATCAAACAAGGAGATTATACCAGGAATCCCACATGAAATACATGGTGAGTAACATAGATAGGCCAAATAACACACCAGTTTATTCCATTCACTTAGACCTTGAATCCTTCATCCTGTACAATGAAAATGACATATATGAACAAATAAATGACAAGGAGAAAGAAATAAGCCCCTCAGAACAACCAAGCCAATCCTCTGACCAAGAAAATAACACCCCAAACTTGCAGCTCCAAAGTACAGAACATTGACAAAACTGAAATTGACACCCTTTTGCATATAAGCTTTGAAGGCTCTTGTGGTAAGGTTGGTTCAGGAGCAAGGGTTTGGTTCCACAACACAAATAAAGGCCATTCCTATAGGCTAGACTTCCAATGCACCAACAACGTTGCTGAATATGAGGCTCTCCTTATTGATTTACACCTACTCAAAGACCTCAAAGCTAATAAAATATTGGTTCAAGGAGATTCAGAACTGATCGTAAATCAAATTAAGGGAGAATATTCAGCCAAGAACCCTAGGCTAAGGGAATATAGAAATGCTGCCCTAGACCTTCTCAAAAACTTTGAGAAATATGAGATCACTTTCATTCCTAGGGCCCAAAACTACCTTGCCAATGAGCTTGTCTTTGCTGCCAGCAATTTCTCTTTACCTTATGAAGATAATCAATGCCTCATCAAAATAAAGAATAGACCTACTATACCGGACAACCTAAACCATTGGCAAGTGTTTGAAAATGATGACCAAATAGATGATTTTCTGCAATCTAGAAATGACTTTGCAAGCACAAAATAGAGTTTGATATTTGAAAGAAATAATTCTGTTGAAAATGAAACTCCCAAAACAGAGCTGCCCTTTGATGATGATATAAATCACCTTCAAAACCCTTGTGTTGCAGAAGTACTTGATAAATCAAATCAAAGAGAACTTGAAATTCTGCAGTACAAAGATGGCACCCTGCCAAGAGGCCTTACACCACTAGAAGAGCTGTTTGATTTCAATGATGTAGCTAAAAAACCTGAGATGGAATCCATTGAAACAAATGTAGAAGAGTGTAACATTGGAGGGATGAAAGAGCCCAAAATAATCAAGCTGTCCAAAACTCTCCCATCTCACACAAAACATAAATACATTAAGCTTTTTAGAGAATTTAAAGATGTGTTTGCTTGGGGGTATGAAGACTTGAAATCCTATGGCACCAAAATCATCCAACATAAAATTCCTCTCAAGGAAAATTAGAAACCATTTAAACAAAAGTTGAGAAGAATAATAAACCCCATTTTGTTACCCTCAGTTGAGAAAGAAATCAAAAATATGTATGATGTCGGGATCATAGTCCCTGTCCGATACTCAGAATGGGTGTCCAACCTTGTGTCTGTTAGGAAGAAGACCGGGGAAATTAGGCTTTGTATTGACTTCAGAAATTTGAACAAAGCCTCCTTCAAAGACAATTACCCCTTGCCTAAAATGGATCACATACTCCAAAAAGTAGTTGGCTCACAAAGAATCTCATTACTAGATGGCTTCTCAGGTTATAACCAAGTTCTAGTCTTTCCAAGTGACCAACTCAAAACTGCTTTCACTACACCTTGGGGTACCTTCATGTATGTTAAAATTCCATTCGGTTTAATGAATGCAGGGGCTACTTTCCAAAGGGCAATGGACATAGCTTTTTCAGAAGACATAGGCTACTTCATAGTCATATATCTTGATGACATCAATTTCTACTCTAAGATGGATGAGGAGCACTTAGTCCACTTGAGAAAAGTCTTTGAAAAATGTAGAAAGCATGGCCTGTCCCTAAATCCTAAGAAAAATTTGATTGGCCTACAGGAAGGAAAACTCTTAGGTCACATCATCTCTAAGGAAGGAATCAAGATAGATCCCAAAAGAATAGAAGGCATCTTACAAATCAGCCATCCTAGAAACATTAAAGAGCTGCAGTATTTCATTGGAAAGATCAACTTTCTAAGAAGATTCATTCCTAACCTTGCTGAGCTCCTAAGAAATATCACAAATATGTTGAAAAATAAAGTAGGAGTGAAGTGGAATATGGAAGCAAAACAATATTTTGAGCTGGTAAAACAAGCACTCACACAAACACCAGTCTTAATCAGCCCTGACTTCACCAAGGACTTTTACATTTTCTCCTTTTCCTCTGAACATATTGTGGCAGTAGTATTGTTGCAAAAGAACATCATGGGGCAAGAGCAGCCCATAGCTTTCTTCAGCAAAGCCTTAAGGGATGCCCCTCTAAAGTATAACATTATGGAGAAACAAGCCTTTGCCTTAATCAAAGCTTTGAAAGATTTTAGAGTTTATATTTTGCATTCACATATCATAGCCTTTGTCCCAAACACAGTTGTCAAAGATATACTTAATCAAGACCCTGATGGTAAAAGGGGCAAGTGGATTGCTACCATTTTAGAATATGATTTAGAAATCATACCCACTAAATTGATTAAAGGACAAGGACTTGCAAAACTTATGGCTAACTCAAATTTCCAAGCTCTAGACATGAATATGGTTGGTATGTTAGAAGAAACTGAAGAAAGTACAGCACCATACACTGAAGAAATGTTTCTAAATTCACCTTGGTATGCCGATATTATTTATGTGCTTCTTTATCTCAATGCTCCCCCTTCTTTGTCAAAAACTAAAGCAAGATTCTTAAAACAAAAAAACATTAAATTTTTTCATTCTAGATGGAGTATTATACTGGAAGAGTTTTTTTGGTTTGTTTCTTAAGTGTTTTCTTGAAGATGATGCAGAGAAAATCATGCATGAATTACATGAGGGAGAATGTGGGGGTCACCTCTATTGGAAGACCACAGCCAACAATATCCTTAGAGTTGGCTACTATTGGCCTACCCTATTTTCCAATACTCACAAACTAGTCATGAATTGCCATAAGTGACAAATCTTTGATGGCAAAAGAAAGCTCCTACCTTTACCCTTGCACCCCATTAGTGTTGAAGCCCCTTTTTAGCAGTGGGGTTTGGATTTCATAGGAGAGATCCATCCTACTTCATCTTCCCAACATAAGTGGATCCTCATTTCCACTGATTATTTCACCAAGTGGATAGAAGTCATCCCTTCTAGAAATGCCACTGACTCAGTCATCATCAAATTCCTTGAAACCAACATCCTATCCAAGTTTGGTTGTCCTAAGAAGATCATCACCGATAACATTGTTGCTTGTACATCTAAGAAAATGGTGGACTTTTTCTATAAATATCACATCACCCTTGGTCACTCCACTGCTTATTACCCACAAGGTAATGGACTAGCTAAGTCCTCTAACAGGAGCTTGGTAAACATCATTAAGAATCTCTTAGAACAAAATCAAAAAGCATGGCATAGCAAACTAGTGCATGCACTATGGGATGATAGACTAACCACCAAGAAATCTATTGGTATGTCTCCCTATAAACTAGTGTATGGCATGGATGAAGTTTTCCCTACCTCTTTAGGAGTCCCAATCATGAAGCTTCTTCAAGAAGTTCAATAAGAAGAAAATGACATGCAGAGGAGGCTGAACCAAACCATTCATTTGCAGCAGTCAAGGGAAGAAGTTTACAAAAGGACACATTGCTGAAATGAGTTTTATGTCTAAAGCATGTAAATTGGACTCAGCCATGAGCTTGGCTAACCCCTGTCCCTTGATCAATTTGGTGGGCATGATCTCGAGATCATACTCTAGAATTGCTTCTATCCACTTACCTCTCTAACCTTCAAGATCAGTCTGTGTGAGAACTTCAAGTTTACCGCTGCATTTGGAACATAAGCTATAGTATGTGAATGTAGAATATAGATCCGAAAATCCTTCAAAGCTTTGATTAAGGCTAAAGCTTGTTTTTCAATAATATTATAGAGAAGAGCAGCATATCTAATGGCTCGACTGAAGAAATCAATGGGTTGCTCAACCTGATCCTTCTTTTGCATCCAAACCACAACCAAGGTGTACTCAGATGCAAATGAAAATATTATGAAATCACTAGTATAATCTGGACTAACCAAAATAGGGGCAGTGGTTAAAGCAATCTTTACCAAGTTGAAATACTTTGTTAGTAATCAATGAATTTTGCTGTGGTGATGAATAAATGATTACCCCAATATTTATAGAAACAAAGTTTATAGAACATTGTGAGTTCTAGAAATCTCACTGTCTTCATTATCTTCAAGGTATAATTTCCACTATGTTGTCATCCTATCTAGTCATGACTGGCCCACTACTCCTGGAAGACCCATCAAGGGCTCAAGCCACTCATTTTTTAACCTAACTTGTCTCCTTGGCTCAAAAACTTTGTTTTTTCTTACCTACATAATTCCCCACCACTACCTTAGCCTGCCAAACAGAGCAGCTTTGTTGTGCCTCCTTTAGCAACTCTCAAAAATTGGGTATCTTTGCAGAGCCTTTAGATAGTCAAGTACGTGTGTTGCATCTTAGGCCCACAAATACACAAAGCTTGGCATGGATCCTGTCTTACACTTGTAAACCCTAAGTCTAGATCCCAGCCCAAAAAACCAAGTCCAAGAAGGCCTCCACTAGATCACCTAAGGTTTCATAAAATCTTAGGATGGATTTTGTGCCCTACATATTCTGTTCCTTCTTCTATAGAAAGGAAATACATTAAAAAAAAAATGGGACAAGTCACTTTGTCTTAGATTCACCAAAGAAATCAGTCAAGGAACTTTTTATGCCTAAAGACATGACACTTGCAAGGAGAAATTTTCTCTTTGCTCACATCTCTGCAAGAGTAGTCAAAAGGACATCAGGTTAGCAAAAAGGCAAGGTAATGGAATCAAAGGTCTCCTTCATAAAGAGCAGAGGGGATGTCAAAGGGACCTCCAAAAGCAGCCTTTTGTTTCAGCACCTAAACATATAAAGGCTAAGCTATCACCTCCAAACCTTTCTACAAAAATAGCTTGAAGAGTAATCTGAAGCAGAGATTAAAAAAAAAATGGAAGTACCTGTGAAAGAGTTCATCAAGCCATTTTTTGATAAGTGACACAGTAAACTTTAGACAAATAGAAACACCATGAGTTTATGGTAAACTAGTAAAAATATTGATCATCAAAGGACCTGTGTTCAAGAAGAAAAGGGGTGTTTTTATTAGTCACAAAACAATGGTGACAAACAAGAAAATCACCACAAACACCACAATAATAGCCTTAGACATTAAATTGTGAGAAGCACCGGAATCAAGCATAGCATTATGAAGTATGTACTCATGTAGTCTAAGGCTTAAATAAAAAGGGGGAACTTCACTCTCTTCTAACTGACCATCTATATCTGGACCGAAAATGAGCTCAGGGTGATCATCTTCAACATTAACCATATCGAAAAAAGCATCAACTAGCAACATTTTAGACACCTGATGTTTGTAATGACTATTCTTTACTAATTTTGTCAAAGGAATGGACAATTTCAATTTAGCTATTTCATTTTCTAAATTAAATGTTCTAACTTTATCTACCTCTTTGACAACAGGATCCTTTGTTATATTTTCCTTTTTCTGAGTATCTTTCTCTTTAGTAGTTGAGCTTGTCGATGGCTAACTGATGTTGTTATGATTTTGATCTGCATGCTCTTTACCCTTTCTCTGATTATTCGAAAGATCATTCTTTGACTGGAACTCTTTCCTTTTCTGAATAGGATTGACAGGTACATCTTTTCTCCTTAAAGAATATTGTTTCTGTTGTGCACTCAAAGCATTCATATACCCATGCTGGTAATAATCAAATTCAGTTTCCAAATCATCATCATTTGCCAAGATATAGTCCTCATCTTTTGGAGATTCCAAATGTTCAGTATACTCTTCATCCTCAGTCAGGAACATGGGAAAGCCATTTTCTGTAAAGAAACGATTAGTTTCAACCACTGGATCTTCATCCTCTTCCTCTTCCACTTCTTGAACATAATTTTGCTGCAACGGGGTCTGAATCTGTTGTTGTTGTTGTGCTGCTTGGTCGGGTGCTTTCTGCTCTCTTTGCTTGATTCTAAACTGAGGCTACTGCTGCCCTCTGAAATTTGGGTTCCAGATTTTTGGTTCAGGTCTATCTAAGATAGACAATCGGTCAACCATTCTTTCCATAGTTCGGAGTAATCAATCCATTTTTGCATCAGAAGTAGATTCCCCTTCTTTGATGGTCACCCTCTTTTTAGATCTCATCCTTGCTCTCTTGGCTATCAAATTCGCTTCCACACTTATAGCATTCTTTTGCATCTCTGCTAAAGTTGTAGGATCACGTTCACGCAGCTGATATGCCATATCACTATCAAAACCATCCAGAAATTTGACTAAAGCCCAACCCTCTGGTGGTTTGATATGTGCAGGGAAGAGCATTGTACACTGCGTTAAATATCACACAATAATCTTGAACAGTCTCACCAACATTCCTTTTGATGTTCTCATATTCAGACAGAATTTGAAGGGGATTTTTATTTTCTTCCCATATTTCTAAAAAATGACGGTAAAAAACTTCTAAAGTATCAATAGTGTCTGTGTGTAGAGCTCTGAACCATTTTCTTACTTCCCCTCCCAGACTCTGTGCAAAAAAACTCATCTTGACATCCTCAATATCAATCTCATGAATATCAAAGAAGTCATTCATCTTATCTATGTGCTTTTGTGCTGTCATGGATTGAGTATTTTCAAACAAAGGGATTTTAGTTTGGTAATATTGGGGCATAGCACCAGGGTTCTGAGGGAGAACAAGGGGGTCATATCTTCCAACCACGATGACTAGAGGTGGAGGATTTATAACAGGGTTTATAAAAGGGATTTGGGTATTGGATGTAATCAAGGGAGGACTTGTCCCTGACTGGGTAGTGTGAACAATGGATGAAGTGATGGTAGAAGAAGCTGAAATCTGAGGTTTGTTTATTACCCAAGAATTTACTTGCGAAGAATAGTTCTGAAAATCTTTAAGAACTTTTAAAAGTTGAGACCCTGATTGTGAACCTGATTGTGAATGAGAAAAGAGATCTTCAATAGGACTGTAAAAATAAATGGAGGAATCAACAACTCTTTCATCGATCCAACTTAAAGACTTTCTCCGAAATAAACTTTGTTCAAAAGTTATATCAAATTATATATCTTGCAAGTTTTCTAACTTTCCAGAGAATGAATTAGCTTTGAGAACAGAAATTTTTTCTGATTGATTTTCAGCTGAAATAGATGTCTCAATAATAGCTTCAAATTTTCTTCTAATGTTTTTTCACTAAAAATGGTGGGAGGATTCATATCAGGATTAGATCTAGTGTATCTTCGGGAAGCCAGTATGTCCAATTTCAAAAAACAAATTTTGCACTTTACGAATTTTTCAATTCAGCCTTTGAATAAAATCTAAACTTATCATCCATAAGTTTAATAATTTCAATGAAAAATTACTACTGTGGTTGATCTGATCTCACTTTTTTTCCCCGGTATGGTCACCAAAATGTTATCACTCAGATTGAACCTCGGGCTGAGAAAGGCAATCCTGAGGTAACCTCAAACCACGCTTAGCCAAGTAACTAGCCCTACTAAACCAGGAGAGGGCTCTCTCCATATGAATCACAATCATAATGACTGAGGAAAGAAGATATTAGGCTAGGTATAGTAGCTCAAGTTTTTTATTTTGATTGTATAGGGTTTTGATGGATCAAGAGGAGTCAAGCAGCTAGGGAAAGGAAATTAGGTCAAAACTTGTAGGGTGTTCTATGGGGAAATATAGGTAAAATGTTTAGCACTTTAGGGATTTGATGATGGGATGGTTTAAGACAGGTGAGGATCTAGAAAGAGCATGGTGAATTCATAATTTCTTTCTAAACTGAAGAAATTACAATTTATGAATGTTTACCCAAAACAGAGCATTCAATTATGGATTTTGTTCATCTAACTTGAAAACATTCATTCAATAGAAATGAAATGATGGATGAAGTAACAAAACATTCTAACATATGAGCACAAAGAAGAAACTAAAACTAAACACAATACCACATGGATCCCATAAAAATAACTGCAAAATTGATTAATGTCCAAGCCAAAACTGATACAAAAATATGTCTCTTGAGATGCCAAAGCTCCAAGTGAATCCAACCATTACAATGACCGAGGAAATGCATCATATAGACCTCAAAACCACCCTTCCTAGCCTCAGGGAGTCGAATCCATGAGATAGGGATCAGTTTCACCTACTCCCAAACAAGAATCGGAAGACTAGGAAGACCCAACAATTTGCCTCTAAAAGAGAGGAAACTGATTCAATTGACCTCTAGAGGACTTATCTGATGTATCTACCCTAGATAACAATAAAAAAAAACATGACCTTTACATTTATCTTCACCTTTTACATCAGTAATTTCTCATTTCCCAAGATAAAAAAAAGTCAGAAAGTTAAAATTTGTAGAAGATGATGAAAATTGCATTTTCTTGGCAAATGCGTAGTGCCATGACAAAAAAAATAGCCTCTTTTGCAAGAAACTTTTGGAGGCCTTCCCGGTGTCCAAATCATCTCCATGATATCTCATTGGAAATATCTCTAAGTCTTGTTTCCAACTATGCCTCTATTTTCCAAAATGGTGCCCATATGCCCTGTCAAAAAACTGTTCTCCCAAGACTGGTAAACGCGCAGCGCCAAGGTCAAAAAGGAGGTAGAAACATGAAAATGTGGTGGTTTTTTTCACTTTTAAGGGACCATTTCTCCTCCAAATTTTCTGAAACTTGCTAGGTTTTATGTATTAATCATTCTGAACATGATTTTGGTGGCCATTTGTCCATTGGAGGCTCCAAAAAGAGCGCAGCGCTAGTGGCGTTATGCGTTTGTCAGAATTTCTACGTGCCAAAATTGCTCGAAAACTAAAAAATGTACTAAAGTGCCAAGTGTGCCAAAATTTTCCAAAATGTGTGAGGTTACTTGATGATCAAGGGCTTGAGGCATGAAGAGACACCTCAGCAAGTATGTCTAACCTCACCTTCTCCTTTTTCTCGGTCAAATCTTGAATTTTTGCATGGGCTCTTTTGAGCTTAGCCCTTGCAATTTTGTTTCTCATGGCATAATGCTTTGCCATTTTCCTCTGAATATCATTGTCCTTTTTTTCCTTCTCTAGAAAACTCTCTAGATTAAAATTGGCTCTATCAAGCCATGACTCTCTATCCCTGCTAATCTATATGGCAAGCATCTCACTTGGAGTGAGTTGCTCTACCAACTCAGCTTCTTTCTGTCTTTCCCGAGCTAAAGCTCTCTCTAGCCCTATTTTATTTGGTCTCTGTCTTGGAGGTTGATCCTCCTCATCATCAATCTCACCAAATCTGTCCAATATTTCCTCCAAAAAGGCCTTGGCCTTTTCTGTCGCTCTTTGTGCTTTGATGGCCCTAGCCTCATTAATGATTTGCTTGGTTTTCAGCTGCTGATTTTCTTGCTCAATAAAATCAACCACATATTGTGCTTTGTCAATATTAGCTTGAAGTTCACTAAATTTGCCTCTGTGCCTCTAATTAATGCACTGGTGATTCTATCCTCATCCTCCTCATCAAGGTCAATCAGCTGAAACTCCTGCTTTTTTTCATGTTTATCCTCCCACTCCTCAATGGTTGGCTCATTAGCCTTTTCCTTGCCCTTGTCAACCTATTTTGCTGATGAATATGGCATGGCCCCTTTCACTCCAAGTGAAGCAAACACATGCTTGTGGCTTCTCTGATAGGTCTTGGGAAATGGCTCACTATCAGTCACGTTAGCCCAGATTTCCTCAATGTCCCTTTCATTGATTGATGCCTCAGTATCATGATGTGATGATGGTGAAGGGTTACGGAAAGGTGAAGAGGTAGGATCAACATGAGGTGAATGGATTTAACTAGGTTATGATGTATGAGAAGCAAGCTGAGATGGAGAAGTGGATAAGGGAGGATGAGATGATGAAGGGATACTCTGCTCATGCTGACTAGGTGGGGTAGTGAAAATTTCATTTGCAATGAATGTGTCCCATTGGATGTTATTCTACTCAAGCTGATGTATGACTACCATCTTGAGGGAATGGTGAAAAATACTTTGCATTTGATGATTATAATCCCTTTTTTGTACAATGTATGCCATTTTGTCAATGTTGCGGGAGAGATAGTAAGGTATGTGAAGCATTCCGACTCTAGTGAAGTGCATAAGGAGTCAGATATGATATGAGTAGAGTCGACAAAACCTCCCCTCACAGGAAGAGTATTTCATGATTATCTTCATCATAGGGATATACCGGTCAAGGAGATGAGAGAAAGGGAAAATGAATTTCTTGTCATCCTTGTATCTAGGTTTTAGATATGGTTCATAATAGCTTAGATCAAGGTTTCCTTGTTTAAACTATTTCTCTCCCACATTAGGGATCCTTGTAGCAGTTGAAATGGAATTAGTGGTCATGGTAAAAGTGACCCCAGTAAGAGTGACCTTCCTATCATGAATATTTTTGATGAATAACCTTGTCAACATAGAGTGAAACTAAATTTGTTACACTTTCTCACAAAACTCAAAACAACCAACATGCTTAAAACATGACATAGTGAAAGAAGAAGCCATGAGCTCATTTGTGGTTATTGGTTCATATTTGATAATTTTCCCTCCTTTGTGGTCACTTCTCCTTGGTATTTGTTCCTCACTGACACCTCTGTCCCCCTCTTCAGACATTTTTAATTTGAAGGGTTTGGAAACCCTAGGGTAAATGGAATGAGATGAAGGGAGTGAGAGATGAGATGAATAGCTTAGGAAAATGGAGGGAATGAATGTAAATAGAAACCTAGGTCTATGAAAACCATAGGATTTAACAATATGTATGACTGATATATGTTTTAGGGATATGGTGCATGAAAAATGGAAATGAAATGGAAACTAGGGTTTCATAGGCAACAAACACTTCAAATATTTAATGGAACACCAAATATATTAGAATCAAGGTGATTTAGTGTGCTCTTACTGTTTTAAAGCTCCTTGGAGAAGTTTGTGAAGAGGTTTGAGCTTGATGGAAGTGGTGCAATTTTTCAAAACCCTCACTATACAAACGCATGACGCCACTGGGAAAATACGCAGCGCCACTTTAAGAACGTGTAATGCCACTGTAAATTGCTCTGGATTTTTCGGGAAAACGTGCAGCGCAGCTGGGTAAACTCACAGCGCGGCTGGGTAAACGTGCAGCGCCAAGTCAAACGCGCAGTGCCAAGGTGAAAACATGCATCGCCTTGAAATTTTGACCCAAACTACTCAGAAAAATCAAAATTTCTCCTTTGTTGAAAACTCTTGATGGCTGAACGACAAGTTTTGAGGTGCTTTGAAAGGCTTTATAGCCAGGTGGATTTAAAATTTAATTTTGAATCACCCACTTTTCTAATGTTCACTTTTCCTTTGACACTGATACTCTTTTAATTTTCTAACTTTACTTCACTTAGGCTAGATGATTTCGTTTGACAACTCGGGATTGAATTTATTACATATAAAAACAAAAAAATACATTTGGAAAAACAAAAATAAATTACATATTTGAATTTTATATCAAAATGACATTTTGATATAAAAATCATTAAACTGAAAAAATAGAACTTTGAAAGTACACTAATTACATCATGATGATCTTGTTTAGTCCCTCTCATATATGTGTTGACCTCATCTGCAAAGAATGAAAGACCTTGAGAAATATAAAACCCTAATGACCTAATGGGACTGCTTTAAACCTGGCTTCCATGAATGATATTTTGACTTACAATACTTCCAAGTAAATAGAGAATTTTCGTAGGTGTTTTTATGCTCAAAGAGACATGAGAATGAGTCAACCAATATGATCTTCTGAGTGAGAATGAAGATTATTTGATAAGGACAACCACCAGTGGAACAATTTTATGTCATGACCTAATGGAGTGATGAAAATTTTCTTCGGAATGGGACACCTAATATGCACATGCAAATGTGTTTTGATCCCTGGTGGAAGTATGAAAATACTTACACTAACATACATGACTTCTTCAACTTCTAGGATTACTTCTCTAACATCGTTGGATCCCTTCTCTGTTGAGGCAATGAGGGGCACATAATGCTCTTCCACAGTGTTGGTGGCCATCATTCTTGGGCGGAATATGAATTCGGGATTACTAATGTCAAATGAAGATTCACGTCCAAACATACAGAATTCACAGAAAGCATAGCAAAAATTACAGAGAATCACAGAGCACCAAATATTCAAATATCAAAGGAACCAATTGAGACCCATGACCGCCTTTTTATAAGACATCCATGGTAAAAACAGTCGGATTATCATTAATTGTCACTTACCTTCAATAAAACGGTAAAAAATCCTCTAAGATTGCCTCATTAAATGCGAGAAATTTGCTCCATCCTATGGTAATTTCACTTTTTCACCCAGTTTCACTGTTCCAACGGCTAGTTTTCTTTCCTGCGCGTCATCCCCACACTTCTATCGCATCTACTTGCGCCCTTCCTCTATGTTGCATGTAGATCCTTTAATTCTGATGCTCTAGCCATATATTCATTTGGTCGACACCAGATTATCTCTATCTAGCTTCAGACAACTTCCATTGAAGTACCCGGGAAGGTTCTCTCCACGCAGCGTGGCCAAGTGTACCGTACTGCCATCAGTGATCTCCTTCACAAGGTATGTCCCCAACCAATGTTTTCTGCACTTCCCTGGGTGGCATGCAAACTAACTATCATATAGCAAGACCAAGTCTTCCTCCTTAAACACCTTCTCCCTTATGTTCCTGTCATGCCAAGATTTTTCACGCACCTTCTCCACTTGTTGGTGGAAGTTAGCAATGAACCGGTCTTCTTCTAAGGCTACAAGTTGCGTCAACTTTTCCTCCATAATGTCAGTCTCGTCCATATTAGTGAAAGTTGTGATTCGTAGGCTTGGGACAATATACTCCATTGGCATGATGGCTTCTTGCGCATATACCATCCTAAAAGGTGTTTTTCCCGTCAACTTTTTGCATGTTGTCCTATAAGCCCATAACACAGAAGGGATGTACACGTCCCAATCATCGCGGTTGGCATTACAGATCTTTGTGAGTGTGTTTTCCAAGATATTTTTGAAACCTTCTACTGCGCCATTTTCTTGTCAGTGATAAGGGGTACTCTTCTTGTGATGGATCTGGAATTCCTCTGTCAAAGCTTCAATTGTTTCAGCAACAAATTGTGTACCTCTATCACTCATAAAAATCTTCAGGCATCCAAACTTGGTCAAAATGTGCTCAAAAATGAAGTGTGCAGCAGTATCTTCCATACATTCTTTAACTACCTTTTCCTTTGCCCATCTGGTTACATAATTAGTTGCAATAATGATATAACACGCTCCAGTCTTTCCAAGAGGTTTGATTGGTCCAAAAAAATCTATAGCCCATTTATCAAATTCCTGAAAGGCTATCTATGGTTGCAGGGGAATTTCATCTCTACCTGAGGGTTTCCTTGTTCTCTGACATGCGTCATAGGCCAGAAAGTATGCCTGTGCATCACTGTGTAGTGTGGGCCACCATAACCCCGCATGCAACACCTTATGTGCAGTGGCTTTCCCAGCATAGTGGCCTCCTGCCACTCCTCCATGAGCCTCAGCCAATATATCATGTCTCTCATGTTCCAATCTATATCTCCTTAATACTTCATTTTCTCCTAGTTTATACAACTGACCTGCAATCAAGGTAAAATCAGTTGAGTGCGTGACCAACTCCTTATTTTTTTGGACTGAATATTCCACAGGTGTTGTTCCCGTGGTTAGAAGATGAATAATATCAGCAAAGTTCTCATCAACCACCTTGGTAGCGAAGAGTTGCGCATCAGGTAACCCCTCCTCTAGATTGGTTGGTTCTTCTCCATTTTAAATTTGTGATAGATGATTAGGTCTATCATTTAGCCTTCCAGGCTTCACTATAATTTCAAAGTCATAATCCTAAAATAGAAGCAACCATTGGTAGATCTTCCCCCCCAACACAGGCTTATTGACCAGGTATTTCAAAGCAGAATGATTTGTGAACATTTTGAAGTGCCATCCTGGCAGATAGTATCTGTATTTTTGCAGTGTGTATACCATGGTCAATCCTTCCCATTCTGTAGTTGAGTAGTTGCGCTCTATGCTGGAGAGCTTTCTACTGGCAAAAGCAACTAGGTGATCAATGTCTCCTTCTCCTAGTTGCGCTAAAACAACCCCAAGTACAATACCAGATGCATCCACCTGCACATGAAAAACCTTATACCAGTCTGGTAATATCAAAATAGGTGTAGTGACCATTTTCTCCTTTGGTAGCTCAAAGCTCTTCTGACACTCGTTGTCCCAGAAAAATGCTACATCCTTCTTCAGCAACTTCTCCATTGGCACAATGATCAGAGCATACCTTTTTATAAACTTCTTGTAATAACCAATGTGTCCTAGGATGGAGCGCGGCTATTTCTCATTGGTAGGAACTTCTAAGTTTTGATAATCGCGATCTTGGATGGGTCTACCATCAATCCTTGCTGACATACTATATGCCCCAACAAAATTCCAAAAGGCACACAAAAGATACACTTCTTCAGGTTGAGAGAGATCTGGTGCTTCCTATAGGTGTCAAGCATCATGTGCAGGTTCGACGTATGTTTCTTTACCAATCCAAACACTGTCTAGTCATCAAAATATACCTCCAAGAATTTATGCATGAATTCCTTGAACACAGCCACTACCACGCGCGAGAATATTGCAGGTGCATTTTTCAATCTAAATTCCATGACATTGTATTGGAAAGAACCCCATTCAGTGGCGAAGGTGGTCTTCCTGCGATATTTCAGTGCAATTCTGATTTGATGATACCCTGAGAATCCATTAGTAAAGGAATAAGATTCTTTTCCTCCTACATTATCTAGGATCTCATCAGAAAACAGAGTAGGGAAGGGGTCATGCACACAGGCATCATTCAAATTGCGTAGATCTGCATAAATCCTTATTTCTCCTTTGGCCTTTTTCTCCTGAACCACCATTGGGCTTACCCAATCAGACTATTCGACCGATTCGATGATGCCTACAACCACCATATTTTCTAATTCATCCTTTAATTTCTACTTATATTTCGGGTTCAATCGATATGGGAACTACTTGATAGGGCATGCATTTGATGTCAACGTGATCTTCATAACACCTAGGTCCCCTACAATTCCTTTGAGCTCAAAGAACTTTGTAGGAAATAGATCATGATACTCTGTCAGCAGCTCTGCAATATTTCCTACTGTATCACCATCCCAGTAATCCCTAATTTTGGCCAACTTGGGCTTCCAACTTGGGATTCTCTTCTGTCCCAATGTTGACTTACTTCAATTTTGGAGGTTTAGTGACATCCACCATCCCTAATGTGGGCCCTGAAATTGTGCTCTCCTCCAGACTCTGAGATATTAATATTCCTTGGGTCATCTTCATTATCCTCGATTGACAGGATTTTATAGTTGATGATGTCCTGTATCTACGCATCCCAGGCCAACGCAACACATTCCTTTCATGGTTAGGATTCATCAAATATTAGGGCATCTATGTCCTGTAGGGCTTCATCCAATTTCTTTGAGCCTCCAACTAAGCCAAAGGCTGCCAGGAAATCCCCAGTCATTGTGAACCAGTCTCGGGTACCTCGCTGTAACTCAACTTCTAGATACAAGGTGGTGGGTACCAACCCTAGTGAGTGGACAAACTTGTGAACCCACTCATTCCATGTCTTTTCAATCAGGTGCTTGTGCGGATCTCCCTAACCATAAAATAATTCAATTGGTGGGGTGGCTGGAGGTTCAATGCACAGCGTCATATTTTTTCTACATTCTTCCCAGTCCTGGAAATCTCCCTTGTGCATCTCCCACCAACGTGTTGGAGTTGCGCGCATAGCCAAATAAAGCGCCCAGAACCTTTGTTCCTCTAGGACAACTTTTTCCAATGCTTCCAAAAATTATTTGACACTACCAAAACCATCAAAATAAGGTAGCTTTCTTACCTCTTAGGAGATGCACTAGAGGTTCTTTGTGATCTTGAGGTAGCGTAGCACAGATACATCATGTAACAGGTTCTGCCAGTTCTCCATCTCGACATCTGAATCGGAGAAATAAGAGCTATCCTTCTCCCAGTTCAACATGCCATCCATTGTAGGGTTGATCTATTCTTTGTCCCACGCAGTCAGCTTGTAGATATTATCAACATCATCGCCCTCATGCACTGGCTCCATGTATCATTCTCCTTCTGCTGGATCTAGTGGAACTATCACCCATGTACCACTATTCTCAAAAATAATACTTCTATGCTTCAGGTTGATGATGCCTCCCATATTCATGGCCCAATCCAATCCTTACTGCACAAGGTAGGCGTTTGCATTATCCACGATTTGTATCACTTCGAAATCTACACATACCTTCACTCCGGCAATGTCTACCATAATCTGTGGAAGCCTTCCAAGTGGAATGATCTTTTCCTGATTAGCCATGTGTAGTTTAATGGTGGACCATTCCAACTTTGGTTCTCCCATCTTTTGCCAAGTCTGCTTAGGTAAGAGATTTTATTCAGACCCAAAATCCAAGATCACTTGATCCATATCATACCCTCCAATTTGCACAGTCATGCGCATCTCCCTACCAGTTCTCTTTTTCTGCTTATAAACCTTGTTCACAATCTTGGTTTCTGTTTGAGGAACCTCATTTTTTGTGCATCTATCTATCAGGGTCAAGAGATTATCTACCGCCTTCTAATTGTGTAGTAGCTTGATGCAGGCTTATAGGAATGGTTTAACTTCATCATCGGCTTTTGGTTCCATGGGAGTCCTTGATGAGGACGCCCCTGCATTAGCAAAATCCTTCCTGGACTCAATGAAAATATATTTTTATTTCTACAGGTTGAGGCCTTCCTTCTTGTCAAATAATTTTTTGATCAGTGGCTCTACGGTAGACTTTTCCTTATTTCCACTGGTGGCAACACCACTGCATGTAATTACGTTTACACTTGGGCCATCATCGCGCAGTTCATATTTAACCATATGTATGTTCTACGTCGTTGTCTGCTTCTTTTTTATGCATCTAAAAATGCATTTTCAACAAAACCTTGTACCTATGGGTTATGACCCACACAAATTCAATCATTTCGCAGTGGATTCCAGTACTAGAGCGTTATAAACATACATATACTAGCGATCAAATAGCGCTCACCTTAAACAGGTTATACATACCCATTTTACATACATGCAGAATAGGGTTCTCGGGTCCCACATCACGTCAACCAATCAGGACTCATCGCATCTCACAAACTCAAATTGCAACTTAAATTGAAACCAATACAATTGCCGATGCGAATCTACGACACAATCTCTACTATAGATCTTCACTGGATCCAACGGTCTGCTATACCTCTTGTCTTATCACAATCGCTTGCCCCAAAATTAACTCTTTACCAATAACACTAAACCATAAATCCTACAGCGTGCGCTCATGCGCTATGCGACACGTGGTCGCCCCATGCCGCATCACACATTTCATTCTTTATCGCATCGCAGACAAAATAACATACTTGTGATGTCTTGGTGTTAACTTTAAACCTTCGGTTTGCGATATTGCGATTCACTGTCTGTCATGGATCTGTACTCAAATCTAACGGTCATATTTCTAACCCTTCATTGCATCACATCTTCCTGATTGATCTTGTGATGTGATCTCATCCATTCATATTTCCCCTTTCAGATATGCAATCTAATCATGACCATTCATTACTCCTTCTCACCTCGATTCTGAAACCTTTGATATTTTAGGAAAAGAAACACAGTTATGCTCTCTGCGACCAACCATTCCTCCATGCTACTCTCATCAACGACTCATCAATAAATTTATGTGGCTGCAAGGTGTTCTATCGCTGCTCATTTTTGGAGGTTCCAACGGTTATGAAACCATTGATATTTCCTCACTATGCAATTCTTGATTTAATACACAAAGTCTCAATCCACTCTGAAATTTCAAAATAATTTCTACTTAAACAACAAGATACACCACAATTTACACAACCACACATTATTTATAAGCCACGCTAAAAAAATCAGAATAAATACAGAATTACTCAATCATCATTGAATCTAATTTTATTACAATACTACAGCCTATGTGGCCTGAATACACACATTAAAATGACTTCTCTCACTCATCATACTCTCACTCCCTTAACTAGCCAACCTCGAGCCAACCTTGAGCAACCTCTAATCCTCGCCAACCTCTTGTTGTTTCAAAATGCTTACAAATATATACAAAAAGGAATCATGAACCAATTTCAGTTCAGATCCAACAATCTCTCAATATTTCCTAAATATTCTCTCAATTCCACTCTTTACTCAACCAAATCCTATATTAGACCTCTATATTTCTAAAATCCTCACTCTTCCTAGGATTTCTCACTCATCCCTAAGATCTCTGCAACTCACGAGATATTCTTCATTACTCAAATTACATTTAAATCTCTTTAGAACTCAACTAAACTTAGGAAAATAACAAAATAATTAAGGGAACCCACTCCCTTTAGTAAATGTGTGATAAGACTCTTAAGTCTTATAAAATTTGAAGAATGCTCCTGCATCGCTTTCCTTGCATTTTAGCTATTAACACAAGAAAATCTTCAATTACATGATCAAATTTCCTATAGTACCTGCAGGATTGTTGCAGGGTTTGGGCAGTCACGAGCATAGTGTCCAGCATCTCCAAAGTTGTAGAAAATTAGTTTCCCTCTCCCTCGGCCTATGCCTCCACCTCTCCCCCCTCCCTGTCCTCTTGCTAGGGATCCTCCTCATCCATAGGGAGATGCTAGCGACGATTGGTTTTCCTGCACTCTGTAAAGGTTTGCATTGTCTATCATCAAGTCAAAAGTTCTGCAGTGGTGTTCATCATGACCAACTGAAGAGCAGAATATGCACCATTGTTGCTTCAATTCTGGTACATAGGCTCCTAACCGCAGGCAGTGTTATGTATCATGTCACCCAACCACCCTACAATCATCACACCACAATGTGGGGGTACTAGGCCCAGCAACATCTCTGGGGCGCAGTGGATTTAGTCCCACGACTTACATATAATCCGACAGCAGAGGGCACTGATCCTTGGTGTGGCCCGCTCCTTTGCAGCGTATGCACCAGATATCATCACCAACTTCTTTACCCCAGTATCTTCATGAATTCTGAATTTCTAAGTGCATAGCTTCTAATTGGATCTAAATTTGCAGTGCTCCAAATTTAGCATCATCTCTAGGCATAGTTTCTAATTTCATAGAAATTTCCAGGGCTTCTTCCTGAGAATCAATCTTCTGCTAACCCATAGGCCCACACAGATGTGGAAATAGCATGGAAATGAACCATTCCTTATGTTTCTTATCATCATAAGCAAATCCTCTGTCACTGATGGCTTGCTTCAGTTGCTGGTCAGCTTCCCAAACTGATTCCATTAGCCCTTGCATAATATCTTTCAGTTCTATTACGCATTGAGAATAGGGTTTTGGCTTTTGGAGTTGTTGCTTCAAGGCATCCTTAATCTGTTGAACTGTGGGATCTACATGTTGATCCAGGTATCCCATCAACAAGTCTAAAGCACGAACTTCAAAGGCCATAGCCAACCACACTCTCTTGACAACATCAGTATTAACATTCTACATAGTCCACACCGCATTCCCCACAAATGAAAATTGGTCCATATCCTCATCCCTCACACCCTTAAATGTGGTTCACTTCATATGCGCAGCTATATCTTCCATAGGTGGGGGCGGTGGTGTGGTAGGAGGGTTCTTACCCTTGTGCGAATTTGATGGTGGCGTAGCAGGAGGGCTATTTTCAGCGTGCGTAGCCTCGCTTTTGTTTATATCAGGGGAGTTTCTCAAAGGACTGTATACAGAGCTATCCCCTCTCTGATTGACCCGATAATATTTACTGCTGCGCATAGTGCTTTTTCTCTGATCAGGGGTCATTCACTCGGTGTGGCTGCACAAATACCATTTTCGCACAATAGCATCTTAATCAGCAGAGGCAAATTTTGTAAGAACCTACATCTCAATCCCTTGAAAAATATTCTTTCAGCTTCAAAGTATGACACAAACTGATCGACTGCAAACTTTGTCACAAACCCACCCAAGATGCTATCAACCCAGTGATCTATAGTTCGGGTAATGGAATTATCAGTCTTGTCCAACTGTTGGATCAATTCAGGGGTCCACTGCGTGACTTGATCGTCTTTCCAACCATTTTGGAATTCTGCTAACCTTTCTAACCACTCCTACAGTTCGTGTGAAAAGGTTACAAAGATCTCGTGCACCTTAGTGAAAATATATTTATTCTTCCACTCTTTAGTGGATATATTCTTACTTATATTTTATTTTAGGTGAAATTCCTTAATCTATTTTTCAAACTAGTCCTCAATTTCAAGCTTTAATGACTGCCAATGACCTCTCGGCATCACCCAACCTCTCTCAAAATGTCCTCGGTCCCAGCAACGGAAACATTTGTTGGCTTGAGGGGTCCTGACCCAGGTTCGAAATTGAGGTTAACCAAAAAAACCCTCTTACTACTGGCCCTTTCGACAGTCACCTGCTTATGCAAGTCAAAGTATTACTCGAAGCAGTATGGGGGGTTTTTTTCACCACGTTTCCACACCCTGAGAGAGGTTTGAATGATGTGGGTGCCTTAAAATCCAAACTAGCCATAAATAAACCTTCATAACAGAAGGCCTAACCTGGAAACTGTTAGGTCTCTGTAATAAGCAAGATTGGCAAAGTCTGATCACAGAGTTAACATCATTTCAACCAACTTTGGGATTCTAGGCTCTAGCCCTCCTGAATCCGGAGAGGGATCTCTCCAATATGTACAAAGATGGATATTGTATTTGAAAGCTTAGGGTAATGATATTAGGCTAGTTATGAGGTCCAAGGGTTTTGTTTGGTCTTTTCGGATGATTGAACATAATTGCTGTCTGAGGCAGAAAGATCTATATGAAAATAGGTTCAAAGGTGAGAAGTTGCAAGAAAACGAGTAAGCTTCGATCAAGAAGAAATATGATGGCAAGTTTTCAATCCATTAGGCTATGGAGTCATAAGAGGATTTAATTGAAACATTCGGGTTCAAGAGTGATCTATGGGGCAAGTCATCTATGCCTAAGGATCTCTTTAAGGTTTGATTTATGGAATGGAATGATACAATAAGAAAGGGAAATGACAGATGCAGAACAAAGAGCAGCCCAGGATCTGGTAAGTACTTTCAAACTAGCCAGCCTTTGACCAAGCACTTAAGAGAAACATAGAAGCAAACTAGGATCTGGTAAGTACTTTCAAACTATCCAGCCTTTGATACACTTCCAATAGAATACATATAAAAACAAAGGGAAACTTGAAGGCAACTTTTGGAGTAGAAACTAGCGGGCTGGGCTCACCATAATCCTCTCCTAGCTCTTCTTTACTTAGTTACTTCCAAGACGATCACATAGATAACACAGAATGGCCTAATATCTGATAAGTACTTCAAAACTAGTTAGCTTTTAACACATCCTAAGGGAAACAATCAAATAGTTGAGAAAACAGGAAAGGGACTCAGGGCTAACCTTGATTTCCTCAATTCATCCTCACACAACATATATTGAAAGTAACATTTAAAAATAACATTCAGCAGTGACAAAAGGATGAGGGAACGCCAGCATCCATGTACTTAGACTGAATTAAATCATTTTCAAATAACACAGTTGAAAGAAAACATTTAGATAAAGATTTCTCAACCAGAGAAGGTTACTAATATAAAGTAGGTCCTAACCCTGTTTAATTTGTTCTTTACAGTGGAAAATGAAACAAATTGAAAACAGAAACAAAATGCAGGTTACAGTGAGAATAACATCACCATCAGCATAGACCAGGATCCCATAAATCAGCTTGTATTGATGCTTCAAACCGGTTACAATCTTCAGATCCAATGTTTTAATCCATCTCTCTTCACAACCTAACCTATCTGCTACAAGCAGAGCTCCAAGAGCCGATGAAACCACTATTTACAGTCAAGAGTTTTAAGCTCAGTTACATAGAATGCTTCAGCAATTACATTGACAACCAACTAATCCAACCCCTCACTCATCTTCTACTGAAGTATTTATAGAAGGATGAGGAGGTGAAATCTGATAAAAAGATCTCAAGTACAATTAATGCAGAATGAAGACTTCTCGACCCTTTGAGAGGCTCGAGGGAGAAATTTACAGGTGGATCACTACATTAACTGTGTTTACACTTATGAAGTAAGCTCGGAGGGAGCTTTGTTTGACATTTGAGGCTCTGCGTACTGTTAGGGTTACTCTGCACACATTTTGTTATTAATTTTGAGGCAGAAATAACTTCTTTGGCTGCTTCGAGGCAAAATATCTGATTTAGTTCAATAAATTCAGCCTCTGATTGAGCATTTTGAAGCAATAGGTGGCACTGCGGTGGTTGAGGAATCAATTTGCCTCAAAGTATGGCGGTGGAGGCAATATGCCTGATGAAAACTTTAGGTTTTCTTTTAAACTGTGTTTTAGATTGGGGATTAGGCTTTTGATAACTATCTTAGCCGTAATCCCCGTAAAAACTGTCTTCGATCTTCATCTGCTGTGCTTTGTCTTCAAAAACTGATACTCTTTAACTGCTCTCTTGAATAAAACAATGTCTTGTCGATGTGCAGGGCAGCGCAGGGCTCTTTAGGTTATCAATGCTCATGAAACACGATAAAACATTTCGACAGCGCAGCCCGTGAATGGTTCTCTGTGATAGCTCGAAGGCACAGAAACGCCTTTCTCCAACCCCGCTTCTCCTTCATTCTATAATGGAAAACCATAAAAACACCCGCAAAACACAAAACAGCGAAAAGAAATCCTTCGAAATAGGTTTAAACTCGCTTCGTATGGCGGGGAGGAGCGTAGCCGCCATAAAAATATCTAACCGTGAGACTCCAAGGCAGTAATGTGCAAAGGAGAGCGATAAAGAAATACATGGTGGTTTGGCCTGTCCGATCCGGACACGTGACTACTCCGATCTAATCGTAGAGCCCAATCCTGTGGTAAACAAAAATGGCGTTACTGAAACATTGCGATTGTGATTGGCACCCGGGGTCCTTAACACTTGGTCCCGGGGGAAGTCATATGAAACAGGGGCGGGGGAAACTTTTAACATACGAGACCCAATCGCATCGGAACTTTGATGCGAGTCTTTTTGATCTACCCATTTGATTTCTCCGATTGCGATTGCGCGATCGGTCTTTCAATCAACCCATTAAAATATTAAACACGTGACTTCAAGTTTTTAAGTTGAAAGTTTGGATAAGTGGGTTTTGGGTTTTATAAAGAAAAATGGGTTTGGGAATGAAATATTCACAAGGTCTAAGCGCCGAGGGCGGGCTCCGGGTTACATGAAAATAATATGATCGGGGGTTTTAGGCAGCAAGGCTAATCGCAATCGGAGTTCTTCGGAGTATGGCAAAGACTTGCACATTTGATTCTTTCCGATGCAATTAGCGCCTTAACCCAAGGCAAATGGCTCCAGCTCCAAAGCGTATGGCGAGGAAGTGGTTTAGGACTTTACTTGTATTTTTATGAATTTTTCATAATTTTCAATGGAATTTGATGGTTTCGGGATAGTAAAAAAAATGGGTTTTTAACTATGGGAAAGTGATTCTCATAAATGGAAGAAGAAGATTTATGAAAACAAGGAAGTTTGTGGAGAAAAAGGGGAGCAGATGAAGGTTTAAGAAGGGGGAAAATCAAGGTCTTTCAGCAGTCTTCTACTTGGAATCAACAGAATTAAGAGGAACAATAATGAGGATTTTGGACAGAGGCATGAGGCCTACAAGGAGTCTTCAAGAGCCAACAATTTTTAGTGATAAAATTTGTTCCTTGGAGGCTCAAAAATATTTAGCCACCTTTTGGTATAACAAAATATTACAGGTGGATAACAGTGGCTCCACTTGGGGATGGTGCCTTCTTGAAGGCATCAAGAATTTCAAACTTGCATCTTCTGGGAGGCTGATTAGTTGCCTCATCCATTGGGCTGCTCTTCTCGATTGAATGATCTTCTTTTGCACTGGAAATGCTAACAACCATGAAAAACAATGGATCTTTCATCAACAAGCTTTCTACCTACCCAATCCTACAGATCTAACATTTTTTCTTCATCAGAGTGCACTTGGATTGGCAAACTCTATTCACAACATTTTATTCTTTTGAAAGCAGGAAACCTAATCTATTTCTGCTCCTTATTTCTCCCTGAAATTAGATTAAACAGTTGAGATCAGATATTTCTCTACCTAATCTACTGTCTGTTGGGATTAAACTGTCCAACAGACTTTCATTCTCTAAATTCTACAACAAAAATTTAAGAACAGTCAAGTCAAGATTAAGCTGTGTGACTTGCTGTGATCTATGGCATAAAAACAAGTTGCACATAGATTATCATTTGCAGAAATTTAACATCAAAAATTGAAGGCTTAAGATCTGAAAGCTTCTTATTATGGCCTTCTCTCTTCTTTTCATAGCTCTGATTTTTCTTTTTTCTGTGAGCTATCTCTTCCTTGATATATGATTCAGATTTTGGGCAATTTAGAACCAATTTTTCTCTTTTATGACTCAGAAAATAAAACATTTTTGAGTCATCTCTCTTTGGAAACTTTGGTTCAGATTTTAAGTTTGTTTGAACCTTAATTTCTATCCTAATCTATCTACTGATGAGCCAAGATTAAACAGTTTGGCAAATCAAATTCGCTACCCTATCAGCAGAAAATTGAAAGCTAATTAGTCAAGATTAAATAGTTTGACAAATTAGAAGTGTGTTTTGAGGAGTGGCATTTGAGCTTGCACACTTTCAGATTTATTTCTCTTTTTGGCATGGGGCTGTGCCTTTCTTGTTTTCATTTCTGCCCTCTTTTCATTTTTTCTCTGTTTTTGTATTTTTTGATTTTTCACAACTTTGAATGCAATGGTGGATGAAATATTCACAATGGAAAAGAAAAATAAAAAGGCTGCAGAACACAAAATGGTTTTAAGAAAGGTAATGCTTAAGCATCCTGCCATTGACAGGACCTCCAAACAATTATGTTCCATTCAGCTCTTGTAAGAAGAATGCATTGTTTCCAGCAACTGAATGAATAGAGTAAGGGCCAAGCCATAGATTGTCAAATTTACCATGCTTTCCCTTGTCTTCCCTCTTTGAGTCCCACTTTAAAACTTTGTCTCCAACCTTGAAACTGATGGCCTTTGTTCTTCTATCAAATATCTTCTTGATATTGTCTTGTTTCTGCAATGCTTTATTATACACTTCCTCTCTGGTTTGCTGAAGATGAATGGTCTGATTTATCCTTCTGATTATGTCATTTTCTTCAGTCTACAACTCTTGAATTAACTTCATAACTGGTACACTGAGGCTGTTAGGAAAAATTGCATATGTACCATACACAAGCTGGAAGGGTGACATACCAATGGATTTCTTCAATGTTAATCTGTCAGCCCAAAGTGCATGGATGAGCTTTGTGTGCCAAGACTTCTTGTTGTCCTCTAACAGTTTCTTTATTATATTCACTAAGCTTTTGTTGGAAGATTCTGCAAGTCCATTACCTTGAGGGTAATAGGTTGTGGAGTGTCCCAATGTTATCTGGTACTTGTGACAGAATTCCACCATTTTCTTTGATGCAAATGCTGTTGCATTATCTGTGATGATCTTGGTAGGACAGCCAAATCTGGAAAGAATATTGGTTTCTATGAATTTTATGATAACCAAATCATTGGCCTGCCTACTAGGAACGACCTCTATCCACTTAGTGAAATAATCTGTGGCGGTAAGAATCCACCTGTGCTGGGCAGAGGAAGGTGGATGGATTTCTCCTATGAAGTCAAGTCCCCATTGTTGAAAAGGAGCTTCAACAGTGATTGGATGCAGAGGAAGGGGTAATAATTTTCTCTTGCCCTCAAAAAATTGGCATTTATGGCAAGTAGTGGTCATCTTATGAACATCAGGAAAAAGAGTGGGCCAATAGAAACCAGCCCTCAAAATTTTGTTGGCTGTTGACTTCCAGTACAAATGGCCTCCACACTCTCCTTCATGGAATTCCTGCTTAATTTTTTCTGCATCAAACTCAGGCAAACATTTAAGCAATATACCACTCGCATTTTTCCAATAAAGACATTTATCAATAATGCAATAGTTTACAGCTTTTAACTTTAGGAATCTTGCCTTTGTTTTGGATAAATCAGGAGGTGTATTCAGATTAAGAAAAACATAAACAATATCAATATACCAAGGAGAATTCACAAAATGATCTTCAACAACGGGAGTTGAGAGTTCTTCTTGGTTATCCAAATCATCGATCATATTAATATCAAGAAGATCACAATTTGATTCTGCCATTAACTTAGCTAGACCTTGGCCTTTGATGAGCTTAGTGGGTTTAATCTCTAAATCATATTCAAGAATAACAGCAATCCACTTACCTCTTTTACCATCTGGGTCCTGTGTTAGAATTTCCTTAACAACTGAATTTGGGACAAAGGAAATGATGTGTGAGTGGAGGATGTATACTCTGAAGTCCTTTAAAGCCTTAACTAAAGCAAAAGCTTGCTTTTCCATGATGTTATACTTCAAAGGGGCATCCCTTAATGCCTTGCTAAAGAATGCAATGGGCTGCTCTTGTCCTTGTGGATTTTTCTGTAAAAGGACAACAACTATGGTATGTTCTGATGCAAATGAGAAGATATAAAAATCTTTTGAAAAATCAGGACTTATGAGATCCGGTGTTTTGGTTAACGCTTGTTTCACCATCTCAAAGGATGTCTTTGCTTCCAAGGTCCATTTTATCCCTTGCTCCTTCTTCGACATGTTTGTGATATTTCTAAGGAGCTCTGCCAAGTTAGGGATGAACCTTCTCAAAAAGTTAATCTTTCCAATGAAAGACTGCAACTCCTTGATATTTCGAGGATGAGAGATTTGCAATATAGCCTCAATCCTCTTTGGATCTATCTTTATACCCTCCTCTGAAATAATGTGTCCAAGAATCTTACCTTCTTGGAGACCAAATAGTGTCTTCTTAGGGTTTAAAGATATCCCAAACTTTCTGCACTTCTCGAAAATTTTTCTCAAATGTTCTAAGTGTTCTTCATCTGTTTTTGAAAACATAGTTACATCATCAAGATAGATAATGATGAAGAAGCCCAATTCTTCCGAGAATGCTATGTCCATGGCTCTCTGAAAGGTTGCTCCAGCATTCATTAGACCAAAAGGCATTTTCACATACATGAAAGTGCCCCATGGTGTAGTAAACGATGTCTTTAATTGATCATCAGGGTGGACTAAGACTTGGTTATACCCTGAATAGCCATCTAGCAAAGAAATTCTTTTAGACCCCACCACCCTTTACAAAATATGATCCATCTTGGGTAAAGGGTAGTTGTCTTTCAATGAAGCTTTGTTTACATTTCTGAAGTCTATACAAAGCCTGATTTCTCCAGTCTTCTTCCTAACTGACACCAGATTAGATACCCACTCAGAATATCTAATAGGGACAATAATACCAGCATTGTACATCTTCATGATTTCCTTCTTAACCAATGGGAACTGGACAGGGTTTATTCTGCGCAGTTTCTGTTTGAATGGTTTTTGGTTCTCTTTAAGAGGAATTTTGTGATGTATTATTTCAGTGTCATAGGATTTAAGATCTTCATAACTCCACGCAAAAACATCAGAAAACTCTTTGAAT
The DNA here is from genome assembly GCA_034641835.2 of Pinus albicaulis. NCBI lineage: Eukaryota > Viridiplantae > Streptophyta > Pinopsida > Pinales > Pinaceae > Pinus > Pinus albicaulis. The sequence continues at coordinate 833,482,363 of CM076582.1, read as the reverse complement.
AGCTCTATGTATTTGAGTTTAATGTGAGCCGGCAAAGTTTTGGACAGTTTGATCATTTTCGGTTTTTCCTCACTGCCTATATTGCACTCCTCTACTTCAGTCTCTACAGGTTCCAGTTTTGGTTTATTGGCCACATCGTTAAAATCAAACAATTCTTCTAGAGGGGCCAAACCCTTGGGCGAACTATCATCCTTAGAATGCAGAGTTTCCAATTCCTCTGTTTCATATTTTGCACTCCATTCTGTTTGGTTTGTAAGTTTGCTAGTTTGAAGGTTAATGTCTATAAGCTCAGGAGACGGTTCTTCTTCACCAAGAAAATTTTCTTCACTGCAATCTGTATCATAATCTGAATCTGAACTATGGAGTTCAAATTCATTTCTGAATTGCATGAAGTCTTCTATTTTTTTATCTCCGTCAAACACCTGCCAATATTTCTTATTATCCGGGATAGCTGGTCTGAATTTTATCTGAGACGTGTCATCATATAGTATTGGGCAGGTTCTAGTAGCAAAGGCTAAATTTTGGGCTGCAATATTTCTTTTCCTCGGGACAAAAGTCAGGTTGGACTCCTCAAATGTTTTCAAAAGATCCATGACATCATTTCGGTAGGCCCTAAGTCTGGGGTGATTTGCATTATACTCCCCATTAACTTGCCTAATGATTAATTCGAAATCGCCATATACGTTGATTCTCTTGGCACCTAAATTTTTCAGTAAATGTAAGCCTAAGAGCAGGGATTCATACTCCGCTATGTTGTTGGAACACTGAAAGTTTAATTTACATGAAATACATTCTGTATGATTGTTTTCAATGTTAGTGATCCAGACACCTGCACCAGCATTCGTTCTGGTGCATGACCCATCAAAATACATAGTCCAGAGAGAAACATTTTCAGCTTTATTATTTTGGTGTATCTCCTTTATATAATTTGATTCCTCAAGTTTTTCATCGGGTTGAGGATCGTCTTCTTGACTGTCAAGTTTTAAGTTTAATGGATTGATGACTTGCAGTTCAAGACCTGTGTTTAGTTTGCTAGGATTTTTAGACACAATGGACTGTTTCGGCAGTTCAGCGTTGTGTTCCTCTTCCTCCGTTTCAGCCATTGATTTTGTTGAAATGATTTGTTCTGTAAGTGTTTCATCATTAAACATGATAAAAGAATCAAGGCTCGTGCTTACAGTGTACAAAGGAGAGTTTTGAGGCTGGTCTTGACTTGTCACTGTGTACTGCATGTGGGTTTCCCTGTAAAGTCTTCTAGTCTGATTAAAAACAGGGATAGTCGCATAGGTCATGTCCATTTGCATAGTTCCCTATAACTTAGCCCCCCAATATCTTGATAAAAGCATTCCATACTTTGGGGGTACATTAGCCACGACAACATCCATGACCAAACATTTGGCTAGAATCCGGGCTAAGTTAACACAGAGATCTTTCATCAATCCTAGACATTTAACTCTGCTTGAGTCAAAGGAGTACAAGTCTTTGTAAGGTCTGGTAATTTCAAGACCCAGGCTTTCCATTACAGCTTTTGGCATTAAATTATGGGAAGCGCCTGAGTCATGCATAGCATTGTGCAGAATTTTATCATGAATGTTTAAGCTTACGTAAAAGGGAGGGACAGGACCTTCTTGAAACTTTCCTTCAATATTTGGACCAAAAATAAGCTCTGGTTGGTCATCATTAAGATTGAGTGAATCTTCATTATCTTCTAAGTTCAAAGCTTTCAAAATTTTGGACCTATATACATGTTGGGCAGCTAACTCAGTCAAAGGAACAGAAATTTTGATCTTTGAAATTTCTTGTTCCAGGCTAAAAAGGTTTTGACTCTTTAAAGCATTGATTTCAGCCTTGTTTACTGCCACTTTATCAGCAATAACAGCTTGCTGATTTGTTTTATCTACAGTTGGAAAAGTTGTTTTACAAGGAGTACTAGCCTGGGTGTTAGTACTGCTAATGTTTGCACTCCGCTTTTCAATATTCTAAGTGTCTTTCTCTTTACCACTACCAGAATTAACAGCCATTGTTTTGTCTTTTTGTTTGATTGTCTTCGACTGGGTTGCAGTGCTGTTTTGAGAAGGTTTGTCAGAGGTTTTATTGTTGGGTATTTGTTGATTAGATTTGCTTCTGAGTTCATATTCCTTTGAAGGTTCTATGACAGTGTTTTCCATGTTCTGATAATAATTTTCATTATCATCTCTTTTGTCATCGTAAGGTGTGTAAAGGCCTTGTTTTTTATCATAATAAATTTCGAAGCTATCATAATCTACCCCAAATAAGTTTATATCATCCTCCTCTGTTATTTGTTCTGTTTGCTCAACCTCACTTAAAAAGTTTTGATGAAAGGGAGGAGTGATGTGTTGATCATCTTCCTCGGGTCTATTTGGAGGCTGATTTCTTCTAATATTCTGATTCTGGCTTTGGTTTCTGTTTTGAGGAGTGTTTTGATTTAGACTTGCTTGTGCTCTTTCCAGGATGCTCATTTTCTTCATCATTTCTTCCATCATTCTTTCCATATTTGAGCTTGAAGTAGAAGGGGTGGATTCCTCTCTAAAGGATACTCTCTTTTCAGCTTTCATCCTTGCTCTCTTCTCCATTAAGTTTACTTCCACAGAAAGGGCACCTCTTTGCATATCTTCCAGGGTTGCAAAGACTCTTTCTTTGAGTGAATATGTCATGTCAGGATCAAACCCTTCAGGAAATTTGTTTAAAGCTGAGCCCTGAGGAGGTTTGAGTTCAGGGGAGAGTGCATTATACACACTGTTAAATCCGGTACAATAAGCTTGTACAGTTTCCCCAGGGTTCCTATGGAGATTGTTATAGTCGGCAAGGACTTGGAGAGGATTCTTCCTTACTTCCCATTCGTTTAAGAATGTTTGATGGAAGCCTTGGAGATCATTAATACTGTGGGGGGCTAAACCTTTGAACCATTTTCTTGCTTCTCCCCCCAAACTTTGAGAAAATAGTCTAAGTTTGACAGAATCATCATCAATTTCATTTATGTCAAAGTAGTCATTCATCTTGTCCACATGTTGAGATGTTGTTATAGTATTGCTAGCATCATATAAAGGAATTTTGGACTGATAGTCCTGTGGAAGATTGACTAATGGTATAGGAAGGACTAAGGGAGCATACCATGCTGCCATGATACGTGGTGGATTTACAAGAGGAGGTGTGGGTTGAAGTGGAGTGGTTTGAACAGTGGATGACGGGTGAACAGAAGTGGATGGAACAGCAATAGATTTCTGAGCTGATCTTGGATGAGAGGCACCTAAATTGTGAAGGAAATGTAAATCAGGAGGTGTTGTTTCTCTGCCACCAGGATGTTCACTTGTTTCAGAAGATGAAAGTGAAGACTCAGAGTCTAACTGGATTATATCATCAAATGACCTAGTCCTAAATGGATTCACTAAGTCAGCTTGTGATTGTTGCAGAGCTGAAATATTTTCAGGGACTGAATTAGCTCTCAAGGGTGATCTGAAAACAGTTAATAATTTAACCTTAGGAGACTTCCAAAGGATACTTTCCGGATTATCAACTATCTCAGGTGGGTTAGGGTCTGGATGGGCTCTAGTGTGAATCTTTTTAGAAGCCACTATGCTATGTTGTTTAGACCCAAATAAACAAGAAAAGTTCAACCAGATATGACAATCTTGGAGAGGTTAACTAATCTGTTTTCACAATTTTAATCCTACAATCCTCTAACTGAATTTGAATGATACTATAATGATAAGGGTTCTTCCCAGTGGAGTCTTAAGGTCTGTTTAAGGATTATGGAGTCGCCAAGTGGAAATTTTTAGCTCCTTTCAGAGGTAAAAGGTCTTATGGTCCACCACCATGTTTATTTAATTCCAATCTCAAATATTTTTAGGTTTTTCTAAGTCATTTTTCAGTTTTTTGGTTGTTAAGAATATCCTAACTTTGTTTCAAAACTTAGCTAAGGTTGCGAGACAAAGGCAGTCTACTCTTATGGCTAAGCCAACTGATTTTTCAAGGTTAGATGAAGTCTTAAGAGAAACCTAGGGTTTACCTAGTTTGTCACTGATTCAAACAAGTTTCATCATAATTACCTATCTTAGGCAGTGCTTGAAAAGGCTGCTTTTTACTCTCAAAGTGTTCTTGAATAAAGGGTTTTCTGAGGTATTAAAACACTCGTCCCCAGCGGAGTCGCCAGAAATGTTAGGTTCTGGTGGCTCAAGCTGGTTAATAAAGCAAGCGCTCTATGAACCCAACCGCAAGCTTCTTTATGAATGAATTTGAATGTAAAAGACTCTGAGTTTTATCCCCAGTGGAGTCGCCAGAAATGTTAGGTCTCTGTAATAAGCAAGATTGGCAAAGTCCGATCACAGAGTTAACATCATTTCAACCAACTTTGGGATTCTAGGATCTAGCCCTCCTGAATCCAGAGAGGGATCTCTCCAATATGTACAAAGATGGATATTGTCTTTGAAAGCTTAGGGTAATGATATTGGGCTAGTTATGAGGTCCAAGGGTTTTTTTTGGTCTTTTCGGATGATTGAACATAATTGTTGTCTGAGGCAGAAAGATCTATATGCAAATAGGTTCAAAGGTGAGAAGTTGCAAGCAAAAGAGTAAGCTTCGATCAAGAAGAAAGATGATGGCAAGTTTTCAATCCATTGGGCTATGGAGTCATAAGAGGATTTAATTGAAACATTCAGGTTCAAGAGTGATCTATGGGGGAAGTCATCTATGCCTAAGGATCTCTTTAAAGTTTGATTTATGGAATGGAATGATACAATAAGAAAGGGAAATGACAAATGTAGAACAAAGAGTAGCCCAAGATCTGGTAAGTACTTTCAAACTAGCCAGCCTTTGACCAAGCACTTAAGAGAAACATAGAAGCAAACTAGGATCTGGTAAGTACTTTGAAACTATCCAGCCTTTGATACACTTCCAATAGAAGACATATAAAAACAAAGGGAAACTTGAAGGCAACTTTTGGAGTAGAAACTAGCGGGCTGGGCTCACCATAATCCTCTCCTAGCTCTTCTTTACTTAGTTACTTCCAAGATGATCACAAAGATAACACAGAATGGCCTAAGATCTGGTAAGTACTTCGAAACTAGTCAGATTTTAACACATCCTAAGGGAAACAATCAAATAGTTGAGCAAACAGGAAAGGGACTCAGGGCTAACCTTGATTTCCTTAATTCATCCTCACACAACATATATTGAAAGTAAGTTGTAGAAAATTAGTTTCCCTCTCCCTCGGCCTATGCCTCCACCTCTCCCCCCTCCCTGTCCTCTTGCTAGGGATCCTCCTCATCCATAGGGAGATGCTAGCGACGATTGGTTTTCCTGCACTCTGTAAAGGTTTGCATTGTCTATCATCAAGTCAAAAGTTCTGCAGTGGTGTTCATCATGACCAACTGAAGAGCAGAATATGCACCATTGTTGCTTCAATTCTGGTACATAGGCTCCTAACCGCAGGCAGTGTTATGTATCATGTCACCCAACCACCCTACAATCATCACACCACAATGTGGGGGTACTAGGCCCAGCAACATCTCTGGGGCGCAGTGGATTTAGTCCCACGACTTACATATAATCCGACAGCAGAGGGCACTGATCCTTGGTGTGGCCCGCTCCTTTGCAGCATATGCACCAGATATCATCACCAACTTCTTTACCCCAGTATCTTCATGAATTCTGAATTTCTAAGTGCATAGCTTCTAATTGGATCTAAATTTGCAGTGCTCCAAATTTAGCATCATCTCTAGGCATAGTTTCTAATTTCATAGAAATTTCCAGGGCTTCTTCCTGAGAATCAATCTTCTGCTAACCCATAGGCCCACACAGATGTGGAAATAGCATGGAAATGAACCATTCCTTATGTTTCTTATCATCATAAGCAAATCCTCTGTCACTGATGGCTTGCTTCAGTTGCTGGTCAGCTTCCCAAACTGATTCCATTAGCCCTTGCATAATATCTTTCAGTTCTATTACGCATTGAGAATAGGGTTTTGGCTTTTGGAGTTGTTGCTTCAAGGCATCCTTAATCTGTTGAACTGTGGGATCTACATGTTGATCCAGGTATCCCATCAACAAGTCTAAAGCACGAACTTCAAAGGCCATAGCCAACCACACTCTCTTGACAACATCAGTATTAACATTCTACATAGTCCACACCGCATTCCCCACAAATGAAAATTGGTCCATATCCTCATCCCTCACACCCTTAAATGTGGTTCACTTCATATGCGCAGCTATATCTTCCATAGGTGGGGGCGGTGGTGTGGTAGGAGGGTTCTTACCCTTGTGCGAATTTGATGGTGGCGTAGCAGGAGGGCTATTTTCAGCGTGCGTAGCCTCGCTTTTGTTTATATCAGGGGAGTTTCTCAAAGGACTGTATACAGAGCTATCCCCTCTCTGATTGACCCGATAATATTTACTGCTGCGCATAGTGCTTTTTCTCTGATCAGGGGTCATTCACTCGGTGTGGCTGCACAAATACCATTTTCGCACAATAGCATCTTAATCAGCAGAGGCAAATTTTGTAAGAACCTACATCTCAATCCCTTGAAAAATATTCTTTCAGCTTCAAAGTATGACACAAACTGATCGACTGCAAACTTTGTCACAAACCCACCCAAGATGCTATCAACCCAGTGATCTATAGTTCGGGTAATGGAATTATCAGTCTTGTCCAACTGTTGGATCAATTCAGGGGTCCACTGCGTGACTTGATCGTCTTTCCAACCATTTTGGAATTCTGCTAACCTTTCTAACCACTCCTACAGTTCGTGTGAAAAGGTTACAAAGATCTCGTGCACCTTAGTGAAAATATATTTATTCTTCCACTCTTTAGTGGATATATTCTTACTTATATTTTATTTTAGGTGAAATTCCTTAATCTATTTTTCAAACTAGTCCTCAATTTCAAGCTTTAATGACTCCCAATGACCTCTCGGCATCACCCAACCTCTCTCAAAATGTCCTCATCTCCAAAGAACGAAACATTTGTTGGCTCGAGGGGTCCCCACCTGTGTTCAAAATTGATATTAACCAAAAAACCCCACATCGCCATTTCGATTACCACCGCTATGCAAGTCAAAGTATTACTCGGCGCATGGGGGTTTTTTTTCACTCACGTTTCCACACCCCGAGAGAGGCTGAATGATTTGGGTGCCTTAAAACCAAAACTAGCCATAAACCTTCATAACAGAAGGCCTAACCCGGAAACCTACAGTCTCCACAAGCAAGATTGGCAAAGTTCGATCACAGAGTTAACATCATTTCAACCAACTTTGGGATTCTAGGATCTAGCCCTCCTGAATCCGGAGAGGGATCTCTCCAATATGTACAAAGATGGATATTGTCTTTGAAAAGCTTAAGGTAATGATATTAGGCTAGTTATGAGGTCCAAGGGTTTTGTTTGGTCTTTTCGGATGATTGAACATAATTGCTGTCTGAGGCAGAAAGATCTATATGCAAATAGGTTCAAAGGTGAGAAGTTGCAAGCAAAAGAGTAAGCTTCAATCAAGAAGAAAGATGATGGCAAGTTTTCAATCCATTGGGCTATGGAGTCATAAGAGGATTTAATTGAAACATTCAGGTTCAAGAGTGATCTATGGGGCAAGTCATCTATGCCTAAGGATCTCTTTAAAGTTTGATTTATGGAATGGAATGATACAATAAGAAAGGGAAATGACAGATGCAGAACAAAGAGCAGCCCAGGATCTGGTAAGTACTTTCAAACTAGCCAGCCTTTGACCAAGCACTTAAGAGAAACATAGAAGCAAACTAGGATCCGGTAAGTACTTTGAAACTATCCAGCCTTTGATACACTTCCAATAGAATACATATAAAAACAAAGGGAAACTTGAAGGCAACTTTTGGAGTAGAAACTAGCGGGCTGGGCTCACCATAATCCTCTCCTAGCTCTTCTTTACTTAGTTACTTCCAAGACGATCATAGAGATAACACATAATGGCCTAAGATCTGATAATTACTTCGAAACTAGTTAGCTTTTAACACATCCTAAGGGAAACAATCAAATAGTTGAGAAAACAGGAAAGGGACTCAGGGCTAACCTTGATTTCCTCAATTCATCCTCACACAACATATATTGAAAGTAACATTTAAAAATAACATTCAGCAGTGACAAAAGGATGAGGGAACGCCAGTATCCGTGTACTTAGACTGAATTAAATCATTTTGAAATAACACAGTTGAAAGAAAACATTTAGATAAAGATTTCTCGACCAGAGAAGGTTACTGATATACAGTAGGTCCTAACCCTGTTTAAACTGTTCTTTACAGTGGAAAATGAAACAAATTGAAAACAGAAACAAAATACAAGTTACATTGAGAATAAAATCACCATCAGCATAGACCAGGATCCCATAAATCAGCTTGTATTGATGCTTCAAACCGGTTACAATCTTCAGATCCAATTTTTTAATCCATCTCTCTTCATAAACTAACCTATCTGCTACAAGAAGAGCTCCAAGAGCCGATGAAACCACTATTTACAGTCAAGAGTTTTCAGCTCAGTTACATAGAATGCTTCAGCAATTACATTGACAACCAACTAATCCAACCCCTCACTCATCTTCTACTGAAGTATTTATAGAAGGATGAGGAGGTGAGATATGATAAAAAGATCTCAAGCACAATTAATGCATAATGAAGACTTCTTGGCCCTTTGAGAGGCTCGAGGGAGAAATTTACAGGTGGATCACTACATTAACTGTGTTTACACTTATGAAGTAAGCTCGGAGGGAGCTTTGTTTGACATTTGAGGCTTTGCGTACTGTTAGGGTTACTCTGCACACATTCTGTCATTAATTTTGAGGCAGAAATAACTTCTTTGGCTGCTTCGAGGCAAAATATCTGATTTAGTTCAATAAATTCAGCCTCTGATTGAGCATTTTGAAGCAATAGGTGGCACTGCGGTGGTTGAGGAATCAATTTGCCTCAAAGTATGGCGGTGGAGGCAATATGTTTGATGAACACTTTAGGTTTTCTTTTAAACTGTGTTTTAGATTGGGGATTAGGCTTTTGATAACTATCTTAGCCGTAATCCCCGTAAAAATTGTCTTCAATCTTCATCTGCTGTGCTTTGTCTTCAAAAACTGATACTCTTTAACTGCTCTCTTGAATAAAACAGTGTCTTGTCGATGTGCAGGGCAGCGCAGGGCTCTTTAGGTTATCAATGCTCATGAAACATCGATAAATCATTTGATACAGAGCCCGTGAATGGTTCTTTTAGATAGCTCGAAGGCACAAGAAACGTCTTTCCCAACCCTCGGCTCTCCTTCATTCTATAATGGAAAACCATAAAAACACCTGCAAAACACAAAAACAGTTAAGAAATCCTGCGGAAATAAGTTTAAACTGCTTCAGATGGCAGGGGAGGAGCGTATCCGTCGGATAAAAATATCTAACGGTGGAGATCGGTGCAGAACAGGCAAAGGAGAGCGGGGAGAAGAAATAAGGCGGGGTAGTTTTGGACCATCCGATCTGGACACGTGGACGGTCCAGATCTAATCGAAGGAGCGCAATCGGGGGTAAAACAAAAATGCATGCGATTGAAACATTGCGATGTGATTGGCACCCGGGGTCCTTAACACTTAGTCTCGGGGGAAGTCATATGAGACAGGGGCGAGGGAAAATTTTAACATACAAGACCCAATCGCATCGGAACTTTGATGCGGGTCTTTTTGATCTACCCATTTGATTTCTCCGATTGCGATTGCGCGATCGGTCTTTCAATCAACCCATTAAAATATTAAACACGTGACTTCAAGTTTTTAAGTTGAAAGTTTGGATAAGCGGGTTTTGGGTTTTATAAAGAAAAATGGGTTTGGGAATGAAATATTCATAAGGTCTAAGCACCGAGGGCGGGCTCTGGGTTACATGAAAATAATATGATCGGGGGTTTTTAGGCAGCAAGGCTAATCGCAATCGGAGTTCTTCGGAGTATGGCGAAGACTTGTACATTTGATTCTTTCCGATGCGATTAGCGCCTTAACCCAAGGCAAATGGCTCCAGCTCCAAAGCGTATGGTGGGAAATTGGTTTAGGACTTAGCCCAAAGGGGCTTAAATCCATAGTCATAATACTTGTATTTTTATGAATTTTTCATAATTTTCAATGGAATTTGATGGTTTCGGGATAGTAAAAAAAAATGGGTTTTTAACTATGGGAAAGTGATTTTCATAAATGGAAGAAGAGGATTTATGAAAACAAGGAAGTTTGTGGAGAAAAAGGGGAGCAGATGAAGGTTTAAGAAGGGGGGAAATGAAGGTCTTTCAGCAGTCTTCTACTTGGAATCAACAAAATTAAGAGGAACAGTAATGAGGATTTTGGACAGAGGCATGAGGCCTACAAGGAGTCTTCAAGAGCCAACAATTTTTAGTGATAAAATTTGTTCCTTGGAGGCTCAAAAAGATTTAGCCACCTTTTGGTATAACAAAATATTACAGGTGGCTAACAGAAACCCCTATAGACAAATTTAGTTCAATTATGCAGAATACCTTGCGCAAGTTAACACATCCTCTATAATCAAAGTAATAACCCTTAACACCTAATATCATAACCTTATATCAGCAAATCCATCCAATAATAATTCATATAAACCAAAAACATAGTTGCACAAGAGATCTAATTGTAGAAAATACATGATTCAGAAATAAGATGCAAAAATATTCATAACATAAATAGTAGATACAAATCAGAGTCAGATATCTGCAACAACATTCCTTTATTAATATTAGTTTAGATCCTTCATACAAAACCCTTTACAACCCGTGCACACAGCCAATAGGGTCCGCACAGAGTAGGACTAAGGTCTCCGTGCACACAGCCAGCAGGAGCCTTCTACCCAGACAAATCCGCACAAAATATCACAAAGTAGCCAAATCTATCATCAACATTCAGACTTATCCCAAAATTGACTTCTTAGACTCGATCTAGACTTCTATTTATAGTTTTAGCCTGCGCTACTCTAGGGTCCACAAAACATGGTTTGCAGCCCCTTGATCTACCATTTTTACCCATTACAAATCATGAGGGGATTTGACCTGCCCCAAAGCCCCTGCGCACGACTAAAATTTCAAAATCTATTACAAAAATATAGCAAAAAGTGGCCTTCGGACTTAGGGGACCTCGCTCCAACAAATCTAGAGTTAGTTGTGGTCATAGATGCCTTAAAAATGTGGAGCCATTATTTATTTGGGAGTAAATTCACCTTGGTAACTGACCATATTAGCTTGAAATATTTTTTCATCCAATGATATTTGAATGCTAGACAAGCTAGGTGGATGGAATTTCTTAGAAAATTCGAGTTCAACATAAAGCACATAAAGGGGAAATAAAACAAGATAGAAGATGTATTGAGTAGGCAAGTTTATAATCTAAGGGAGGTGGCTGTTAGCAATGTTAACACATATTTTATAGAGCAGATTAATAATTATGTTATCAGTGATCGAAAGTATGTTGAAATTTAACAAAAATTATAGAACACTAATATCTCTGGTTACATAGAAAGTTTTGAAAGTTTATTGTTTAAAAAAAAAAATGTATATACCCAATGTAAATTATTTGAACAAATGATATTTAAAGAATATCATAAGATGCAGGACACCCAGGCTATCAGAAAATGGTCACAACCTTAAGAAAAAATTTCTTTTGGCTAGGAATGAAGAAGGATGTGGCTGAATATTTGTCAAGATGCCTAGAATGTCAGCAGGTAAAAATAGAGCATCAACATCCTCTTGTTTTGTTGAATCCATTACCAATTCCAGAATGGAAGTGGGAGATAATTTCTTTAGACTTCATCATAGGGCTATCGAAGACAAAGAGATATCATGACTCAATCATGGCAGTGGTGGATACCTTGAGTAAAGAAACCCATTTTCTACCAGTACAGTCCACCTTTGGTACAACACAAATTGCTCACATCTTCATGAAGGAGAATTTTCTATTGCATGGTATACCCAAGATGATAGTGTCAGGCAGAGACACCAAATTCACCTCCAACTTCTGGAAGGCCTTGTTTGGGGGCATGGGAACCAAATTTAACTTCAGTACCGCATACCATCCTCAAATAGATGGAAAAACTGAAAGAAAAAATAGTATTTTAGAGGACATGCTCAGAATGTATGTAATGGAAAAACCCACAAAATGGGAAGATTTCCTACATTTAGCTTAGTTTTTTTATAAAAAAAACTATCATACATCGATAAAATGAACCCATTTGGAGCTTTGTATGGCAAAAAATTCCATACACCAGTTAGTTGGATCCAACCAGAAGATAGGTTGATTCTCAGGCTAGCTCAATTGCAGGAAATGGAACAAACAGTATGAAGAATTCAACATAATATTCAAACAACCCAAGACCTACAAAAGAGTTATGCAGACAAAAAGAGAACACACAAAGAGTTCAAAATTGGATATCATGTATATATGAGAGTTAAACCTAGAAAAGTACCTTAAGAAAGGGAACATGTCCAAAATGGCACCACAATTTTGTGGGCCATTTGAAATTTTGGACAGAGTGGAACCTGTAGAATACCAATTAGCACTACCTAGTCACATTAGAGTTCATAATGTTTTTCATGTGTCTTTAATAAATATGTACATGATGAATCTTACATTATTGACTGGAAATTGCTACAGGAGGATCCTTAAGGAGAATTTTTTGACGAACCTCTTTGTATCCTAGACAGGAAAGAGATCTATCTCCAGAATCAAGCCGTCGTTTGGGTTAAAGTGAAATGGAAGCACTTTAATCCTGAAGAGGCCACTTGGAATAAAAAAAATGAAATGCAGGAAAATAACCCACCTCTGTTCCAAAGGGAAATAACATATACAGGAAACGCCGTGGACAATGTAGAATAAAAGGGGGGAAGAATGCAATACCCCTCCATGTGTTAATGTTGATTGTACTATTTTAAATTCATTATGTCATGTTAATGGCGGAAAATCCATAAATTACATTGAGACATTATGTGAATAAATAAATATTATTGATAATGATAAGAATGGCTATACTTAGGGAATAACTCATTTAGAATTGTGATGTTTGTTGAAATAATTATTCCATGGAAAGTTCTGGATAATGTTCAGATAAAATTTAATGGAGTGAGATAAAATCCATTAAATCACTTGGCTGGGGAAATATTCCAAGCTTGGAAAATCTTAAAGCTTCATGGGAGAGAAAAGTGAGTTTTTAAGAGAAAAAGCCTAGGCTAGTGGTTGTGGAGAACCACAAAAGCGGTATGCGGCTAATAGAAACATCTAGTATGGAAGAAGGTATGAAATAGATAAGGGAAGAAACTAACAGAGGTGGTTGATATCTTCACAATCATTCTCATCTCGGGGGAACTGGAGGAAAGTTCAAGGTTGGGTGGCAAGTAAATTCCCTAAGTTAGGCCTGCTAGTGTGTTACTAGTTTGGAAATATTTGCATGTGACTACTTACTATAATATTTTTGAATTTTGTAAGAAGTATGAATATTTGTTTTATTATTTTAATCTCTGTGAGATAGGAATTATTTTAGAGTTATGTTAGAAATATGATGTATTATAGACATTTTATTATGTTGAAATCGTACACTCGACGATAATGTTTATGTATAATATTTCTTATGTAAACTATTGGAATTATTCCCTCAGCCTATTGGTTAAACTTATTGTAGCACGATTATGGCATGATTTAACCCATATTAGGGTGTAATTGATTATTCCTAGGGATTATATAACCCAAAAAAAATATTATGAATGAGTGTAGTCGAATTATTATAACATAAGCAATTAGCAGCAGGAATACAACAAAATAATCTTCTCTCTATCGTATCTAGATAGATGGATAGAGTGCTATACAAAAGTAGAAGACTTATGGGTAGATTCTTCTTTATTGGAAAAGGTAAATTTATTTTAAATAATTGAAGGGAAGTAATCTATTACAAAAGGTAACTAGGGTTACCTCTGAATTAATAAATGTAAATTCTTTAACCAAACAAGCACAGTGTAATAAAGATAAGGTTATCAGTAGAAGCAAAGTTAGAATATTTGGTAGATTGCATGGAGCAATCAATAACCCAGTAAGAGTTTTATGACATATTGTATTTATAAATAAAACATAATGCATCAGTGGTAGTAAAGGACTGCATGTGTAAACATTTACAAATATTGTTAAAATTATAAATCATTTCAACCCAATACATGTGTTGTAGAAGCAAATAAAACAATTCGAATTACCCTGAATCTAATAGAGTACTAGCGAAAAATTCATAGCAAGCAACAAGTAGTTTATACCAGAGACATTAAACTATTAATGTTACAGATAATTGGATAAGTAATTGCCTTAGCAAAGAGTAAGCCAACAAAGAAAAAATCTAGTAAATCATCTCCATTATTGGGTAAATTACCCTGAGTCGCAATGATTCTAAAATTAACCAATACTGCATGTAGTTGGAATGAACGACAAGGCGCTCTATTGATATCGAAAGGCACCCAGGAGAAGTAAGACACAATAATATTATAAAAAAACATTCATAATATATATGTGTGTGTGTGTGTGTGTGTGAGTTTTACTCTGAATTAATCTTCACATATTTATAACATGTCTATAAGGAAATTGAACCATTGAAAATATATATATATATATATATATATATATATATATATATATAATAAAAAATAAAATAAAAATAAAAAAATGTAATTCTACAGACAGAATAAGAATTCACATTTTTTTATCAATGTAATTCTAAATATGATTGCTGGAAATTCGGAAAACCACAAAATGGTATTCATACCCCTTAAATTTGAAGCAAAGACATTACACATGATATATAGGTAAATGTTGTAGGTATATAAATCATTTTTAGGTTCAAAAGAACTTAGCATATAGAATCTGACACTAGCCAAACAATAAATATACCAGAACCAAGTGCAGTGCACATGATCTAGGTGGATATTGGTGGCCACCCACTTATTCCACCTAGACCTCCAGTCGGTTTCATCAGTTTCCTTGTTTATAGCATCATTTACTATTCTTAGCAGTTTTTCTGGTCCTAAATTTGCGGAGCCGTTTTGACCTGCCAAACGCCATTTTTTTTAGGCCCGCAGTAGGTTCGTTGCGAGCCTGAGGAAAATCTTGTAGTACTTAGAGATATATTTCATACGATGTATCGTATGCGCCAAATAGAGATAATATTACCAAGTTACAACCCCGAGAAGTTGGTTTCCCAACTAACCCCAAAGAGGCCCGCAAACTCTTAGCGTTCCATCTCTCGGGGTTACGGTTTGGTTGTTTAGAGTTTTCCCATGTTATTCAATAATAAAAAGGACCTTGAGCCTAATTACAATGCAGTTCAGAGGCATGTGGCCACCACATCTCTTCTCAGAGATAAGCTACCATTGCCCAAGCTAGTTTATTTCAATTATGTATGTAAACTTATTTCAGTTATTTGATACTAATTAAATGAAGTTTTATTCTTGCTGCATATTTGTCTTTATGTTTATTTATGTATTTTATTACATCCCTGCATAAGTACAGATCAGTGGTATCAGAGCAATCTTATCTTTCTTGATCTTTATTTTCATGTCCCAAATGAGATCTAGGTATAAGGAGTTAGGGTTTGATCTAGTTGAACCTTTGCAAGATTAGCCTCACAAACCTCAATGACCTCCCATGGAAGAAGAAAAGAAAGAAAAGGGAGCAGGAGATCCTATCAAAATATTTCTCAAGGAGGCCCTCGAGAAATAGAGGAATGCGATGATGGATAACTTTGCCCAGATCCTTCGACGGCTACCCACCAGCGATGCATATTCATCCGGTAGCCACTCTGAAGGCACCACTCCTTTTAAGGTACAAGTTAACATTGACATTCCTATATTTGAGGGTCAAATAGATGCAGATGTCATAGATAGATGGCCAAATCTATTAGAAGGATATTTTTCAGTTCATGACTTTTCCAATCAAGAAAAGGTTACTTTTGCACTCCTCAAAGTCGCCCCCCATGTCAAGGACTGGTGGGAAACCTACTTTAAGAAAAAGGATGAGAGGGAATCCTCCATGTTCTCTGTCGCACCCACTTGGAATTATTTCCAAGACACAATCAAGGAACAATATTACCCCGTGGGAAGCTATGACGCCAAGTACATACAATGGACTACGTTGCGGCAGCAAAGGGATCAAGATGTGCATGAGCTGACAAATATGTTCCATACCCTGTGCACAAAGTTGGGTATCAAAGGTTCAGAGAAAAATTTGGTGTGTAAGTACCATAGTTGTCTACAGAGATACATCCAAGAGTAAATGGAGTTCCTTGACATCTCCTCGTTTGGTGCAACATACCAGTATGTTGTCAAGATTGAGTAGAAATTCAAAGAGAAGAAGTGAGAATTTGGTTCTGTAAAATAGAAGCAAGGGAAATATACCCCCAAACCACAGAACAAAGGACAAGGCCAAGGCAGGGCAGCCTAGGAAAACCCGCCAAATCTACAAGCGAAGAACAACACCATGAAGTCAAAGAAGAACATGGGAAAGTGGTGTGAATTCCATAAGAGCTCCACTGACAACACAAGTGAGTGTTGGACTAAGTAGTCACTAGTGGCCAATGTGAAGGCTTCCGAATCAGATGCATGTTTTGACTCTGAATCAAAATTCGATAAGGGGAATGACAATGAGAAGCATATTATCGATGTGGAGCCTAGTGCCACCATTGCCACAACCAAGATCTAGAAGTAGGAACCTAAAGATCCAGAGGAGGGGGAGCACCTCTTCCATTCCCAGATGTGGGTAAAGGGTTCCCCATTGTAGTTCATTTTCAACAACGGGAGCCAAAAGAACCTCATTTCAACAGAGTTCGTGAAGTGGCTGGGCCTACCGACCACATCACACCCACAATTGTACACCATTGGTTGGTTCACAAATGATGGGATATCCATGTCATCCAACAGTGTTGCCTTCCCTACAACATCAAGCCCTTCATGGATGAGGTATTATCTGGTATTTATCCTCTTGAATTTTTTGATGTATTATTAGGCCAACCATACTTGTGGAAGCGACATGATGTGTATGATTCTAGGCCTCGCACAGTTATTGTTACTTTGGGTAATAAATTGTACAAGATATCGAAGGTAGAACTGCCTACCACCATCTCTTTGATCACTGCAAAGCAATGCAATAAGCTCATTTCCCAAATCGGGAAATTCGTTTTCCTTATGATCCGCCCTCGAGGAAATAATAATATTGTTTCCATGACCTCTATAAAAGGATTCTCCTCACCACAAAAACAAATGGAAAACATCGTAGAGGAGTACGGAGACATCTTCACCTCACTTGCATGGGTGCCTATGCACTATCAGTTCAAGCACTCCATCGATCTAACCCCAAGTGCATCGCTACCCAATGGACCAATATATCAATGCTCCATTCTCAAGAATGACAAAATTAAGAGGCAGATTCAGGAGCTATTGTGGAAAGGTCACATCCGGCCAAGTTCATCACCCTGTGGGAGCCCAATCGTGTTGGTGCAGAAGAAGGATAAGGCTTGGAAGCTTTTTATTAACTATTGAGTGTTGAACAAGATCACTTTCTGGAATAGGTATCTGATACCACATATTGATGAACTTCTGGACAGCCTCAAGGGGGCCAAATATTTCAGCAAGACTAACTTGAAGTCTGGGTATCACTAGGTACCAATCGAACCCTCTGATGTGTGGAGTACTTCCTTCTAATCCAAGGAGGGCCTTTTTTAATGGTTGGTCATGCCTTTCAGGTTGAAGAATTCTTCTGCAACCTTCATGAGGTTGATGGAAGACATCTTTTGACCATTCACCAACTCATTCATGGTGGTGTATTTGGATGACATCCCAATATTTAGCCAGAGTTAGGAAGAGCACCCCCACCACATTCGACAGGTCCTCCAAACACTAAGGCAACACAAGTTGTGTGCCAATTTGGAGAAATGCACTTTTGGCATGACCCAAGTTCAATATCTGAGATACATTATTAATGATCGGATGGTGCATGTGGACCCAGCCAAGATCCAAGTCATTCGGGATTCACCAGACCCAACCATTATAACAGAGCTTCGCAGGTTTCTGGGTCTTGATAATTTCTACTACAGGTTCATTTTGGGGTTCTCTCATATCACTTGGCCATTGAATAAAGTCACCAATGGAGGAGCATAAGAAAAATAATTTTGGTCTAAATCTAAACAGAAGGCATTTGCAGAGTTGAAGCATCACCTCTACTCTACACTAGTGCTCACATTACCAGACTTACAAAAACCATTTGAGATCGAGACAAATGCCTCTGACTATGTTACTAGGGAAGTACTTACTCATCAGGGGCATCTAGTGGAATATCACAGTGAAACACTTTCAGACACAATCTGAAAGTATCTCACCTATGACAAAGAGATGTATTCCATTGTGTAGACCTACCGACAATGGAAGCATTACCTTTTGGGGAAGGAAACGGTCATCCACACAGATCACCAACCCCTACATTTCATACAGACACAAGGTAATTTGTAGAACAATCTCCATCATAAATGGTCCACATAACTGCAATAATTCCATTTGAACATAATGTACAAGAAAGGCAGCTCCAATAATGTTGCAAACTGCCTCAGCTAACCATTGATCATGGCGCTAACCACTGTGCTCAACTCTTATGGGCACGAGACTTAGGGTTGGATACATCTCTACAAAAGTGATCTAGAATTTGGCAACACATACCAGACGCTCCTAGAGGATGCACTATTATGCCACCTACGAGACCTTTGTGTTCCTTCAAGCGAGTGTGCCAAGATGATTTGAGAAGTGCACTACAGTTAGGTCACTAGACATTTCGGGTTTGAGAAATTAGTGGAACTATTGCAGAAGTATGTATATGGGATGAACCTTCAAGTGATGTCGAGTCAAAGTACATCAGATCCTGCACTTCCTGTGTTATTTCCTAACCGACCATCAATAAGCAAGGCATATATACTTTGCTTCTTACCCCTAGTCGAACTTGGGAATCCATCTCCATGGATTACATGTCGGGCCTTCCTTCTACCAAGCATGGAAATGATTGTGTTTTTGTGGTCATCAACATATTCTCTATGATGGCCATTATGGTGGCATGCAAGAAGAATATCACAGCACAAACCACTGCTAAATTCTTCTTTGAACGTGTGTGGGTACACTTTGGGATCCCATAGTCCATTATCTCATATCGGGACATCAGGTGCCTCAGTATATTTTGGTCAAGTATTTAGTCGATGTTGGACACCAAGCTCACTAAGTCCACAACTTTCCACCCCCAAAATGATGGCCAAACAGAGGTCGTCAACATGATGATCATACACATTCTGTGCATGTACAACTGGAATCATCCACACACATGGGATGAAAGCCTCCCCTATTTCTAGCACAACTATAATCGGGCTCTCCACAGCTCAATTGGCCATAACCCCTTTTAGGTGGGCTTGGGATTCCATCCACTATGTCCCATTGATGTGGCCATACCAGTTGCAGCTACTTAGGCAGATTCAGCTCATGTCCTGTCTGAAGTCGACAAGGCGAACAAATTCATTGAGTGCATTCAACATATCCTCCAACAGGTCCATGACATATTAAACAGAGCCAATTCTAAGTACAAGAAATGATGTGATCAGCATCGTCTGCCACACAAGTTCCAGGTGGGCGACAAAGTTTGGTTACATTTGCAGAAGGAGCGCCTCGCTGGGCCCCACCACAAGGTTCGCCCACTTCGATATGGGCCATACACCATCACCAATGTTGTAGGGGAAAATGGCTTCAAGCTCAGTATTCCACCATTCCTTGGTCTACATCCAGTGTTCAATGTGGACCACCTTCAGCCCTACTTTCCACCATTGTTGGACACATCAGACAATGCAAAATAACTCACACCAATTGAGTTAAACCCAGACTACATGGAACAAGAAACGTGTGAAGACCTAACCTAGGGTCCTACAACTAGAACTATATTCATTTAACTTAATCACGATAATAAGTAAAATAACATATTTATAGGTCAACATTTATTTGATTATAACATTCAATTAAAATCCATTTGCAACATATTTAAGTAATAAATTTCATTGTCAATAATTTATATGAGTAATCAATAATCGAAGAACACATGTTTCAGTATCTTGGTTGAGATGCCCTTTGATTTATGTTGAGATGCTCCTGCTACATTACCCGACTGGATTACCTCCCAGCCAACTAGGATTGATTTCCTAGCCCAGGGAACCTCCACAGGCTCCCTAGCCCTCTGAGCCCAAGTCCAACAATTATTAATACTCAAATCAAAATAATGCACCTTACAGTGCCCCATACTCTAATTAACAGTACACTAGTGGAACAGATGTTGAGACCTCGTCACAGAGAAGTTTAATTAAAAACGTGTTATAAGATGTGGCTATTTGGCCAATACTTGGTAGGTACATAAATTCCAGAACATGAATTAACTAAGTACAACTCGAAGACCAGAATTTGAGTCCAATTATGTAGCTTCTCTTATGACAAAACAACAACCATACCATTCATGGATTCCATAACCATTATAGGGAGGACCAACCTGGTAAGGAGACAATGATTTGACATTGGAGAAAAACTTGGATATGCACGCCAAGCAATAGCTGAGGAGAGGACAAATTTACCTGCAAATTATCACCAAAAAAAATCATTGAATTAGAATACACAATAAGAAATTGAGTAACACAAGGTAGAACTAGTAAATGCAAGGGAAATAAGAGTTCGTCGAGCCAAATCAAGATAGCATGGAGAAGTCTAAGTCAAACAAAAAAACCAAGTATTTAAAGGGTCACCCTCTAGACTATGTAACCAGTAGCCAAGGGACATAACTAGAATGGTGAAACAGCTTACCAACCAATTAAGCCGAGCCAAGAACCCTAAGTTTCAGAAATGGTGGTCAAACGCACGGTGAGGAATGCCTGAAATGTTCACAGGAATACCTACCCTTGTTTTCTGTTGAACCTGGTCCTCATACATGCACAGGAAGTCAAAGTGAAATTAAGATTCTTATTTTACAAACAAAAACAAAAAAAAATTGGACGTTGAAATCAACCTGGATGGCCAGATATTAATACCATACTTACCCAAAACAGAGAACCTACCAAGGGGGTACCTACTAGTTGGTAAAATTGCATATTACCACGAAATAAAGGAGATTCTAGTTTCCCAACACTTGTAGGAGGCGACACAGTTTTTGTCCCAGGGGGAAAAACCCTCTCTGGCACGTTGGCGCCTCCAGATGCGAAAATGGCAGTGTGAAACCCTTAGGGAAAGTAATTCATGATTAGGGTTGGAAAGGCGGGATATCCACCATTGATCTTCCTAAAACTCTAATCTACCATAGGTTGGATGTGATGTGGCTAGTGTATAGGAGGGCCACATGGGTTTCGATGAGGTGGATGTAGTGGATAAGGCCACAACTTCCCAATACCTATGCGATAGAAGAAAATAAAATAATTAGAATTACCTTGAATCTAATAAAGTATAGCGAAAAATATGTTGTGGTTCAACAAGTAGTTCATACTAGAGACATTAAACTGTTAATGTTATAGATCATTGGATAAGGAATTGCCTTATCAGAGAGAAAGCCAACAAAGAAAAACTCCAGTAAAGCATCTCCACTATTGGGTAAATTAACCTAGTCGCAATGATTCTACAATTAACCATGCTACATGTAGTTGGAACGAACGACAAGGTGCTCTATCAATACTAAAAGGCACCCAGATGCACAAAGACACAATAATCTTATAAAAACACAGTCACCATTTCTCTCTCTCTCTCACTCTCTCTCTCTCTCTATAGATATACATATATATATATATATATATCTGTGTGTGTGTGTGTGTATTATTTTTACTCTGAATTAATCTTCATATTTTTATAACATGTCTATAAGAAATTGGACCACTGAATAAAATAGGAAAAAAAATGTAATTCTACAGATGAAATAAGCATTCACATTTTTGGACTCGGTCATAAAGGAAATACAATTAATGGAAATTCGGCAAACCACAAAAGGGTATCCATACCCCTTAAATTCGAATAAAACACACTACACAAGATATATAGGTATATTTTGTAGGTACATAAATCCTTTTTTGTTCGAAAGAACTTAGCATATAAAATCTGAAACCAGCCAAACTATAAATATACCAACAACGAGCGCAGTGCGCATACATTCAACAAAAAGGAAGAAAAACACCTCTTTAGTTACCAACTAGTAGAGTGTGAACTTAATGGAGGAAAGTATTTACTTAAATAAGTATTATGGTTTTACATCTATACCAACGACATAACTCCTAACTATAAATACAATGTTTAGCAAAAGGAACATTAATAATACTCGGATCATTCTAATGTGCCTTACAATGCGCCATACTCTAATTAACAGATCATTGGTGGAACAGAGGTTGAGACCTCATCACAGATAAGTTTAGTTAAAAAAGTGTTTAAAAGATGTATCCATCTAGCCAATACCCGGTAGGTACATAAATTTTGGAGCATGAATTAACTAAGTAGAACTCGAAGACCAGAATTTGAGTCCAATTTTGTAGCTTCTCTTGTGACAGAACAACAACCATACCATTTATGGATTCCATGTCCAAAGGGAGGACCAACCTGGTAAGGAGACCACGATTTGACATTTCAGGAAAACTTAGATATGCACGTCAGGCAGTAATCGAGGAGAGGACAACTTTACCTACAAATTATCACCAGAAAAAACACTGAATTAGAATACAAAATAAGAAATTGAGTAATCCATTCAAGAAAAATATAAACCCCAACAAAGATCAGGGTTAGAATATACTTGCGCAAATCTATAGGGTAGAATGAGTAAATCCGAGGGAAATAGGAATTCGTCGAGCCAAATCCAGGTGACATGGATAAGTCTAAGTCAAACAACAAAACTAAGTATTTAAAGGGTCGTCCTCTAGACTATGTAACCAAT
The DNA here is from genome assembly GCA_034641835.2 of Pinus albicaulis. Classification (NCBI taxonomy): domain Eukaryota; kingdom Viridiplantae; phylum Streptophyta; class Pinopsida; order Pinales; family Pinaceae; genus Pinus; species Pinus albicaulis. The sequence goes on along the minus strand of CM076582.1, from coordinate 833,459,384 downwards.
AGCCAAGGGACATAACTAGAATGGTGAAACAACTTACCGAGCAAGTAAGGCGAGCCAAGAACCCTAATTTTAGGAAATAGTGGTCAAGCACACATTAAGGGATGACTGGAATGTTCAAAGGAATCCCTAATCTTGTTGTCTGCCAAACTTGGTCCTCATACCTGCACAGGAAGACGAAGTGCAATTAATATTCTTGTTTTACCAAAAAAATTGTTGCACGTTGAAATTAGCCTAGGTGGCCAAATAATAATACCATACTTACCCAAAACAGAGAAGCTACCAAGGGGAGACCTGCTCATTAGTAAAAATCCATCTTGCCATGAAATCAAGGATATTCTAGTTTCCCAACACCTGTAGGAGTTGGCACAATTTTTATTGCAGGGGACCAAACCCTCTCTGGCACATTGGTGCCTCCAGATGTGAAAATGGCAGTGTGAAACCCTTAGAGCAAGGAAATCAGGATTAGGGTTGGAAAGGTGGGATATCCATTGTTGATCTTCTCATAACCTTGATCCACCGTAGGTTGGTCATGATGTGACCTGTGTACAGGAGGGCCACATGGGTGCCGATGAGGTGGATGTAGTGGATATGGCTACGACTTCCCCATCACATGCCTCCCATAACCTCATCATAAAAATGGTCACAGAGGGTCATAAATGCGCAAGGGTCATGGAATCATCTGGGTTATGGATCCCACAAAACCATTCAAAAATTAACATAAGGTTAATATAAAAGGTTGAGATGCACAGACATGGGGGGAATTATGAATGTAGAGGGGTGTTCATTTAAATTGGAACAATTGAAAACATATTGTGACTTTCATATAGGGAAGGAGATTCACAATTAGGGTCACCACATATATATACAATGTGTTAACACACTTTAATATCTCTAATCAGTAAATATCACCAAGGTACCTTGATAGAATTAAACGAGGATCAACACAACCATATTGATCTATTCAACAATACATGAGAGGAATTAGGAATATAAGTATGTGTAAACGAACAAAAAAAATACTGGAATTGGGGTCCTTAACACATGTAAATAAATACCTGCAAAGAATCTTGTTGTAGGTGCTTGATCCTACTCTTCCTTGCTTGCTCCTTCCTTCCTCTTGCCTTCTTTGACTTTCTTGATCCAATTCCAAAGTTCTCCAAGAAAACTCTACGTGTCCAAGAGTGAGAGAGAGAGAGAGAATAATAAGAGAACTCCAAAACTAAACTGAAAAAAGGTACCAACTGATCCTCAAAATCATTTTTCTCAATTAGGCCTCTATTTTCTTCTTTTTCCATTATTTTCCTTCATGTTCCTCCTCACATGAAAATTGTGACCTTTCACCTTCCTTTCTCCTATTTTCCATTATTTCATAAATAAATGTGTCAAAAATGTCATTTTTCCTTTCCAAAGCCTTAGTCTTTTCCTTTGTCAATTTCCTTAGCCATAGTAACCGAAATGAACATCCACACTAGGAGTTTTTGCCCAACATTCAGCTTGGAATAAATGTCCCATAAACTGTGGTTATTATTTTTCCTTTTATTAAATTTTATTACATAGAATTTTCATGAGGGTTGTTAGACTTCCCACTTATTCAATGCCAGCGCAAATATGGAGGGCATCATTTTCGGTGTTTTAAAATAGGTTTCCAACATATAATATAAATCACCACAATTATATTGCAGCACCTCACCATATATATCAACCTTTTTTTTATAATACGCACTATTCAAAATATATATCCGCTCATTTTTTAATTCATTGATCACCCAATGCAACCCTTCAAAAAAATTTCAACACACAACAATGACCTGTCTGCGACAAAGTTAAATTTCAACCATTCGCTTTTAAAATCATGCACAAAATTCAATGCACATATTTCATATCACATGGACTTCGAAAAATGGATCAGCTCACATACACCAATACCAAGTCAATTTAATGAATTTTATGAAGAATCATGCAGCCCATATACCAATTCACCATATTTCGGCCCCAAGAAACACAACATATGACTACATCCAACTTTCCACACTTTACAATAAGATTACATTATTCAAAAAATGAGGATTACACATACTATATTAGTGGTATTATCCTTCAGCACAACAATAGATTTCATAGGTAACAATATCGTTCTCCAGTGAACCAACATATTACATGGAAAATGGTCTCGCCCTCCAGCGCAACAACAAATTACACAGACTCAACAACGCGTAATCACACAATGAAATTGCATGGTGTCTAGAAAAGAAAAAATTTCGGTGTAAATCAAAATAGAAACAACTCGACCACATAGCTTACCTTCTATTATCATCAATAAAAAATAGGTTGGTCATAGCGGTAATTTTGAGATAGTTCAAGTGGGTTGATCAAATAAATTCATGAAAATTTTAAAATTTCATGGTTAGTCTATAGTTTTAAAGGGTCCAAGGTGTTTTTGTGTTATGTAATTTAGGTCTTGTCATAAGCCAATTTTTAAAAAATCACATACATCAGGTCCAATAATTCATTTTTGACATTTTTCACCTTTTACCTGAGTCAACAGTGATTTCTGTGCAAAACAGGTGATTTTCGCTACAGACTCACCTGACAATTTTGTAGCGAATCTACCAACATTATAATAGAATTCGCTACGAACTCTTGTTTTTCTTCAACGGTTAAGGGATTAATGATTTTTCAGTTTGTGAGAGGCTAGGGGTCAAATTTCCATCACATACTTACCTGTTATGAATCATAATTTAGTGTGTGTCACGCTTGGTCATCATCACCACCACATCATTTTGTTTTACCTTCACTTTTTCTTTTCTCAATTTAATGCATTCGAGCCTAAACACTTACCTTGTCATACCTATGAGTTGTTTCTGCAACCATTTCCGTGATGTGTTTATTCGATCTAGCTTTTGTCATAGTGATTTCCCAATTCTGTCCACAAACAACTTGTTGTCAAAGGTTATCTTTTGCAAGTGTCAAATTTCAAAGAAGGCGGCATTGTTTTGGAGGAGATGGACACACATAAGAAGACCAACAAGGGAGGCTCAGTGGTCAGGTATGAGCCTATGGACCTTAAATTGGTCATGGAGGATTCAATTTTTGCAGAGGCCTTCACCAATGTCGGTTGCATGCATTTATGCCAGAAGATACAAGGGGATTGTTGTGTTTTTTTTACTGCTTAAGAAATCAACTTCAAGAGTAGTTTCTAGGTAAATGAAGATGAATTTAAAAAAAATGAGAGATTTTACTTTCAAACAAGGATAAAATCACATTAACCTATTTCACTTTTATCACAGGTGTTACGAATTGTAGATTGGGAAATATCTTTGAGCTCTATTTTCAGGGTGTGTTTTTTCCCTATTTTAGATTTGTTTTTCAAATGCAGATTATAGACATATAGAGATGGTTAAAAAAAAAAAAAAAAGGTTTTTCTTCATAATTATTTTAGTTACAAAAACCTCCTCCCATTTTGTAACAGTTATCAATTATTGGGATATAGGAGCTCATTTTTGACCCCTAGTTTTTAGAAAAAAACAGGTCCATTTTCATTGGTAGATGAACCTGGTGAAGGTGAAATCGCTGCTTCTTGAGGAGGGTAAGATGTATTTTGAACCAAGTTTTCTTTATCATGCTCCATATCATCATCTCACATAGCCATGGACATTTTTTGGAGGTGGAAATTGAAAATTTCAAAATCTATAGTTTATCAAGCAAGTTCATAGCGTACTCCAGGCTTAATGCTGAGTTTTCGCTATGAACTCACTGAAGATTACTTTTTTCTATTATTCTAAATTTTTTCATAAAGGAGGTACGTAAAAGCATGTACTTAAATGTTTCAACTTGGTGGACACCCTCAAATGAGCAGATAAGTCAAACAGGTTGCATAAAATGTCAAATGAAGAGTGCTACAGACTTTCACTACGAACTTTCCTAAAGTCCTATGTTTTTGCAGCGAAGGAGAATTTCAAATTTTTTCAAGCATTAAAGGCATTTTGAAGAACATTATGATCCAGGTGACTCCAGAGACACACAGGAAAAATAGGCCTTATGAAAGCTCAAAAATAAAAGTGTTCAGATTTATTTCAAACTAGGACCAAAGTATATATCTCATCGTATACGTCATCCTGATCGCAACGGTGCGAACGGTTCGTTAAACCGATTTCTTATAAGAAAGTTAGAGCAGTTTGAAGTTTTGTTAAGGCAACGGAAGTGGGGCCCACAACATGCCACATGGCATCCCAGTAAGCAAGTGGACTCACATGGAAAGCCCCTCAGCTGTAGACACATGGCACTCCTCCATTTGCCCCTTGCCCCTGTAGAAAAGACAAAACAAAATGATATTTAATTTTTTAAAATAACTATATATTAATTATAGTTATTAATAATCAAAATCAATTTAAATATGGTAAATTGTCATGTAACAAAAATCATATTAAATATGGTTAAATTCCATATTAAACAAAACTTCCATTTTTGTTTTTGGGAGTCGTTACAATATGGAGATACAAATTCCATATTTTATATAGTTTGGAAAAACTATATTAAAACTAAAATTGGGCTTTAAAACAATATTGGGAGTCAATGGGATTTGAACTCAAAGCCTCCCAACAACAACTATCTTAATATGATAATGACAACCAATGTCCCATCCTCACACTTTATCTTATTCATCCTCACACTTTATTATAAAATGACATTCAAATGGTTCAAGGAAACCATGGAGAATGATAGAGAATACATGAGAGATGAGGGCACAGGGAGGCCAATGGAGCCGTGAGCAAAGAGAAGGTAGACGGACATGCATTTCGAGGCATGATGGTGCACAGATTTCGAGACAGAATCATTTTTGATGCTTGGAGAATCTTTTTTATTCCATGGAGGTAAAATTATTCCATGGAAGGTAATGGCAAGGTCGGACTCTCCTTTTGAGCAGTGGTTTTGCAGATTCCTTGTGGAGGAAAATCTTTAGGAATCTTGAGGGAATCTCTCAGATTCCTTGGAGGCCGAAATTCACCGGTGTCAGAATGAGGTCAACCTTATACTCATTCTTCTCAGAATTTCACAAGGATATCAATGGTGAGATTAGATTCTTGTTTTGAGTTGCATATTTCTAGATTCCCTAGGAGAAGCATCTTTGAGGAATCTAGGGGGAATCTAAAAGATTCCCTAAGGCCCAGATTTTCACTTTGTCAGAATTTAGAAAATTGACAGTCAATCCTGCACCTCTCGGTGACACGAGTTCAGTGGTGCAGTTAGATTTTCCATCTTAGCCTTATGTTTTTCAACCGCTTTTCAAAGTGGAGTTGCAAGTATAAGCATTTAGTGAGTGAGTAGTCGTCTTTAGGATATTCGACGCCACGAGATTGATGGTACAGCCAAATCCAGCAGTTTATGATCCTTTTCTTCAAATAGCTCCAGGATGTGAGGTATATGCAGTGTGATCGTGTACTTCTTTGTACTTATTTGCTATGAGATGCATTTTGTTGTATAGATCCCTGTTGATGTTTGATATGGGATCTTGTTTTGTTCTTGATGTGAGATGTAATTTCTATCATGAATTGTTATTATGTTGTTTGAGATCCCCTTGTTGCCATGTTGGCGGGATACTCATTGTCACATGTATGTTTGATTAAGATCCCTTTGTTTACATGATGGTGGGATGCTCATAGTCATTATGTGTGAGTTATTGTCATACTGATAGGAGTCCTTTTTTAGAGTGAGAGTTATTGTAGCAGAACATCTCGTGGAGAGATCCAGCCACTCCTGCATGAGGGAATTTTCCTTGTATGACAGAGAAAATACCATCCATGTACATCATCACTCTTTCCAGCACTTAATGCAGTGGCCTACACCATCTTGACACTAAGGCCCGGAGACAAGTCCCTCCTGGACGAACTCCGTTATCAATCTCTTATGTTGCTAGTGCTTGTTATGTTCCTCATCTTTACAACATACATATATGTTCATTTATGTTCATTAACGCCTTGATTAAATGGAATTCTAACAAATCAGTCGAAGTAAAAGGTCTTGGTTTAAAGGGTAGCAAAATTTACCCAAATCAAGTGGTATCAGAGCAGTCTTCTTTCAGATTTGGATTACAGGCGTGAACCATTGAACGTTCATTGAATTGAGCAATGGAAAATTTCAAAGACATGTATGAGACAATACTCAGGGTGTCCGAGAAAGTGGACATGTTGTACGAAGTATATGAGAAACAAGCAGTAGACAACATTGAATTAAAGACACTCCTATAGGAAGAGAAGGAGTGCAAACATCAATTGCAGCTTCACTTGCAAGCCACGACAGAGGCATTGGAAGAATTGAAGCGCAAAAACGAAAGTATTCAAACAGATCACGATGCATTGAAGGCACTCCTACAGGAAGAGAAGGAGGAGAAGCAGTAATTGTAGCTTCAACTACAAGCCGCGACAAAGGCCTTGGAGGAATTGAAGTGCAACGAAGGCTTAGAGAAGCCCTCTTCACCTATTTTAAAATAGACAGCTGAGGTAAACAATGTTGATTTCTCTTCAGTTTCATCTTAACCTGATATCATTTCTGTTGGAAGTGTGGATATCCCCCTTACAGGAACCAGTATGAGACTCCTCACCAAGATGGGGTACAAAGGGGGAGGACTTGGCATTCATGGCCAAGGAAAAACTCAGCCATTGTAGGTTTTGCAGAGACCTTGATATGTAGGTTTGGGATACACTGAAGGAGGATGATCAAAGGACATTAAAGGAAAATAGACATTGTTGAACTCATCAGGAGAAATTATTGATAGGAACACTTCACCATCATCCCATGGAATTGCATCTTGCAGTGAAAGATCTGAGGCAAGCTCTCATCACCTTGATCGTACCAGAGACCACCAAGGAAGGTATAACAAGTATCATTATTCTAGAGTTAATTTTGATTAGAAAAATGTTGCTAATCATGGACGTAAATCATGGCATCAAAAAACTTGTCATTTTTGTGGTTTATATAACCATGTCATTTTTGAGTTTTGGAAAAGAATGGTATCACAAAGGAGGATGAGGCATGAAAGGCCTTCTCCATAGAAGAAAAATAAACTATTTAAACAGGTCTGGAGGAATAAAACCTTTTGCAGTCGTTGCAACCAAAGTGGTCATCTAAGAGTCATGTGTTTGAGACTCTATCCAGAGCAGCACCTTAAGGACAAAGCGTCGGTGCATGAACCGGTTGAAACGATTGTTCGACAAGCAAACGTGCCACAAGGAGATGATCCATGTTGGAAATACTGAGAGGGGGGGTGAATCAGTATTTCTTTCAATTAGAGCATTAGTTAATCTTCAATTATTATCAGTGTTTGTACAATGATAGTAGCAAACAAGAGGAACAAAAATGCACACAGTTTTTAAGGTGGAAACCCACTCCTGGACAAAAACCACCTAATGCTTTTCTAATAATTCTTTTCAACTCCAATTGAAAATAAAGCTCCAAGTTCCTAGAATCTAGAAAAGCATTCTTCTCCAGCTCCCACTAGATGCACGCTCCAATGCCCGAGATTCTTTAGTAGTCAACTGAACGGATGCCTCAACACCCAATGAGCTACAACTCACCCTAGCACCACCCTACCACCCTATAGAAGAATAAAAGAATAATGGACTCCCGTACCAGGGAAAATGGTCCACTTTACAATGATATAGAATGATGTAGAAGAAGAAGATATACTAGACCATAACCCCAACTTTGACACAACCAGCTAATGATGATCCTAGACCTCCCAACAATGCCTCTTCAACCCTTGGTAGATAGACACTAGTACAATTTGTACAATAATGTATTTACAATGACTAAGTACAATGATACCTTTACAATGATTGTATGCAGTGCTGCCCACTTGAAGACTTCATATGATGAACTTCTTGATGTTTTTATGCACCTTGGTTGCTGCTCTTGTCATGCTACCCTCTGTTGCACCTTGTTTTTCTTTTATGCCGTAGAAATTTTGGTCCTTTGCAATCCTTGACAACACATGATCTAGCTTTTTCTTACCTTCTAGGAGCTCGATATTGAATCTGGTGTATCTCTATTATTTTAGATCCTCAATATCTGATTTTCGGTCTTGTAGTATTCCTCTGAGTCTTCTTTCCAATGCCATGGGTCTGACCCAATTTTTATTCTTCAAGAGAGATTTATACCCAATTTCTCACACTGCCCTAATTATGGACTGTTTCAGTAGAGCACACTTGTACGGCATGCCACGTATCATTGTTTCTTCATTTGCCTCTGAAATTGATAGAGAAACAACTACAGATTGTGCACTATCTGCCAAATTTTACAAAATTTCAATCCGATACTCAGAGAGATAGTTATGACAATTTTACCAAGGTCACTTCTTTGAGATGAATTTCAGGAGCCTGCAAAAACCCTTACTTCCACAGATCATATCTCCAAAAATATTGCGCAACTTGATCTGAAATTTTTATTGCAGCTTCCTCGGGATTTTGGCTTCACCTCATTAAAATTTCAGCTTCTGGGTCTTCGTATAAAAAAATTTAGAGCGAAAATTCCACGATGACCTGTTTCAGATGGCCGAATCCCATACATAAGGAGGAAATGAAGATCACAATTTATATGAATGCTTAAGTTGAGAGGAGCTTCAACAAGTGAATGTGGGAGGGATTTTAGGAGCATAAAAAATATTAATTATGACTTTTCAATGACCCATGCCCTAACCCCATGGGGTTTTAGCCCGCTAACTGGGGGTACAAACTTCAAACATGAATATCTCTCAAACCGTGAAGAATTACATAGCGTGCCATATATCAACGGAAACATCCCGACAAGTAGAAACCATCAAAAGCATTATTGACCTAGAATATATTAATTTGATAGGTCAAAATTCCCATGCAATATTGGGTTAGCCCCTGGTGCTGCTTGGGTTGACATCAATGACAACCGCTGATCAACAATCTCCCCCTTTGGCATTGATGGCAACACAAGTACTCCCCCTGCGATCATGACACCTCTTCCTACAACATTCTCTCCCCCTTTGACATCAATGGCAAAGGGTAACTCCCCCTGAAACACAACCATCCTGTGGACCTGTACACACTTCCACTCCCCCTGACACACAACCGTCCTGCAGACCTGTAATCTACTTCCACTCCCCCTTTATATTTTTAAAAAGGAAAATCTAATGAGAACTTGGGAGAATCCCAAGCTTCTGGCGAAGATATTCCAATGCTGGCAAACATTTAATATGTGATGCTTTTGGTGCTACTTTCTACTTGTCCAACTTCTTGCATAACATCTGGTTGGGAGGCTGTTACATATAGAAGACTACTAATCATAGATCTGTACAACCTTTGATCCACATCCTTAGATGAGTCATCTATGCTCAATTTGCAACCAAGTAAAGACATCTCGAAATAAATTTGCACCTTTGTAGCAAAATTCTTACTTAGTCGATCATCATTGCTACCAATTATTGTATCATCCTCTTTAGCTATTAGACATGCTTTAGTTGCTTCATCCAGAACATATATGTCGTTTGGAGCTCAACTTGCTGTAGCCACAATTTCACCATACACGCCTTTCCTGATTTCACATTTCATGGAGTTGAATAGTATTGTGTGTCCTTGATCACACATTTTTCCAACACTGAGCAGATTGTGATTCATGTTTTCAACCAATAGAACATTCTTGGCTAGAACATCTTTGCTTCCGAGAGTGACAGTACCTGATCCTATAACATTTGAAAATCCATCATTTCCAAAGGACACGGCTCCATCCTTCTTCTCTTTCAAATATACAAATTTATTTCTATCTCTAGTCATATGCGTTGAGAAACCGTTGTCAACATACCACACATCTTTCTTTTTTTGAGCCTTGAGAGCAAGAGCACAATTATCAGTCTTCTTCTTCTTCCATGTTTGTTCATTCTGTGGCTTTGAAGATTCTTCTGGAGGATTTTCAAGTCTGCAGTCTCTGGCTATGTGTCCAAAGTTCTGACATTTGTAACATTCCATATTATTTCTTAAATTTTCAAATCTATTAATGTTTCGTTGAGCCCTGGGAGGTTCATATTTGAAGAATCTCTTGGAATTGTATTGATTCATAGGGTACATGCGACATTCTACAGCTTTATGACCAAATTTTCCACATGAATAACAATAGCCATGAAAAATATGTTGGTACCTGGATGAAAATCTTCATAGAGGAATCGTCTTCCAAGGATGTGCTTGCGAATCTTGTCTAATGAAGTCTTCATGTATGTCAGATCTCATAGGTTCATTGTATTTTGTTGTAGAAGGTCCTACTTCTTCTTCTTTGTAACTGAGGCCAGTTCTGTCATTGTAATATCGTTGATTGTTGATGAGTTCTTACAATGCCCTTGAGCTGTTGGCATAGTTTTGGATAGTTTTTCCTTTCTTCACTTCCTCACGCAGCGAGACTACTTCAGCTTCTAATTCTTCCCTTTCTTGGTTGCTTTCTTCCAACTTATTTTGAAGTGACTCTTCAATGCATTTTGCTCTTCAATTTCAATTTTGAGACCTTGAACTTGTTCTTCAAGAGTTTTGGAACGGATCTTCTCCGCCTTGAGATCTTTTATAAGCTTGATTACTTCCTCATAAAATTCGTCTATGGTCCATCCTTCTACTTCGTTGTTTGATACCTCTTGCTTATTGTGCTTGGCCATAAATAATACTCTCTCATTGGCTTCTTCTTCACTATCATTGTCTTCATTGGATGATGAGCTATCTTCTTTAGAGAGAAAGTTCCTTTTGGATCCTTGCTTGTTGAATTTCTTAAAGCCTTTCTTTCTTTTTGAGTTGCCATTACTTTTGTTTGGACATTTTGCTACAAAATTCCCAACCTCATTACAGCTGAAACATATCAATGGAAGTTTACCTTTGAATTTTCCCTTACCAATTTGTAGTTTTCTCGTGAAGTAAGCATATTCTTCATCTGAAAGACCTTCTTCATCATCTCCCTTTTCTTCACACTTGCAGGTGCATGTCTTTTCAATTGAAGGTTGTTTATCGTTATTGGTTTTCTTAGATGCAAGTGTGAAAATTTTAGGGGTGAATTTTAGCCCAAAGGCGAATTTTAAGGGATTTTAAATTTTAATAGGGTGAATGTTTTATATAAAACCCATTTTCTATAGTTTTATAAAGTTAGCCCAATAATTATTTTAAAAATAATTAATTATTAAATATTATCCCACCAAAATAAATGCCCATAAAACTGGAAAAATGGAATTCGCTCTCGATTTTCTTTGTTTGGAGCAGATTTCAGTTGGATTTTCCTGGATTTACAGGGTCGGAGGGAGGGGTTGGAGCGATTTGCCCCATTTTTTGACTGGTTCGCCGAAATTCACTAGGTCGGAGAGGTGGTTGGGGAATTTTTTGACTGGTTCGCCAGAATTCACTGGGTCGGAGAGGTGGTTGGGGCTTGGAAGGGGCGTGGAAGTTGAATGTTGGATGTGTAAATCTACCAAATTGATGGAGGTCAGATCGATAGATGTGGAGATCGATGGAAGTGGAAGCTTACAAGATCTGGACGCATTGACCAATAACAACAACTGCACTCATTGATGAGGGCAACTGGTTATGGGAGACGGACCATGGTAGCTGGATTTAGAATTCCAAGGTCCAAGATAGCCCATTTCCCCGGTGCCATGGAGCTAAACCCGTGCGCGATGAGGAGTTTGGGCAGTGGTGTTGGCCCTTGGGTTGCAACTGTAATTATATTTTTTGCTATAAATTTGCTGAGTCCGAAATTCGAATGCCCTTTGCCTTCTTCAAGGAAGCGACCACCGATTTTGAACGCTCACGGACGGTTCTTAAGATATTTTGCTTATATTTAAATAAATCAGTAGGAGGCGTCTTTCGCCCATTGGAGCAGTACACCGCTTTAGAGAAACCATACTGCATGTGAGTAATTAAACAGATTTTGTTCCAACAGCAGATTTATTTTATTGATTGCGATATTAGTATATTGTGCTGAGCGTGGCGGTTTCGATGGGGTACCCCAAGGGGTTTTGATTTGAGTAGTGGGTTTAAAAGTCTAGGATTTGGTGGTTTTTAATGGGGCAAAGCTATTCTTAATTTTGTTATGTTGGGTATGTTGGATATTCTAGTGTGCATTACTATTCTGGCCACGAATCTTGGCAGAATGTGCAATTAGGATTTGATTATGGGTGTTCTTTTCAGGTAAATTGTGAGAAGGCAGAGTTTTGAAGTGGATTTGAATTTGAATCATGGAAGTTGAGTGTTGCAGCCCTCGGTCTTCTGCTCAGGGGTGTGAAGTTGACATGAAGCCAACAATGGTGGTGAAAGATATGCTTAATCAAGGATGCATGCAATATGGGTTAGTAATTGGATTCAAATCAATTCATTAAGACTGGGTGACAAGAATTAGATGCACTACTATTACACATGATTTTTTTAATATTTTATTTTTTTTTTCTTCATTTTAGAGGTTTTCTATGACTATAGATATAGAGAGAATCCCATAATACAATTTTTTTTAATTTGAAATTAATCTCCTCTCAGTCTCTTTACATTTTCTTCAAATCTTCAATTCGAGAGTTTTTCTAATGCTCTGAAGCCTTCTGGTCAGATTCTGTGCTGTTAGTATACATTAATTTCAAAATAAGCCTTTTACAAATTTTCCTTTCATTCTTTCTTCAATATTTTTACTCATGGAGCTCTTTTATTTTTTGGGTTCACCACGTTGAACGCATTTTTTCTACTTTGGGAATATCCTCTCACATGGAACCATTGAGTGGTGTAATGGCATCAAGCAAGCAATATAGTAGTAGAGTATTTGCTTGCAAGACAAGGATTCGAGACACTCAGATTCTAATGTTTGCTAGCTTGGTTTCAGCTACTGCCCTCACCGGAAATTGCCATTTGACGAAAGGTATGGCAATGTTCACACTACCATCGGAGATGCCAAATAAGGGCTACATGTTGTAATGAAGTCTTTGACTGTAGGCATTTTCATAATGAGGCCAAAGTATGCTTCTTTTTCTTTACTGCATTCATAGCTATTTCAAGTTCAACGGTTGCCTTTGGTTTATATCCTTGTCAAAATAGAACTAGAAAATTGTGTCTCTTCCAATTTCATTTGTGAGGGTATAGTATGGACTGAACTCATATTTGAACAGAATTCAATGGATGTCGATCCACTTGACAGACATGATGTACCTTGCCATGAATTGCGAAAGGTAAGGTTCTATCTTGTTTTCTAGTTGGATGTTATCCATTATAATGTTTGTCTTAATGCTCAGAGTTTGTGAGGATTATGAGCTTCAGAGAGAATGAGGGGCCACGGGAACACAAGGAATTCGATGGTTATACCAGCACACAGATGTTTCTCAGAAGTTACACCTTCTCCAGAAAAGAAACTGTGCCTCAGAAAACCAAGAAGTGTTTTGGTAAAGTTAAGGAGAAAATGTTCGGCATGGTTGTTCCAAAGAAGAAGATTAAGACTAAGAAAAACGCTTCAGTTATAATAAAGATCAGAGAAAAAATTGTGGACAGTTATTATGCTGCCATGGCTGCCATCTTCCACCGTCTGTTAGCTTGCACTACTAGTGTGGATGTTAGGGATCAGTCATTGACTGAAAACTGTTAGATGCCATTAATCTCTCTGGTTTCTTTGTCCATGGAATTTGGATTTTCTTTTATACAGCAGAGGTTTTCATATGCTGTAAAGAAGGGCTTGGTATGTATGGTGTTTGCTTTTTCAATCGACTATGGTATCTCTTCAGAGTTTTCCATGGATGTTTCCATAGATTAACACCTCAAAATATGGTATGTTTCTTTGTCTCTATTGTATGCATGCCCTTTGTTTGGGAGATCTTTATGTGTGAAGCATTTATCTTACAAGAACTATAAATATATTAGCATTGGAAAATGTAATACAAATTTTCAAATTTAGGCACTGAGTCATGGATGGTCCACAAGTACTTGGATTTTTCTTTGGTTGATATAGTTTGGAATTGAATAGACTGGCAGATAGGTAGAATGTAATATAAATTTCCAAATTTAGGCACTTGGTCATGGATGGTGCACAAGTACTTGGATTTTTCTTTGGCTGATATAGTTTTTCATTGAATAGACTGGCAGCTTGGTGGAATGTAATATAAATTTTCAAATTTAGGCACTTGGTCATGGATGGTGCACAAGTACTTGGAATTTTCTTTGGTTGATATAGTTTGGCATTGAATAGGCTGGCAACTTGGTAGAACCCATGCATTTGCATCCCACATCAAGAAGCAGAAAAATGATTCCCCAGAAGGTATTTACAACTCTAATTATCTTTGATTTTGTCATTGTTGTATTTTTTGCAATGAAGGCCTCAAATTTGGCTACTTGACCTGTTCAATGTTTATTGCATTTGATTATAAGATCTTTCATATAATTTTTTATACCATTTGAATGCTGTAAATAGATTTCTTATCATTTTGTTACATCCAGAAACGTGCTTTCAAGGTTTGAAATCATGTAATTAGGATTTAATGGCATAGTCAATTGATACTCCATGACAGAGAAAGAGACAATGGTCGTTATCATTGTTATGTTTGAATAGGTCATTACTTAGTACAGTATGAATGGGTTCAATGGTAAAGAATCTGTGTTTTTTTTCAAGGTTATATCCTCAATTTTGAAGAGGAGGGGCATTAGGGTATGCATATGCCAGTTAGATTTTGTTTGTGGATAATAGTGTAAGGCTGACCAGGTATTAACAGTCTCATTCTCCAAAAAAATTTGTAAAATAAAAAAGTTCACATGATATTAGCAGTCTCATTTTCCATTATACAAATTAAAGAGAAAATTTGAATAAACTAAACACTAAATAAGTTGAAAAACAATATAAAAATAGTGATGAAATGAAAGTAAAACTACCATACAAAACCATGATAAACTTGAATACTAAATTACCAGGGAAAAGGTTTATGGAATGAAAATGATTGTTGGGAAAACAGTTATAAGTAACCAATTTCAATTTCAGACTAGGACATGGCCACCAATTGACTCATACTCATCTGTATCATTTTTTTCAGTGTAGAATAGTTAATGATGCCACATTGAGATCATTTAAATCTCAGACATGTCACCTAAGGATGGATAAGATGTACACACTTTCAAACATGCACATGCATGCATATGTATTCCTTGTAATTAGCGAAGGTTTTTTAGGGTGTAACATCATAATATTTTCTGAAGGTACATTTGAAAGATGCAAAGGTTTAATTTTTATTCTTTTCAAAAGATAAATGAAGGTATTTGCTTGCAAGACAAGGATTCGGGACACTCAGATTCTAATGGTTGCTAGCTTGGTTTCAGCTATGCCCTCACCAGCAATTGCCATTTGACGAAAGGTATGGCAATGTTCACACTACCGTCGGAGATGCCAAATAAGGGCTACGTGTTGTAATGAAGTCTTTGACTGTAGGCATTATCATAATGAGGCCAAAGTATGCTTCTTTTTATTTACTGCATTCGTAGCTATTTCAAGTTCAATGGTTGCCTTTGGTTTATATCCTTGTCAAAATAGAACTAGAAAACTGTGTCTCTTCCAATTTCATTTGTGAGGGTATAGTATGGACTGAACTCATATCTGAACAGAATTCAATGGATGTCGATCCACTTGACAGACATGATGTACCTTGCCATGAATTTCGAAAGGTAAGGTTCTATCTTCTTTTCCAGTTGGATGTTATCCATTATAATGTTTGTCTTAATGCTCAGATTTTGTGAGGATTATGAGCTTCAGAGAGAATGAGGGGCCATGGGAACACAAGGAATTCGATGGTTACACCAGCAGACATATGTTTCTCAGAAGTTACACCTTCTCTAGAAAAGAAAATGTGCCTCAGAAAACCAAGAAGTGTTTTGGTAAAGTTAAGGAGAAAATGTCCAGCATGGTTGTCCCAAAGAAGAAGATTAAGACTAAGAAAAATGCTTCAGTTATAATAAAGATCAGAGACAAAATTGTGGACAATTATTATGCTGCCATGGCTGCCATCTTCCACCATCTGTTAGCTTGCACTACTAGTGTGGATGTTAGGGATCAGTCATTGACAGAAAACTGTTAGATGCCATTAATCTGCCTGGTTTCTTTGTCCATGGAATTTGGATTTTCTTTTATACAGCAGAGGTTTTCATATGCTGTAAAGAAGGGCTTAGTATGTATGGCATTTGCTTTTTCAATCGACTATGGTATCTCTTCAGAGTTTTCCATGGATGTTTCCATAGATTAACACCTCAAAATATGGTATGTTTCTCTGTCTTTATTGTATGCATGCCCTTTGGTTGGGAGATCTTTATGTGTGAAGAATTTATCTTACAAGAACTATAAATATATTAGCGTTGGAAAATTTAATATAAATTTTCAAATTTAGGCACCGAGTCATGGATGGTCGACAAGTACTTGGATTTTTCTTTGGTTGATATAGTTTTTCATTGAATAGACTGGCAGCTTGGTGGAATGTAATATAAATTTTCAAATTTAGGCACTTGGTCATGGATGGTGCACAAGTACTTGGATTTTTATTTGGTTGATATAGTTTGGCATTGAATAGGCTGGCAACTTGGAAGAACCCATGCATTTGCATCCCACATCAAGAAGCAGGAAAATGATTCCCTAAAAGGTATTTGCAACTCTGATTATCTTTGATTTTTTCATTGTTGTATTTTCTGCAATGAAGGCCTCAAATTCGGCTACTTCACCTGTTCAATGTTTATTGCATTTGATTATAAGATCTTTCATATAATTTGTTATACCATTTGAATGTTGTAAATAGATTTCTTATCATTGTGTTACATCCAGAAACGTGCTTTCAAGGTTTGAAATCCTGTAATTAGTATTTAATGGCATATTCAATTGATACTCCATGACAGAGAAAGAGACAATGGTCGTTATCGTTGTTATGTTTGAATAGGTCATTACTTAGTACAGTATGAATGGGTTCAATGGTAAAGAATCTGTGTTTTTTTTCAAGGTTATATCCTCAATTTTGAAGAGGAGGGGCATTAGTGTATGCATATGCCAGTTAGATTTTGTTTGTGGATAATAGTGTAAGGTTGACCAGGTATTAACAGTCTCATTCTCCAAAAAAAATTGTAAAATAAAAAAGTTCACATGATATTAGCAGCCTCATTTTCCATTATACAAATTAAAAATAAAAATTGAATAAACTAAACACTAAATAAGTTGAAAAACAATATAAAACCAGTGATGAAATGAAAGTAAAACTACCATACAAAACCATGATAAACTTGAATACTAAATTACCAGGGAAAAGGTTTATGGAATGAAAATGATCGTTGGGAAAACAGTTATAAGTAACCAATTTCAATTTCAGACTAGGACATGGCCACCAATTGACTCATACTCATCTGTATCATTTTTTTCAGTGTAGAATAGTTAATGATGCCACATTGAGATCATTTAAATCTCAGACACGTCACCTGAGGATGGATAAGATGTACACACTTTCAAACATGCACATGCATGCATATGTATTCCTTGTAATTAGTGAAGGTTTTTTAGGGTGTAACATCATAATATTTTCTGAAGGTACATTTGAAAGATGTAAAGATTTAATTTTTTTTCTTTTCAAAAGATAAATGAAGGTATTTGCTTGCAAGACAAGGATTCGGGACACTCGGATTCTAATGGTTGCTAGCTTGGTTTCAGCTACTGCCCTCACCGGAAATTTCCATTTGACGAAAGGTATGGCAATGTTCACACTACCGTCGGAGATGCCAAATAAGGGCTATGTTTTGTAATGAAGTATTTGACTGTAGGCATTGTCATAATGAGGCCAAAGTATGCTTCTTTTTCTTTACTGCATTCGTAGCTATTTCAAGTTCAACGGTTGCCTTTGGTTTATATCCTTGTCAAAATAGAACTAGAAAATTGTGTCTCTTCCAATTTCATTTGTGAGGGTATAGTATGGACTGAACTCATATCTGAACAGAATTCAATGGATGTCGATCCACTTGACATACATGATGTACCTTGCCATGAATTTCGAAAGGTAAGGTTCTATCTTGTTTTCCAATTGGATGATATCCATTATAATGTTTGTCTTAATGCTCAGAGTTTGTGAGGATTATGAGCTTCAGATAGAATGAGCGGCCACGGGAACACAAGGAATTCGATGGTTATACCAGCACACAGATGTTTCTCAGAAGTTACACCTTCTCCAGAAAAGAAACTGTGCCTCAGAAAACCAAGAAGTGTTTTGGTAAAGTTAAGGAGAAAATGTCTGGCATGGTTTTCCCAAAGAAGAAGATTAAGACTAAGAAAAACGATTCAGTTATAATAAAGATCAGAGACAAAATTGTGGACAGTAATTATGCTGCCATGGCTGCCATCTTCCACCGTCTGTTAGCTTGCACTACTAGTGTGGATGTTAGGGATCAGTCATTGACTGAAAACTGTTAGATGCCATTAATCTTTCTGGTTTCTTTATCCATGGAATTTTGATTTTCTTTTATACAGCAGAGGTTTTCATATGCTGTAAAGAAGTGCCTGGTATGTATGGCGTTTCCTTTTTCAATCGACTATGGTATCTCTTCATAGTTTTCCATGGATGTTTCCATAGATTAACACCTCAAAATATGGTATGTTTCTTTGTCTCTATTGTATGCATGCCCTTTGGTTGGGATATATTTATGTGTGAAGCATTTATCTTACAAGAACTATAAATATATTAGCATTGGAAAATGTAATATAAATTTTCAAATTTAGGCACTGAGTCATGGATGGTCCACAAGTACTTGGATTTTTCTTTGGTTGATATAGTTTGGCATTGAATAGACTGGCAGCTAGGTAGAATGTAATATAAATTTCCAAATTTAGGCACTTGGTCATGGATGGTGCACAAGTACTTGGATTTTTCTTTGGCTCATATATTTTTGCATTGAATAGACTGGCAACTTGGTGGAATGTAATATAAATTTTCAAATTTAGGCACTTGGTCATGGATGGTGCACAAGTACTTGGATTTTTCTTTGGTTGATATAGTTTGGCATTGAATAGAAATTTGTGGCAACTTGGTAGAACCCATGCATTTGCCATCACATCAAGAAGCGGAGAAAATGATTGAAGGTATTGCAACTACGATTATCTTTGATTTTGTCATTGTTGTATTTTTACTTGCTGAAGAGGAGCCTCAAATTTGGCTACTTAGCCTGTTCAATGTTTATTGCATTTGATTATAGAATCTTTCATATAATTTTATACCATTTAAGATACTTCAAATAGATTTATTGTCATTGTGTTACATCCAGAAACGTGCTTTGAAGGTTTGAAATCATGTAATTAGGATTTAATGGCATAGTCAATTAATACTCCATGACATAGAAAGAGACAATGGTCGTTATCATTGTTATGTTTGAATAGGTCATTACTTAGTACAGTATGAATGGGTTCAATGGTAAAGAATCAGTGTTTTTTTTCAAGGTTATATCCTCAATTTTGAAGAGGAGGGGCATTAGGGTATGCATATGCCAGTTAGATTTTGTTTGTGGATAATAGTGTAAGGCTGACAAGGTATTAACAGTCTCATTCTCCAAAAAAATTTGTAAAATAAAAAAGTTCACATGATATTAGCAGTCTCATTTTCCATTATACAAATTAAAGAGAAAAATTGAATAAACTAAACACTAAATAAGTTGAAAAACAATATAAAACCAGTGATGAAATGAAATTAAAACTACCATACAAAACTATGATAAACTTGACTACTAAATTACCACGGAAAAGGTTTATGGAATTAAAATGATTGTTGGGAAAACAATTATAAGTAACCAATTTCAATTTCAGACTAGGACATGGCCACCAATTGACTCATACTCATCTGTATCATTTTTTTAAGTGTAGAATAGTTAATGATGCCACATTGAGATCATTTAAATCTCAGACATGTCACCTGAGGATGGATAAGATGTACACACTTTCAAACATGCACATGCATCCATATGTATTCCTTGTAATTAGCGAAGGTTTTTTAGGGTGTAACATCATAATATTTTCTGAAGGTACATTTGAAAGATGTAAAGGTTTAATTTTTATTCTTTTCAAAAGATAAATGAAGGTATTTGCTTGCAAGGCAAGGATTCGGGACACACGGATTCTAATGGTTGCTAGCTTGGTTTCAGCTACTGCCCTCACCGGAAATTTCCATTTGACGAAAGGTATGGCAATTTTCACACTACCGTCAGAGATGCCAAATAAGGGCTACGTGTTGTAATGAATTCTTTGACTGTAGGCATTGTCATAATGAGGCCAAAGTATGCTTCTTTTTCTTTACTGCATTCGTAGCTCTTTCAATTTCAACGGTTGCCTTTGGTTTATATCCTTGTCAAAATAGAACTAGAAAATTGTGTCTCTTCCAACTTTATTTGTGAGGGTATAGTATGGACTGAACTCATATCTGAACAGAATTCAATGGATGTCGATCCACTTGACAGACATGATGTACCTTGCCATGAATTTCGAAAGGTAAGGTTCTATCTTGTTTTCCAGATGGATGTTATCCATTATAATGTTTGTCTTAATGCTCAGAGTTTGTGAGGATTATGAGCTTCAGAGAGAATGAGGGGCCACGGGAACACAAGGAATTCGATGGTTATACCAGCACACAGATGTTTCTTAGAAGTTACACCTTCTCCAGAAAAGAAACTGTGCCTCAAAAAACCAAGAAGTGTTTTGGTAAAGTTAAGGAGAAAATGTCTGGCATGGTTGTCCCAAAGAAGAAGATTAAGACTAAGAAAAATGCTTCAGTTATAATAAAGATCAGAGACAAAATTGTGGACAGTTATTATGCTGCCATGGCTGCCATCTTCCGCTGTCTGTTAGCTTGCACTACTAGTGTGGATGTTAGGGATCAATCATTGACTGAAAACTATTAGATGCCATTAATCTATCTAGTTTCTTTGTCCATGGCATTTGGATTTTCTTTTATACAGCAGAGGTTTTCATATGCTGTAAAGAAGGGCTTGGTATGTATGGTGTTTTCTTTTTCAATCGACTATGGTATCTCTTCAGAGTTTTCCATGGATGTTTCCATAGATTAACACCTCAAAATATGGTATGTTTCTCTGTCTCTATTGTATGCATGCCCTTTGGTTGGGAGATCTCTATGTGTGAAGCATTTATCTTACAAGAACTATAAATATATTAGCATTGGAAAATGTAATATAAATTTTCAAATTTAGGCACTGAGTCATGGATGGTCCACAAGTACTTGGATTTTTCTTTGGTTGATATAGTTTGGCATTGAATAGACTGGCAGCTTGGTGGAATGTAATATAAATTTTCAAATTTAGGCACTTGGTCATGGATGGTGCACAAGTACTTGGATTTTTCTTTGGTTGATATAGTTTGGCATTGAATAGGCTGGCAACTTGGTAGAACCCATGCATTTGCATCCCACATCAAGAAGTAGGAAAATGATTCCCCAGAAGGTATTTGCAACTCTGATTATCTTTGATTTTTTCATTGTTGTATTTTCTGCAATGAAGGCCGCAAATTCGGCTACTTGACCTGTTCAATGTTTATTTCATTTTATTATAAGATCTTTCATATAATTTGTTATACCATTTGAATGTTGTAAATAGATTTCTTATCATTGTGTTACATCCAGAAACATGCTTTCAAGGTTTGAAATCCTGTAATTAGGATTTAATGGCATATTTAATTGATACTCCATGACAGAGAAAGAGACAATGGTCGTTATCATTGTTATGTTTGAATAGGTCATTACTTAGTACAGTATGAATGGGTTCAATGGTAAAGAATCTGTGTTTTTTTTCAAGGTTATATCCTCAATTTTGAAGAGGAGGGGCATTAGGGTATGAATATGCCTGTTAGATTTTGTTTGTGGATAATAGTGTAAGGCTGACCAGGTATTAACAGTCTCATTCTCCAAAAAAAATTGTAAAATAAAAAAGTTCACATGATATTAGCAGTCTCATTTTCCATTATATAAATTAAAGAGAAAAATTGAATAAAATAAACACTAAATAAGTTGAAAAGCAATATAAAACCAGTGATGAAATGAAAGTAAAACTACCATACAAAACCATGATAAACTTGAATACTAAATTACCAGGGAAAAGTTTTATGGAATGAAAATGATTGTTGGGAAAACAGTTATAAGTAACCAATTTCAATTTCAGACTAGGACATGGCCACCAATTGACTCATACTCATCTGTATCATTTTTTTAAGTGTAGACTAGTTAATGATGCCACATTGAGATCATTTAAATCTCATACATGTCACCTGAGGATGGATAAGATGTACACACTTTCAAACATTCACATGCATGCATATGTATTCCTTGTAATTAGCGAAGATTTTTTAGGGTGTAACATCATAATATTTTCTGAAGGTACATTTGAAAGATGTAAAGGTTTAATTTTTATTCTTTTCAAAAGATAAATGAAGGTATTTGCTTGCAAGACAAGGATTCGGGACACTCGGATTCTAATGGTTGCTAGCTCGGTTTCAGCTACTGCCCTCACCAGAAATTTCCATTTGACAAAAGGTATGGCAATGTTCACACTACCGTCGGAGATGCCAAATAAGGGCTACGTGTTGTAATGAAGTCTTTGACTGTAGGCATTGTCATAATGAGGCCAAAGTATGCTTCTTTTTCTTTACTGCATTCGTAGCTATTTCAAGTTCAACGGTTGCCTTTGGTTTATATCCTTGTCAAAATAGAACTAGAAAATTGTGTCTCTTCCAATTTCATTTGTGAGGGTATAGTATGGACTGAACTCATATCTGAACAAAATTCAATGGATGTCGATCCACTTGAAAAACATGATGTACCTTGCCATGAATTTTGAAAGGTAAGGTTCTATCTTGTTTTCCAGTTGGATGTTATCCATTATAATGTTTGTCTTAATGCTCAGAGTTTGTGAGGATTATGAGCTTCAGAGAGAATGAGGGGCCACGAAAACACAAGGAATTCGATGGTTATACCAGCACACAAATGTTTCTCAGAAGTTACACCTTCTCCAGAAAAGAAACTGTGCCTCAGAAAACCAAGAAGTGTTTTGGTAAAGTTAAGGAAAAAATGTCTGGCATGGTTGTTCCAAAGAAGAAGATTAAGACTAAGAAAAACGCTTCAGTTATAATAAAGATCAGAGACAAAATTGTGGACAGTTATTATGCTGCCATGGCTGCCATCTTCCACCGTCTGTTAGCTTGCACTACTTGTGTGGATGTTAGGGATCAGTCATTGACTGAAAACTGTTAGATGCCATTAATCTGTTTGGTTTCTTTGTCCATGGAATTTGGATTTTCTTTTATACAGCAGAGGTTTTCATATGCTGTAAAGAAGGGCTTGGTATGTATGGCGTTTTCTTTTTCAATCGACTATGGTATCTCTTCAGATTTTTCCATGGATGTTTCCATAGATTAACACCTCAAAATATGGTATGTTTCTCTGTCTCTATTGTATGCATGCCCTTTGGTTGGGAGATCTTTATGTGTGAAGCACTTATCTTACAAGAACTATAAATATATTAGCATTGGAAAATGTAATATAAATTTTCAAATTTAGGCACTGAGTCATGGATGGTCCACAAGTACTTGGATTTTTCTTTGGTTGATATAGTTTGGCATTGAATAGACTGGCAGCTAGGTAGAATGTAATATAAATTTCCAAATTTAGGCACTTGGTCATGGATGGTGCACAAGTACTTGGATTTTTCTTTGGCTGATATAGTTTTGCTTTGAATAGACTAGCAGCTTGGTGGAATGTAATATAAATTTTCAAATTTAGGCACTTGGTCATGGATGGTGCACAAGTACTTGGATTTTTCTTTGGTTGATATATTTTGGCATTGAATAGGCTGGAAACTTGGTAGAACCCATGCATTTGCATCCCACATCAAGAAGCGGGAAAATGATTCCCCAGAAGGTATTTGCAACTCTGATTATCTTTGATTTTGTCATTGTTGTATTTTCTGCAATGAAGGCCTCAAATTTGGCTACTTGACCTATTCAATGTTTATTGCATTTGATTATAATATCTTTCATATAATTTTTTATACCATTTGAATGCTTTAAATAGATTTCTTATCATTGTGTTACATCCAGAAACGTGCTTTCAAGGTTTGAAATCCTGTAATTAGGATTTAATGGCATAGTCAATTGATACTCCATGACAGAGAAAGAGACAATGATCGTTATCATTGTTATGTTTGAATTGGTCATTACTTAGTACAGTATGAATGGGTTCAATGGTAAATAATCTGTGTTTTTTTTCAAGGTTATATCCTCAATTTTGAAGAGGAGGGGCATTAGGGTATGCATATGCCAATTAGATTTTGTTTGTGGATAATAGTGTAAGGTTGACCAGGTATTAATAGTCTCATTCTCCAAAAAAAATTGTAAAATAAAAAAGTTCACATGATATTAGCAGTCTCATTTTCCATTATACAAATTAAAGATAAAAATTGAATAAACTAAACACTAAATAAGTTGAAAAACAATATAAAACCAGTGATGAAATGAAAGTAAAACTACCATACAAAACCATGATAAACTTGAATACTAAATTACCAGGGAAAAGGTTTATGGAGTGAACATGATTGTTGGGAAAACAGTTATAAGTAACCAATTTCAATTTCAGACTAGGACATGGCCACCAATTGACTCATACTCATCTGTATCATTTTTTAAAGTGTAGAATAGTTAATGATGCCACATTGAGATCATTTAAATCTCAGACATGTCACCTGAGGATGGATAAGATGTACACACTTTCAAACATGCACATGCATGCATATGTATTCCTTGTAATTAGTGAAGGTTTTTTAGGGTGTAACATCATAATATTTTCTGAAGGTACATTTGAAATATATAAAGGTTTAATTTTTATTCTTTTCAAAAGATAAATGATCAATTATCTAGCAAATCTTATCTAACTTGCTGAATTCGTATATTGTTTTTGTTTGTGTTCTTGTATGTTTGCATTATATTGCTCTTGTTATTTATAGTTATTCTTGTATGTTTGCAAGTTATCTGTTCACTTTGTAGAACTGAACAAGATGCAAGAGCTGAGCCTTTTTAATTTTTGTTATGTGCATAAAATTTAGAGGTAAACACTATAATGTTTCTTGAGTTATTTTAAAAAGATTATGCACTGCCATTTTGCAGGTTCAACAAACCTGCGTTACTTGTGGTGTTTGTATGGGAAAGTACTTTTGTGAAAAATGCAATTTCTTTGATGATGAGGTACGTTCTTAATGGATTTTCAGGTTTAATAGCTATGGTTCATGAAAACAAAGAGCTTTACTCTCACAAAATTATAAAAAGATGGTTTGGATGTATACGCTTTTGGTTCTAATTGTGCTTGCCACTTTGGTTTTCCACGACTCAAAACAACAATACCATTGTGACGGATGTGGAATTTGCAGGTATGCTTTTCTCTTTATGCATCTGATGTCTCTTTCTTTGTAGTAAAGTAATCTTTCATGCTATTGTGAAATGTATTTAGATGTATTTCTTGCAGTTGACTTTAGCTAGTTGTTTTGGTTTTCAGAACTGGTGGCAAGGATAATTTCTTCCACTGTTATAAATGTGGTATGTTCTTTATGACTTCTCAAATTACCACTGCTTCTTCTCAAATTATCACTACTTCTTCCCTTGTTTCATTGTAGTGCGAGAATGATTTATTTGCTCGTGTACCTTTTTCTAGGATGTTTCTACTCTATCCTCTTGAAGGATTGCCACCCTTGTGTGGAAAAAGCAATGCACCTCGGTCCACAACTGCCCTGTGTTTTGAGGTAGGTCACACTTATCTGCATAGTGTAGTAATTGTAGTTTTCTTTTTAAAGCATAATTTAAATTTTAGACTGAAGTTATTTGGATATCTGAACCCTCGTTTGTTGACTCCTCTGCAGTATTTATTCGACTCTACAAAGGTTATCAGCATATTTCCTTGTGGTCATACTATTCACATGCATTGCTTAAAAGATATGCACGAGCATCTTCAGTAAGTTTCATATGTGGCCTGTTTTGTGCTCTGGCTCACAACCTCTTGAGATTTTCCATTTGTCTATAATTTTAGATTATACTTGTTTCTAGTCTATATATCTATAGTATCACAGAACTCTAGATATACTTGCACTGATATACCCATTGATGGTACCTTCTCTAGCCATCTATGGTCACAGTTTGGCGCAACTTTAATTTTATTTTAAGCGTCTTGCCATTCTAAATGTTTGTTTGTCTTTTGCAGATTTTCTTGTCCAGTGTGCTCCAAATCTGTCTGTGATATGTCTGAAGTATGGGAGAAACTTGACCAAGAGGTAGCTATTTTGTTGTTATATCATTACGATATATGACAAGATGAACATCTTGAAATCACCTTGTAATGGGTTCTATAAAGAGTGGCTTATTATATTTATTTTTGTTAATTTTGATTTCTCATATTTAAAACTTGCTTTCGTCAAATGGCAATTGCATTTTTAAGTTCCTTGAGTGGATTTTGATAACTTTCTTTTATCATGTAAGTTTCTTTGACTCCAATGCCTGAAGCTTATCGGAACAAAATGGTAAGATGTCTGATGTTCATGTGGTATGGTTTGGAGGCATATTTTAGAGCCCATTAGTAGCGTGAGAGAATACCTGACCACTTTCTCATTGGTCTTTTGAGCATGTTTGGATCTTATGCAATAACTGTGGAGTAACTTCTGAAGTAAATTTTCACATTGTTGCCCACAAGTGTCAAAGTTGCCATTCTTATAACACGTGGCAGACCAGGGGAGGTCCTTCTGCAAGTTCATGTACCTAGTCTTTGATATACTCAATGTTCAGATTCATGTATCCCTCTTTGCCACTTGTAAGGTCGCCTTAGCACTGCTTATATGACATGAAAAATAGATGTACTGCAACTTGCTATGCAGTGGCATTACTGTAAGAATTCATGGTAACCGCTGAGTTTTTGTGGCACTAATCTACGGTTTTTAACATCATAACAGAATTGATGCTATGTGCCCACTTCAACAAAGACCACAAGAAGGGAATTCTTTATCCTGCAGATCTCACGCCACGACAAAACAAGTAACAAATTATGTCTTTTTGCACATCTGCAGACCATGAAATACAATGGATTGAAGGTCTCTTTTTCTGTATGTGACTTAGTCTGACCAGATACGTGCAAGACTTAATTTCCTGTGAAATGAAGATGTATTTTCCCTTTTGGAATGGCATGTTAGCTCTCAAGAAATTGACGGGTTTACTGATTTCATTTTTTGTCTAGTGCTTGTTGAAATATTTTATTCGGTTGCACTGAGAGAAGAATGCAAATAAATTTGAATGTGATTCTCTTAAGAGAGAACGTTTAAAGAAACCAGATAAATCCATCTTAACCTAAGTTATGCTAAGAACAGATAAATCCATCTTAACCTAAGTTCTGTTAAGTCTTCTTAAAAGAAAGAACAGTAAAATAAATAGCAATGAAAGATAAATCCATCTCATGCCAGGATCTGATAACCAGTGAGAGGTTTATACATGGATTACAAACATGTATTTATGAATGACTATAAAAATAGTAACAGAGGTCCATTATAATAACAATTCATCAGTGAATAATATTTTACCATTTTTTTATCCATCTCAAGCTAGGATTTTTAAAGCAGTGAGAGCTATGAAAATTGTAATGGCAATTCATTAGTGAAGAATAATATGGCATGAAAAAGCAATGGTTATAGAATTATAAAAAATTCTATATTGGTGAATGAAATCAGGGTAAGTATTTTTGTTTTTTGGGTTACTGGATTCTTTCGTAAGTAAATCTAAATTTATCACTTACCTAAATTGGAAAATCATTTCATTTCTTGTTAGGCATACTGCCTCAAGCAATACTGCATGACAATGACTCAAGCAACAGTGCATGACAATGGCTGGTGCGACACTGTTTTATGTTTATATTTATACCATCCTTTACAGCAATCAAAATTAGACTCCCTTTCCACTTCGGTGCCATGTATGGAATTTACAGGTATTTGTAAATTCTACCATGAGCTGAGTTGGTTTGGATGTGCGTAGCAGATAGTGAGACACAACTGTCGGTTTGGAGGTGTATTGGGATTGTCGTATTGACTCTGCTCATTAGTTATTGGCGTTTTAATTTTTGTTTGACTTGTTCTGCTCATTGAAGAAATCGGTAGAGGCATGGGCCTTTGTGTTGGAGGATTGTTGAAACAAAATGATCTACAAAGATCCCAATTTGTTGAAACTTATCTCCAACCTCAATATCACTGCTAGTAGTAGCATGAGCAACAACACTACGCTTAGCAGAACTAGAAGAACATGTTTTCCAAACTGCACGAGAACTACTTCCCTCACAAGTCACCATGTGCCATGCTTGGTCTCAGTGGTTCTCTTCCTTCTACTCCTGGTTCAACTACCATATCTTCATTGGAACCAACACCCCGAACTCCACTAGACAATGATTCACCATTTTGTAGTAGTGATTCGCCATTTGTACTGGTGATTCGCCATGATTTTACAAGATAATATAATCTCATGAGAGATTCGCCAAAAAATTATGTATACATATTATATTATTAATAAAATCGCCTTCCATTTTTCCTATGTATCATGGGGATTCGCCCATTTATTATATATATAAATTTAGGGGTGTTCTTAAAATTTTCCCTGGATGCAACGAACGTAGTTTCTAGATGCGAAGTACCCTCTTCTTCATCAAGTCTCGTTTCATATGCTATGAGAACTCCATGCAATTCCTCTTTGCTGAGTTTGTCCAGATTTGCACTGTATTCTAAGACCGATACCTTTGGGTTGAATCTCCCTGGTAACGTTCTAAGAATCTTCCGTATAATAGTTTTCTCTTCAACTGGCTCTCCCAATCCTTCTAGATTATTGGTTATTTCATCAACGTATTGAAATTATGCAGCAATGTTGCAATCTTCTTTCATTCTGAGTTGCTCAAATTTTGCTCTACAGATTTGAAGCTTTGCTTCTTTGACATTTAAGTCACCTGCATATATATTCTCAAGCTTGTCCCATACATTTTTGGCGGTTTTACAACTCAACACCTTATGATAAGCAGATTCAATAAGTCCACTGATAATAATATTCTTTGCTTTTGCATCATTTACCAAATTCTTCTTACCTTGTTCATCTGCGGTTGATGTAAATCCGTTTTGAACAGTGTCCCATACTTCGTAACCTTGCGCTAAGAGATAGACCTCTATTCTTCCTTTCCAAAGTGCATAATTATTTTCATTGAATAGAGGTACACCATTCTTGGTATGCTTCCATGACCTCCTTCTGGCTGTTAAACTGCTATTGAAGGAACCAAGCTCTGAAACCAACTGTTGGAAATACTGAGAGGGGGGGTGAATCAGTATTTCTTTCAATTAGAGCATTAGTTAATCTTCAATTATTACCAGTTTTTGTACAATGATAGCAGCAAACAAGAGGAACACAAATGCACATAGTTTTTAAGGTGGAAACCCACTCCGGGACAAAAACCACCTAATGCTTTTCTAATAATTCTTTTCAACTCCAATTAAAAATAAAGCTCCAACTTCCAAGCATCTAGAAAAGCATTCTTCTCCAGCTCCCACTGGATGGACGCTCCAACGCCTGAGATTATTTAGTAGTCAACTAAATGGATTCCCCAACACCCAATGAGCTACAACTCACCCTAACACCACCCTACCACCCTATAGAAGAATAAAAGAAGAATGGACTCTCGTACCAGGGAAAATGGTCCACTTTACAATGATATAGAATGATGTAGAAGAAGAAGATATACTAGACCATAACCCCAACTTTGACACAACCACCTAATGATGATCCTAGACCTCCCAACACCGCCTCTTCAACCCTTGGCAGATAGATACTAGTACAATTTGTACAATAATGTATTTACAATGACTAAGTACAATGATACCTTTACAATGATTGTATGCAGTGCCGCCCACTTGAAGACTTCATATGATGAACTTCTTGCTGCTGTTATGCACCTTGGTTGCTGCTCTTGTCATGCTACCCTCTGCTACACCTTGTTTTGCTTTTCTGTCGTAGAAAGTCTGGTCCTTTGAAATCCTTGACAACACATGATCTAGCTTTTTCTTGCCTTCTAGGAGCTCGATATTGAATCCGGTGTATCTCTGTGATTTCAGATCCTCAATATATAATTTTCAGTCGTATAGTATTCCTTCCGAGCTCCTTCCAATTCCATAGGTCCCACCTAATTCTGGATTCTTCAAGAGAGATTTATAAATCTAATTTCACACCGCCCTAATTATGGATTGAGGATTTGCTTTAAAGTAGAGGATCGACTTGTACCTGCCACGTATCATTTTTATTCATTTGATTCTAAAATTGATAGAACGAAAACTAAAGACTATGCACTATCTTCCACTTTTTACGGAATTCCAATCTGATACTCAGAGAGAGAGCTATGACGATTTTACCAAGGTCACTTCTTTGAGATGAATTTCAGGAGCCTGAAAAAACCCTTACTTCCACAGATCATATCTCCAAAAATGTTGCACAAATTGATATGAAATTTTTACTACAGCTTCCTCAGGATTTCGGATTCGCCTCATAAAACTTTCAGCTTCTGAGCCTTCGTAGAAAAAAATTTAGAGCAAAAATTCCACGATGACCTATTTCAGATGGCCGAATCCCTTGCCTAAGGAGGAAATGAAGATCACAATATATATGAATGCTTAAGTTGAGAGGGGCTTAAACAAGTGAACATGGGAGGGATTTAAGGAGCTTAAAATATTAATTATGACTTTTCAATGACTCCATGCCCCACCCCATGGGGTTTTTGCACCACTAACTCGGGGTACAAACTTCAAACATGAATATCTCAAACCGTGAAGAATTACATGGCATGCCATATATCAACACAAACATCTTCGATGCAAGTGCCTTTTGTCCAGGTTATATTATTGAACCAGAATATATTAATTTTATAGGTCAAAATTCCCATTCAATATTGGGTTAGCCCCTGGTGTTGCTTGGGTTGACATCAATGACAACCGCTAATCAACAATCCATTCACTTTGATAGGTGAAAGATGGTTTTTCTAGATGTGTTAGCTTGTCGTAGCCTTATTTTTGTAAATCATGTGTGGCATTTCTTCATGTAAAAGTGATGATGTGTTTTTCCATCACTAGTTAAGCAACAATGATATTTTGGCCTTGATTTATAATTCGTGTGATGCATTTATTTTATGTAAAAGTGATGATGTGTTTTCCATCACAATGTGACAATGATGTTTTTGGCCTTGTAATGATAACTGGAGTGTGATTTCCATTTTTATG
Organism: Pinus albicaulis; assembly: GCA_034641835.2. NCBI lineage: Eukaryota > Viridiplantae > Streptophyta > Pinopsida > Pinales > Pinaceae > Pinus > Pinus albicaulis. The sequence goes on along the minus strand of CM076582.1, from coordinate 833,428,065 downwards.
TAAGCTTGACCACTGAGTATGTTTTATAAAATCATGGCAAGTATGGAAATGTTTGGGTCATAGTTGGTCATATTTGAGCATGTAATTTACAAGAGATTGTACTACAAGTTTGCAGAGGATGCAGGTGTCGGCTCATCGCTTAAGGCTCCGAAGAACAAAGGTGAAGGAGATGGAAGGGTGACCTTTATCGAGACACTTGTGGTGCAAACGTAGTACATAGAAATTGAAAATTATTGTTGATTCTTTTGGAGGACCAAAAGCTCCTCAGTGGGGAGGATTGATCTAGGTGGCTCCAGAGACACACACAGGACAAAGAGGCCATATAAAATCTCAAAAATCAAAGTGTTCATATTGATTTAGAACTAGGACCAGAGTGTAGATCTCGTCTTCATGATCGCAACAGTGTGAACGGTTTGCCAAACCGAGTTCGTATAAGAAAGTTATAGCAGTTTGAAGTTTTGTTAAGGCAAGGGAAATGGTTCCCACAGCATGCCACATGGCGTCCCAGTAAGCACGTGGGACCCACATGGCAAGCCCCTCATCTATTGACACATGGCACTCCTCCATTGGCCTCTTGCCCTGCAGAAAAGACAAAACAAAATGATATTTAATTTCCCACATAAAAACAAAAAAAATCATTAAAAAGATAACTATATATTAAATATAGTTATTAAACAATCAAAATCAATTTAAATATGGTAAATTGTTATGTAACAAAAATCATATTAAATATGGTTAAATTTCATATTAAACAAACCTCTATTTTTTGTTTTTGGGAGTCGTTACAATATGGAGATACGAATTCCATACATTATATGGTTTGAAAAAACTATATCAAAACTAAAATTGGGCTTTAAAACAATATTGGGAGTCAATGGGATTTGAACTCAAAACCTCCCAACAACAACTATCTTAATATGATTATGCCAACCAATGTGCCAACCTCACACTTTGTCTTATTCATCCTCACACTTTGTTATAAAATGTCATTCAAATGGTTCAAGGAAACCATGGAGAATGATGGAGAATACATGAGAGATGAGGGCACAGGGAGGCCAATGGAGCCATGGGCAAAGAGAAGGCAGGCTGGACAACAAGCGGACACTCAGTTCGAGGCATGATGGTGCACGGATTTCGAGACAGAATCCTTTTTGATGCTTGGAGAATCTTTTTTATTCCAAGGAGGTAAAATTTTCCTATGTCGGAATGTATTGAACTTTATATGCATTTTTACCATAATTTTGCGGGGAATGAAATGGCGAGGTTGGATTCGCCTTTTGGGCAAAGGTTTCGCAGATTCCATGTGGAGGAGAATCTTCAGGAATCTTGAGGGAATCTTTCAGATTCCTTGGAGGCCGAAATTCACTAGTGTGAGAATAAGGTCAACCTTATACTCATTCTTCTCAAAATTTCGCAAGGATCTCAATGGTGAGATCAAATTCCTGTTTTGAGTTGCAGATTTCTAGATTCCCTGTGGAGCAGCATCTTTGAGGAATCTAGGGGGAATCTAAAAGATTCCCTAAGGCCCAGATTTTCACTTTGTTAGAATTCAGCGAATTGACAGTCGATCCTACACCTCTCAGCGACACGAGTTCAGCGGTGCAATCAGATTTTTCCATTTGGGCCTTATGTTTTTCGGCCACTTTTCAGAGTGGAGTTGCAGGTGTCAGCATTCAATGTGTGAGCAGTCATTTTCAGGATATTCGATGCCACAAGATTGATGGTACAACCATATCGCAACAATTTATCATCCTTTCTTCAGATAGCTCCAAGATGTGAGGTATATGCAGTGTGATCGTGTACTTCTTTATCTCTTTGCTATGATATGCATTGTGTTGTATAGATCCCTGTTTGATGTTTGATGTGGGATCTTGTTTTGTTCTTGATGTGAGATGTAATTTCTATCATGGATTTGTAATATGTTTGAGATCCCTTTATTGCCATGATGGCGGGATACTCATTATCACATGTATGTTTGATTGAGATCCCTTTATTGTCATGCTAGCGAGATACTCATAGTCATTATGTGTGAGTTATTGTCATACTAATAGGAGTCATTTTTGCGAATGAGAGTTCCGGTAGTGGAACATCTCGTGGAGAGGTCCAGCCACTCCTGCGTGAGGGCATTTTCCTTCTATGGCAGAGAAAATACCATCCATGTACATCATCACTCTTTCCAACACTTAATGGAGCGGCCTACACCATCTTGACACCGAGACCCGGAGACGTAGTCCCTTATGGACGAACTCCATTATCAATATCATATGTTGCTAATGCTTGTTAAATTCCTCTTCTTTTCAGCATGCAAATATGTTCTTTTATGTTCATTAATGCTTTGATGCAATTCTAACACATCAGCCAAAGTAAAAGGTCTTAGTTTTAAAGGGGTAGCGAAATTTACCTGCATCACTTTAATCGATGGATTATATCGATGGATTAGTTAAATAATATCAATGGAGACTTTAGTTAATGAGAACACTCATCATGGAACGTGATTGGGCTCCAAGCTCATCATTTTTGGAGACATCATCAATTATGACAACACATCCCCAAAATTCGAGGAGCAAACCCTTGATGTCAGTTTGGTTGTTTTATTGCTTAGTTATGGGAATTTCCACCTCAGAAAAAGTGGTTTTACTCGATAAGTGTTATCATAAATGGATCATGTTGAAGTTGTTAGTGAAATAAATAGTGTTAGAGTCCTAGTAGGTTTTGAACTCTTGAAATTAAAAATATCACTAGATTCCCTCCTTGTAATCTGTTTCCTGTTTGGATAAGGTGTCTTTGGGAGAATTCGAAGGTCTAGCCAGCTAGTAGACTACATGTAAATATATCTAATTTTAGAAATAGGCAGATATGAAGATTAGAGGGGGTTGATTGATTTCATGCTACAAGATAGTTTTGTAATATTTTCTAGTCAGTAATATATAGTTGCAAAAGGATTCTATCAGACCTGAGATTCATCATGTGTTCTCATATGTGTTTGTCTTATCTATCTATTTGATTTTTATTCAGTTAAATTTATGTGTGATCACTTGGAATTCATGTTTAATCATGCTCCAATTTCCTGTATGCATATGATTTACTGTTCAACTTGTGTTTTGATGTGAATACACACATGCCTCAACTTCCATGTTAGATTTCTTTCATGTAATTGAGTTCCCTTTGACTCCATGCCCAATGGTAGATATTTATTCAAATCCTTCACCTGCATAAAAAAACATTCAAAATACACTCAGATTTAGCCATCTTTGCTTCCAATAATTTTCTATTGAATATCATATATTTCCTTGAGAGAGCCCTCTCAGGTTGGAAAGGCTAATTTCAAACTAAAGGTGGTTTCAAATAGTTACTCTAAATTGGTTTTTGAAGAAAACCATCAACCTTAATTTGGTGATAACATTTTCGTGCATCTGTTGAGAGTCGAAGGCACATTTTCCAGAAATATTGTGCTCAAGCAGAAATACTGAACTCTTGAAGGTAGTGGGAGCTGAGAAACAATTAGAAGGCTGTACTTCTACCTTGGTGACTCCATTCTTAAAGAATTTAGAAATTCAAAGCTTCATGGTCACTCCACTGCTTCAATATCAATATCTTGATGAAGTTCTAAGATGATTTCCACTGCAATAATAAATCCCATGTATGCTCCTATGGATCGATCTCACATCTATGGTTTTCCAAATCGTATGCCTCGTGTTTATTGGTCAACCCATCTTTCAATTGTCAAATGTGAAAAGAAAGATGATGATGTTCTGCATTAGGTTATGTAGATTGAGGGTTGAGTTTCTTGAATATTGTCTCATGAAGATGTTTATGGTTATCCTAGAAGACAAATCTAGTATGGTATGAAGAATTGAAATCACGAAGCTTGTGTTCTCTTAAATATTTCCATCAAATATTTTTTGAACATTATGGGAAGTCTCATCCTTTATCATCATTTTTTCAAGAATATTGCAATATTTGGAAATATTTCATTCAATATATTAAAATAATTCATGATGATGTAGAATGGATGGATGATGATCAGATATTAGAGGCACTTTATGAATTTTATTGACAAGCTAGATGTTCTGATGATCAAGAAATTTTCCAACAAGAAAATGTCTCTTCTGTAAAAATTATACAACAAGCATGTATATCATGGATTCAATATGATCTGACAATGTACTAAAGTTAAATACTGAATTGCTTCTACAAATATTTTTCAGAATTAAAAACACAATCGCCAATCACATGAAGCAAAGAAGAATCAATCAAGCCACAACACAGATATTTTCTTAGGGAAATATTGCTTCTCAAAACCCCACTATATTCTAATTTTTATTCAGCATGGATACATGAAACAATTACATACAACTCTTCTCACAATAGCCCTCTTGTACTCAGCTAATTATCTCACACTATCTCTGATAAAACTGCCCAATACTTAGCCAATTCACTGCCTCTAGATAGCCTGCCTGCCTTGCGCAATCCCTAATGAATGCAATCCCTATTATTTAGGAATTTTGGCCTTCCTTGACTGCGCAAGTATAATGGGCACTCCAATGGTTGTTAAGTTGCATGGGTTCAACCCAATAATCCTACAACTGATAGTCAACTTCCCTTTCACCTAGATCTCAACTGGGTCTCCACTAGAACTGACATGCATGAAGCTAATAATAGTAAATCCTCAGTTGCGTGTGAGATCACTGATTGTGAATTAATTAATATTTAATTCACTTGATCTCTCACTAGTGTATCTAACAATTACAAGTAGCACAACTGAGTTAAATTGTTCACAACCTGCATTAACTAATGCACCAATGTACTTCAAACTCTGTTACAACTAGAATTACTTTGCATGCCTCACCAACTACCTCTAACTCTAAATTCATGAGATAACTGAGTTTATCACACTCAGTTAACTATTAAAAGTTATTTTGAGATTAGATTACATTTTATTGTCCATCTTAATTAAGGGATATCTAAAATAGACATGCACCAAATTTAGCCCACACCAGTGTAGGTGCTGCTAAGACTTGTGATCCCACACTAGTGTAGGTTTTGCTTGGACCTCTTGGTCCCACACTAGCGTGGGTGCTGAAATTTCTTGTTGAACTTCAACACTCCCTCTCAACAAGAAAGGGATTATCCTTCACCCCAATCTTGCCTCTATGGTATTTGAATTTGCTCCTGGTGAGTACCTTCATCAGAATATCTGCATCCTGATCTTCCGTGGGAACATATTGAAGTAACATTATTCTCCTCTGCACACAATATCTAATATGGTGGTACCGGATATCTACGTGCTTGGACCTATCATGAAACACTGGATTAATCGAGAGTTTAATGCAACTATGACTATCACAATGTATCATTGTCAGATCCATCTGAGAACCAAACAAACCAACCAAGTTCTTTCTCATTCAGATAGTCTCACATGCAACTTTACTTGTTTCCATTGACTCTACTTCCATTGAACTAAGTGCCATAGATCGTTGCTTCTTGGTGTACCAAGAAACTGTTGTCGATCCTATGCTGAAGATCCCTCCTGATGTGCTCTTTCTGTTTGATGGACTGCCTGCCCAATATACATCTGTGAAGCCTTGAAGCTTCATTCCCTTTGTCCGTCTGTACCATATACCATACTTTGATGTGCCCCTGATGTATCTCAAGACATGCTTCCCCGCCTTACAAAATAGCTTGGTAGGCTTAACCATAGCTTGACTTAATTGGTTTGTTGAGATTCAACAAGAAGATCCTAGTGAAAATTATGCACCTACATTAGGATGGAGCCTCACACTATTTTTAGGTGGATGTATATTTATAGATGCATGAGAAAATTATATTTATAGATTATGTCTATTTATAGATTTCATTTCTATTTATAGATGCGTGTCGGCTATTATTATCCCTTAATATTAGTTGGACAATAAACAATAATCTATTCTCAATGAGCACTTGGAAATAGTTAATTGAAGTGGCAAATCAGTTAGCTATAGGAATTTCGAGTTGAGTGGTTGGTTGGTGGGACATGCAAGTGGACTTAGTTATAACTGAGTGATTCAAATTTGTAACAGATTTGGAAGTGTAGTTATGAAAGTTGTAAAATAGTTTAACTTAGTTAAGTGAGCTAAACTCAGTTGTGCTAGTTGTAACTGAATATACACTAGTGAGAGATCAAGTGAATTAATTATTAATTAATTCACAATCAGTGGCCTCACATGCATGAGTGCCCTACTATAAACTACATGCATGTCAGATCCAGTGGAGACCAATTGAGATGTAGGTGAAAGGGACAGATTGACTATCAGTTGTGAAATTATCGGTTGCACACATGCAACCACACACACATTGGATGTGCCCATGAGGATTGCACAGTCAAGGAAAATAGGATTCCATTGATTCATGGATTTCTATCAATTGGGATTGCACAATGGAGGCAGCTTGTCTGGAGACATTAAATTGGCTAAGTAACTTGCCAATTTTTGTATGACATTGTGAGACAATTAGCTATTGTACTGAGAGCTCTTGGATTATAGCTTTGTATGTAATTGTTTCATGATCCATGATATAATACATAATAGAAGATAGTGGGGTTTTTAGCTTTATGCTTTCCCGGTAAGTTATATGTGTTGTGTGTGATTAATCTTTCTTCGGGATATTGTGAAAGGTGATTTTTTTTCAAATTCCGCAAAGATTTTGTAGAAGCGATTGTGTATTTAACAATGGCATATAATTGTTAAATCAGGAGAATCCAGGCAATACATATTTTTTATTAAAATTTCTACATGGTATCAGAGCACAGGATATTTCAATTGTGAAGCAGGAGCTGAGTTTGTTGGTCGAAAGAATTCGAATTTGCAGAAAAACTTTCTTGGTGCTACAGAAAATTCAAGATCGAAATGGAATTCAATGGCTTGCATCTAGAGTATGCACTCAAAGGAAGCTCGAACTACATTTCTTGGAAGGACTGGATGGAGGTGATGCTGGAAGATAATGGCTCGAAGGAATTCATTGACAGTGATGTTCCTAAGCCTGCTTCGTCAGATGCTGCCAATCTTGATGCATGGCAAAAGAAAGTGGAAAAGGCGAGGAGAATTGGGTTGGAGGCAGTACGAGACCGCATTGTCTCAAGCCTACAAGGGAAAGCCACACCATATTCTATGTGGAAGGTTTTGATAGATATTTTCCAAAGCTGTAGCGACCATAGGAAATTGGTGCTCAAAGATAAACTCAGGAAGATCAAGATGGAAAAGGGCGAAAACATTCCAAAGTATCTCACAAAGTTTGTCCAATGTCGGGATGAACTGGGGAGTATGGTAATAAATGTTGCTGATGATGATTTGGTGAGCTTGGCTCTCTTGGGACTTCCTAAGAGTTGGCATAGTTATGAAGAATCTGTCAACGGACAGGAAAAATTTTCAGATTGGGAATGACTATGGTCGGATCTGGTGCAGGAGGAGTTCAGGAGGAACACCAAAGGTAGCTCTTCATCAAAGTATGGTGATGAAGAGGATTATGCTTTGTATGCCAAGGTGAAGAAGGGGAAGGGGAAGAAACTCAATTCTAAATCTGAGTCTAAAGGCAAGAAGCTGGGTATGTCCAAGGTGAAGTGTTTTCAGTATCACGAACATGGTCATATTGCTACTAACAGTCTGCAAAAGAAGAAGAGCAAGAAGGTTGTTGGAGCTGCAGCTGGTGAGTCCCTTGCATCATAATTTGAACTTGACTTCTCCTTGATCACATGTATGGTGTAAATTGCATTAGGATCGGTGTGGTATTTGGATAGTGGCGCTTCCTTCCACATAATGGGAGATAAGGAGCTTTTCAGTGACTTACATGAGAAATATATCCAAATGCATATAGAGATGGGCGACGATGGACGATACAGTGCGACCGACATTGGTACCATTACCTTTCAGAGGGATTCAGGTAAACCATTTCAATTGAAATATGTTATTCATGTTCCAGGTCTAAATAAAAACTTGGTCTCAGTCGCAATGTTGGAGGACAAAGGCTATGACATTGTTTTCAACGATGGAAAAGCTTTCATGCGACATAAAACAACGGATCAAGCCAAGAGGATATGGATTTGAGTTAAGAATCTCTACAAGATGGAGGTAGATGGATATGCTGCCATGATGGGCAAGGTAGAAAAAGTGGTGAGCCGGGATAAGGGCGAATTATGGCACAGGCGATTGGGCCATCTTCATCATGGAGCCTTGAAAGTCATGCAACAAATATCTACTGGACTTCCAATGGGAATACTTTCTCAGTTAGATCAGTGCAAGGGTTGCACCATGGGGAAGTATGTAAAGTCCACCTTTCATGAAAAGGAGAATCGTGCTTCTGGGATCCTTGAGAGAGTTCACACAGACATGTGTGGACCATTCTCGGTTGCTTCAACAGCAAAACATAAGTACTATGTTATTTTTGTTGTTGAATTTTCTGGTAAATATTGGATCTTCTTCATGCAGAAGAAGGATCAAACATTCTCAAAGTTCTGTGAGTTTAAGGCATTGGTGGAGAAAGAGTCAGGGAATCAAGTGAAGGCTTTGAGGAGCGATAATGGTGGATAATACATCTCTAGCGAATTCAAGAACTTCTGCAGCAAAGAAGGAATTCGAAGAGAACTCATAGCGCCTCATAACCCACAGCAAAATGGGGTCACAGAGAGGAAGAATAGAACGATCATGGGTACCCCACGAGCGATGTTGCATGATCAAGGCCTACCAATGAATTTGTGGGCAGAAGCATGCAACATTGTGGTTTATGTGAAAAATAGTTTTCCTCATATAGTACTTAGCATGAGTACACCTGAAGAAGATTTCTCTAGCAAGAAACCAAATGTTTCACACTTTAATATTTTTGGCTCATCTGTTTATGTGCATGTGACCAAGGACGCCGGGAAGAAGCTGGAGTCGACTGCTGAATTTGGGATACTTGTGGGGTACACAGAAACACCCCATAATTATCATGTGTATTTTCCAAACAGTCGAATGACTGTGGTGCGATGGGATATAAAATTCGATGAGGGGAAAGCCATGTGGTTGTCGCTTGAGAGGGAGCTAGACTTGCATGCAGAGGAGGAACTGTTGGTTCCCAAACATGAGTCTCTAGATGTGGATCAGCCATAGGAGGAGGTTCATGGAGTGGAGGAGTCCACTCACGCAGAGCCAACCATCAGAAATGGAAGAAGGTGTACCATAGAAGTTGATAGGCTGAGACTTGATGATGCACAGAATATAGGAGCCGCTACTTCACAGTGCAGACAAAGATATTCTCCTAACCGATTTACTAGATACATGCCTTTCATGAGAAAATGTATTGTGACTAAGCCATCTTCCTTTCAGGAAGCAGTGCAAGAGCCCACATGGGTAGATGCAATGGAGGAGGAGTGTGACTCCATTGTCAAAAACAATGATTGGGAAATTGTTCCATGGTCGGTTGATAAATCAGTGGTAGGTTCGAGATGGATCTAAAAGGTAATGCAAGCTGTTGATGGGAGTGTTGAGAAATATAAGGCCAGATTTGTGGCACGGGGCTTCTCACAGATCGAGGGGATAGATTATGAAGAAACCTTTGCACCTATCGCAAGGTATTCTTCCATAAGGACCATCCTTGCTCTCTCAGCATAGATGGGTAGGTGCATTCATCAGATGGATGTGAAGACTTTGTTTCTCAATGGGATCATTGAGGAAGAGGTGTACATAGAGCAGCCTAAAGGATTTGAGATCTTTAGCAGCGAGTCACATGTGTGCCAACTCAAAAGAGAGTTGTATGGGTTGAAGCAAGCACCCCGTGCTTGGTACACTCAGATAGACAACTATTTCACCAGACTGGGCCTCACAAAAAGTGAAGCAGATTCAAACCTATACCAAATTGTGGTGGAGGGTAAGCTTTTAACCATTGTTCTTTATGTTGATCATTTAATATTTACTGGTGATGAGCAGCTGATACACTCATGCAAGGAGGACCTTGCAAAGGAGTTCGAAATGAAGGATATGGGCCTCCTTAATTACTTCCTTGGATTGGAAATATGGCAACAAGATTATGAAATTTTTGTGTCTCAAGGAAAGTATGCAGGGGAGATACTGGGTAATTTTCACATGGAGGGCTGCAAACCCATGGATACTCCTCTTCCAGGAAACTGGAGGAAAGAGGATGTTACTTCTGGAGAGTTATTGGATGCTACTATCTATCGACAGTTAGTGGGTTCACTAATGTACCTAGTGAACACAAGACCGGACATTTTCTATGCAGTTAACCAACTAAGTTAAGCTACGGTTAAGCCTATGAAGCTCTTTTGGATGGCAGGCAAGCATGTCCTGAGATACCTGAGGGGCACATCGAAGTATGGTTTATGGTATAGACAGAAGGATGAGGTGAAGTTGCATGGCTTCACAGATGCAGATTGGGAAAGCAGCCCATCAGACAGAAAGAGCACATCAGGGGGGATCTTTAGCATTGGATCTACAACTATTTCTTGGTACAACAGGAAGCAGAGATCTGTGGCACTCAGTTCAGCGGAAGCGGAATACATGACAGCGAGTCAAGCTGCATGTGAGGCTATCTGGATGAGAAATATCTTGGTCAGATTTTTTGGTTCTCATTTAGATCCGACAGTGATTCATTGTGATAATCAGAGATGCATTAAAATCTCAATTAATCCTGTATTTCATGATATATCTAAGCATATAGATATCCGGTATCATCATATCAGAGATTGTGTGTAGAGGAAGATCATATTGCTTTGGTACATTCCTACGGAAGATCAGGATGCAGATATTCTGACGAAGGTGCTCTCGAGGAGAAAATTCGAATACCATAGAGACAGGATCAGGGTGAAGGATAATCCCTTTCTTGTTGAGAGGGAGTGTTGATATTCAACAAGAAGATCCTAGTGAAAATTATGTACCTACACTAGGATGGAACCTTATGCCAATTTTAGGTGGATTTCTATTTATAGATACATGAGAAAATTCTATTTATAGATGAGGTATATTTATAGATGTATGTGCAAGTTATATTTATAGATTGCATTTCTATTTATAGATGCATGTCGGCTATTATTATCCCTTAATATTAGTTGGACAATAAACAATGATGTATTCTATATGAGCACTTGGAAATAGTTAACTGAAGTGGAAAATCAGTTACCTATGGGAATTTCGAGTTGAGTGGTTGGTTGGTGGGACATGCAAGTGGACTTAGTTCTAACTGAGTAATTCGAATTTGTAACAAAGTTGGAAGTGTAGTTATGAAAGTTGTAAATTAGTTTAACTCAGTTAAGTGAGTTAAACTCAGTTGTGCTAGTTATAACTGAAGATACACTAGTGAGAGATCAAGTGAATTAATTATTAATTAATTCACAATCAGTGGCCTCACATGAAATTGAAGATTTACTACTATTAACTACATGCATGTCAGATCTAGTGGAGACCCAATTGAGATGTAAGTGAAAGGGACAGATTGACTATCAGTTGTAACACTATCAGTTGCACACATGAAACCACACACACATTGGATGTGCCCATGAGGATTGAGCAGTCAAGGCAAGTAGGATTCCATTGATTCAGGGATTACTATCAGCTGGGATTGCACAGTGGAGGTAGGTTGTCTGGAGATAGTAAATTGGCTAAGGAACTAGCCAATTTGTGTATGACAGTGTGAGACAGTTAGCTATTGTACTGAGAGCCCTTGGAGTAGAGCTTTGGATATAATTGTTTCATGATCCATGATATAATACATAATAAAATATAGTGGGGTTTTTAACTTTATACTTTCCAGGTAAATTATCTGTGTTATGTGTGATTGATCTTTCTTCATGATATTGTGATTGGCAATTGTTTTTCAAATTCTGGAAAGATTTTGTAGAAGTGATTATGTATTTAAAAGTGGCATATGATTGTTAGATCAGGAGAATCCAGGATATACATATTTTGTATTAAAATTTCTTCATGATTAACTGCATAGCAAATGTATGGTCTGGTGTTTAATATATACATCAGTGAACCAACTAACTGCCTGTAGACAGTAGCATCCACTACCTCTCCAAAAGTAACATCCTCTTTCCTCTAATTTCCTAGAAGAGGAGTACCCATGGGTCTACAGCTCTCCATGTGAAACTTACCCAGTATCTCTTTGGCTTACTTGCCTTGAGAAACAAAATTTTCACCATCCTGCTGCCATATTTCCAAACCAAGGAAATAATGAAGGAGTCCCATGTCCTTCATTTCGAACTCCCTTGCAATATCCTCCTTGCATGAGTGTATCAGCTGCTCATCGCCAATCAAAATTAGATAATCAACATAAAGAACAATAATCAATAGCTTACCCTCAACCACAATCTGGTACATGTTTTCATCAGCTTCACTTTTGGTGAAGCCCAGTCTGGTGAAATAGCTGTCTATCCAAGTGTACCAAACATGAGGTGCTTGCTTCAACCCATACAATTCTCTCTTGAGTTGACACACATGCGACTCACTGTCGAATATCTTAAAACCTTCTGGCTTCTCTATGTACACTTCTCCCTCAAGCACTCCATTGAGAAACACAGTTTTCACATCCATTTGATGAATGCGCTAGCCCATCTGCGTTGAGAGTGCAAGGATGGATCTGATGGAATAGTACCTTACAGCAGGTGCAAAATTATCATCATAATCGATCCCCTCGATCTGTGAGAATCCTTGGGCCACAAATATGGCCTTGTATTTCTCCACACTCCCATCAGCAACTTACTTTACCTTGTAGATCCATCTAGATCCAACCACTGATTTTCTGACCAGTCTTGGGACAATCTCCCATGCATTTTTCTTGACAATGGAGTCATACTCCTCCACCATTGCATCCACCCATGTTGTTTGTTGCACTGCCTCCTGAAAGGAAGATGGTTCAGTCATAATACATTTTCTCATAAGATCCATGTCTCTAGTAAACATGTCTGGAGACTATCTCTATCTGCACTGTGAAGTAAGGGTTCCTACATTCTCTGCAGCATCAAGTCTCAATCTATCAGCTTTTGTGGTGTGACTTCTGCCATTTCTAATAAATGGCTCTGCATGAGTGTTTTCCGCCACTCCATGATCCTCTCCATGTGGCTGCTCCACATCTTGAGGCTCATCCTTGGGAACCAAGAGTTCCTCCTCTGCATGCAAGTCCAGCTCCCTCTCAAGGGACAACTGCATGGCTTTCTCCTCATCAAATTTTATATCTTGTCGCACAACAATCATTCTGTTGTTTGGCAAATACACCCGATAATTGTGGGGTGTTTCAGTGTACCCCAAAAAAACCTCAATCTCAATTGTTGGTTCCAGCTTCTTCCTGGTGTCTTTGGTCACATGCACATAAATATATGAGCCAAAAATCTTAAAATGTGAAACATCAAGTTTCTTACCATTGAAAGCCTCTTCTTTTATACTCATGCCAAGTATCCTATGAGGACAATGGTTCTGCACAAATACCGCAGTGTTGCATGCTTCCACCCATAGATGCATCGGTAGGCCTTGATCATGCAACATCGCTCTTACTGCACCCACAATCATTTTATTCTTTCTTTCAGCGACCCCATTCCATTGTGGGTTATGAGGCGCTATCAATTCTCTTCTGTTGGCTTGAAGGGTCCTGACCAAGGTTCGGTGTGCAAGGTTTGCCAACAAACCCCTATACTACTGGCCCTTTCAGCAGTGACCTGCTTGCGCAGGTCACAGTCTCACCTGAAGTAGTATGGGTGGGTGCTGGAACCAAGTTTCTGCACCCTGAGAAAGGAAGGGTCAGGCAAGCAGGGCTGTGCTCTGTTCAGATTACCTCGTCTCTGCGCAGGGTCAAATATGTATCCAATTGCATCCACGTGCACTAGATCTACTATTATATGCTTTTCATAACATTAACACACCGTTACATACCCGAACAGAACAAATCTAGATTTACTTCAATACACAGAATTTCGCAGCATGATATAATCATAGCATAATAGATCCAATCATTCAATACACAGACCTTCGCAATGCAAAGACAGAGAAATGCATAACACGGTAATTATAAGCAATCCATTCAATAGTACTCACAAATTTAGATCTAATATTCTTTCATATTCATTCATTTGTTACCCTTACAATTCCCTTCCCAACCTACGCACACAGCAGCAGGGTCCGCACACAGCTGGACTAGGATCTCTGCGCACACATCCAGTAGGAGTCCGTTCCCCAAAAACCCCAACAGATTGCTTACACCACAGATCGCATCAATAGCTCATCAAATCCTACTTCTTACAATCTGAAATGCCTCTCTATTTATAAAAATCTAGCTTTAACATTCCTATGGTCCACAACCCATGGTTTTTGGACCCCTAGTTTTACCCTTTAACCCCATTACAATGCTTTCAGAGCTTTGACCCACCCCAAAACCCCTGCGCTATACTAAATATAACAAAAATAACCAAAATGGACCAGTTTCATAGCTTGTTAGGAGGCCCCATTCCAACAGTCCCCCAACACAATCTTGTGACTCATCCCGAGTCACTTTGGTGGCGCACCTTCAATCTGCGCACGTAAGGTAGCCAGGGAGCGAAGGAGGGATGGAAGCACTTCCTTGATTCAGGCCGCTGCATGTTGCACAATATTGATCATCGTTAGAAAAGCAAGCCCATCAAGATCTGGACCAATGCATTCCAACAGCCGGTGGAGGCATACAATGGTGGATTGCACATCATGTGCAAGCAGGAGTGCAGCATCAGTCCATGGTTTCAATTTTTTGTACGCAATCTTCTTGGAGTGACGAAGGTCCTCAATCTGGTGCATGGCGGCCAGGCACTGCGCATGCCCGGGGGGAGGTGTGGAAACCTGAATTCAATCTAGAGCATCTTTTTCCTGCGTCAATTCCCATTGGGCATGCTTAAGCATGGAGTGGTGTTGTGCTTTCGTCCATAGATGTGTAGCCTCTTCAAACAATTGGGCTCCCTGCGCCAATTGTTCCTGAATAATGCGTGTTGCGTTAGTGACCACAGCAATTCGTTGGGCGCGTTCTTCTGGGGTCAGGACATACTGCTTGTGCCTTTCTTGGTCACGGCGGTGTACTTCTAGCAATACGCTGGCAGACAGCATTTGTAGCTCTATAGTAGATAGTTGTGCTAAGTCGACTTGAATTTCCCCAGGACTTGGTTGAGAAGTGTGAATTGTGACAGTGCGGGGAAGTAAACATATGTTGCTTCTAGTGGGCGGGGCCTGGAAATGGTAGAGATGTCGTAGCAGGTCCTGGTACCGCAGAGTTCTTACCGAACTTGGTTCGCAGCTAATCCTCCCAGGAGACAGCCCTCTTGCACTCCTATTACTGCACTCAGCGTCTCCTGGCCCCCTTATCAATTCCTCCTGTGAGTTGGGATCCATAACAGAGAAACGAACATGATAAATTGTAGGAATAAGTAGAAAAAACCATAGTGCAAGTAGCCAATACCATTTGACAGTTGAATAAATAGCCCGAGCCAACATCTTCCAACCATTTGTGCCCCAATCGAAGCTACTTAATGGCAAGGTAGCTCATATGTGGCGCATACCCTCGATCGTGCTTATCATAAATGGTGATATTGATAATCTACCTCCCTTTTCTTGCGTTTGTAAGTGTCTTTTCGCATTAACTCGGGATGAGCTGGCATTCTTCCTTTGTATCCAAGGTCGCGTCCCTGTGATGTGAGGGCGTGGCTGATGCGTTGGAGGTCCTTCCATATTTCGACGGACGGTTGACACACGGTGAGCCTTCAAGTCGATCAGGAGTCTTTTCGAGGCATTTATGTTGATTGCGGAAGGAGCATTTTTGTGCAGGACGACTGCATGATACGTCTGTTGGTGATTTGATTCTTCAGTCGTCCACAAATCTCCCGGATACTCATAATTGTAGACAGGTCTATAATCTGGTTGGGCAAGGGCCGAACACACCCTTAAGTGTTGTGCACAAGCAGGTCACCACGTGGGTTGACCGATCTTGGGGCCCATCTGGCTAAGGGGGTTTCTATATGCAGGATCACCCTACTCCAATACTTCTTCTAGGTAGGGGAGACAGGTCCCTGCGTAGGTGCTTCATATCAGGTTAGTGGCAGTGCCTCGGACCTACATTCCGTGGACCCCTTAGGCTTCGTAGGCTTAAGAGTGTCCTCTGTGGCCTCTTAGCAAGGCAAGGTTCTTTCCATGATAGAGATGCGATGGAAGCTTCTGACGGTCCGAAAGCTGCAAAGTGTTGAAACCTCAAGCAGCCAGCTCTGCCAATTCTCCAGCTCCTCATTGGAGTCAGAAAAGAATTCACTGTCATTTTCCCAACAAAGCATCCCTTCATCCATGGGGTTAACCCGATCTTCATCTTGCGCAGTGATCATATAGATATGATCTAATTCTTCCTTCGTATGGATACGCTCGGTATACCAGGAACCTTCCACGGGATCCAGGGGTACTATGACACGGGTGCTTCCGCTTTCAAACACCATGCTTCATTTCTTTAGGTTAATAATTCCTCCCATGTCCATTGCCCAATCTAGTCCGAGAAGCGCAGGGTAGGGGTCCGCATCTTCAACTATCTCAATTACTTCAAAGTCAGCTAGGACCCTTGCCCCTGCAATGTCTACCATAACCTTTGGTAACCTACCCAAGGGAATGATTTTATGTTGGTTTTCCATGCGCAGCTAGATAGTGGATCATTCCAATTTGGGCTTCCCCATTCGTTGCCAGGTTTGCTTAGGTAAAACATTGGCATCAGATCCAAGATCCAAGATAACCTGATCCATTTCATAGTCCCCGATTTGTGCAGTTAGTTGCATTTATTTCCCTGTATGTTTATTAGAGCTGTGCAGTTTTTGCACGTCCTTGGTCTTAGGGATCAAGGTGGGCCGAGCTACGCAGGTATTCATTAAAGCCGGGAGGTTTCTTACGGCCTGCGGGTTCCTGAGTAATTTAAAACATGCCTTCAAAAAGGTCTCAATTTCTTCCTAGCTTTGAGACTGCGCAGGGGCTGCTGGTAGTGCATGCTCTTCGCAGGGTACCTCTTTGCTTCCCTTGGTGTCCAGCCCACTATGTGTTATGACCTTTACACTTGGATCTTCTTCTCTTAGCTCAGTTTTAACCCTCTGTACGTTCTGCGTAGGGGTAGGCTACTTTTCTTGCATTCTGGCTATCAAGATCGGGCAGTCTTCTACCTCATGGTCCAGTTTTTTGCAGTATTTACACGACGGTCAGGTGGGATTAGGGAATTCTCTGGAAAAGTGCCCTATTTCTCCACAATTATAACAGATTAGCTGACCTCTTCCTCAGCCTGCACTTCCTCCCCGGCCTCCTCTGCCTCGGACCGGTGATCCTCCAAAGTGCGCATTCAGTCTAGGCGATGCAGGGTCTGATTGCACCCAATATAAGTTCTCGCGATCTATCATTTAGTCATACATTCATAAATTCTACTCATCATGTCCTACAGATCGACAGAATCGGCACCATTGTTGTTTTAGCTCGGGAACATACGCACCCATCCGAGGGCAATGATTCGTATCGTGTAGGCCTGCTACCCGACAATCATCACACCATAACGCAAATATGCTTGATCCTGGGCGCAATAGGACAAGTTCCCTACTCACCCCTGGGCGCAACGGGCTAGGTCCTCCAGCTTGCATATAATCAGTCACTAGCGGGCACTGATCCTTCGTGTGACCAGACACTCGGCAACATATACACCAGAGATCCACGCAAATGTCTTTTCCTCATTCCTTACGCAGGTTCTATATCTCCATGTGCATAGCCCCGAGTTGTTCCTAGATCTGTTGTACCCCTGCTAAGGTGTCTTCCCGGGGAGCAGCTTCTAATTTCATAGTGGCCTCTGCAGCTTTCTCATGTGATTCAAAGGTCTACTGATTCATGGGGGTGCGTAGGTGAGGTAGCAACATGGCGATGAACCATTCCATATGTTTTCTATCATCGTACTCGAACCCTCCTTCCCTAATCACCTTCTTAACCATTGATCCGCCTCCCATACTGATTCAGATGCACCTTGCTTGAAGTCCTTTACGTCTACTACTAACTGGGAATAAGACTTTGGCTTGCAGAATTGTTGCTTCAGAGCATCCTTAATATCCTGAATGGAGGCGGTTCCATTCTGGGAAACATATCGCATATACCAGTCTAAAGCTCGATCTTTGAATGCTAAAAACAGTTGTGCCCTTTTTATTGTATCACTTGCCACGTTCTGCACAGTCCAGACAGAGTCCACAACAAGCCAAAATCGATCCATGTCCTCATCTCCTACCCCTTTAAAGGTAGGAAGTTTCAAGTGCGCAACCATATCACTATCCAGGGACGACGTTATAGGCGAATTCTTACCCTTAAGTGCCCTAGGTGGTGATGTAGCCGGTTCCTTTACTGGGATATAGGTGGCCCTTCCTCCATCAAGGTTGGTCCAATAATACTTACCACTGCACATCTTGCTCCCCTTTGGATCCAAGGTCATTCAGTCGGTATGGCTACACAGAATTCTCTTTTCGCACAGCAACTTCTTGATCAGTAATGGTAACATCCTTGGAAATTTACCCCAAAATCCTTTGAAGAATCTTCGCTCGGCCTCAGAGTAGGATACAAATTGATCAATGGCAAACTCTATCACAAAGCCTCCTAGCACACTATCCACCCAGTGATCCACCGTGCGTGTAATAGTGTTATCGGTTCTCTCCAGCTGTTCAAGTGAATCTGGAGTCCACTAAGTGACTCGCTCGTCCTTCCATTACTTTTGGAATTCTACCAGCCTGGCCAGCCACTCCTGGAGCTCAATTTCAAAGGTTACAAAGAATATTTCGTAGCTTTCAGTAAGAACATACCTATTTTTCCACCTCTCCGCGGTTAACTTTTCGCTTCGGTTTTCTCTTACTGCAAACTCCTGGATCTTCCTTTCGAACCAGTCCTCGATCTCTTTTCTTTCAGCTTTCCAGTATTCTCTTATCATTACCCGATCCTTTTCTTAGATCTCTTCGGGTCCCGGCAATGGAACCATTTGTTGGCTTGAGGGGTCTTAACCCAGGTTCGGTGTGCAAGGTTTGCCAACAAACCCCTATACTACTGGCCCTTTCCGCGGTGACCTGCTTGCGCTGGTCACAGTCTCACCCGAAGTAGCATGGGTGGGTGCTGGAACCAAGTTTCCGCACCCTGAGAAAGGAAGGGTAAGGCAAGCAGGGCTGCGCTCTGTTCAGATTACCTCGTCTCTGTGCAGGGTCAAATATGTATCCAATTGCATCCACGTGCACTAGATCTACTATTATATGCTTTTCATAACATTAACACACCATTACATACCCGAACAGAACAAATCTAGATTTACTTCAATACACAGACTTTCGTAGCATAATATAATCAAAGCAGAATAGATCCAATCATTCAATACACAGACCTTTGCAGTGAAAAGACAGAGAAATGCATAACACGGTAACTATCAGCAATCCATTCAATAGTACTCACAGATTCAGATCCAATATTCTTTCATATTCATTCATTCGTTACCCTTACAATTCCCTTCCCAACCTGTGGACACAGCAGCAGGATCCGCACAGAGCTGGACTAGGATCTCCACACACACAGCCAGTAGGAGTTCGTTCCCCAAAAACCCCAACAGATCGCTTACACCACAAATCGCATCAATAGCTCATCAAATCCTACTTCTTACAATCCGGAATGCCTCTCCATTTATAACAATCTAGCTTCAACATTCCTATGGTCCGCAACCCCTGGTTTTCAGACCCCTATTTTTACCCTTTAACCCCCTTACAATGTTTTCGGGGCTTTGACCCACCCCAAAACCCCTGCGCTATACTAAATATAAAAAAAAAAAAACCAAAATGGACCAATTTCGTAGCTTGTTAGGAGACCCCGTTCCAACATCTTCAAATTCATTCTTTGCTACAGAAGTTCTTGAATTCGTTAGAGATGTAATCTCGACCATTATCTCTCCTAAGAGCCTTCACTTGCTTCCCCGTGTCTTTCTCCACCAGTGCCTTAAACTCAAGAAACTTTGAGAATGTCTGATCTTTCTTCTGCATGAAGAAGATCCAACACTTACGAGAAAATTCATCAACAAATATCACATAGTACTTATGTTTTTCTGTCGAAGCAATAGAGAATGGTCCACACATGTCTATGTGAACTCTCTCAAGGATCCTCGAAGCTTGGTTCTCCTTCTCATGAAAGTTGGAATTTACATATTTTCCCATAGTACATCCCTTGCATGTGTCTGACTACGCAAGTGTACCACTGGGAAGACCAGTAGAAAGCAGTTGCATGACTTTCAAGGCTCCGTGGTGGAGATGGCCCAATCTCCTATGCCATAATTTTCCCTCATCCCGACTCACCACTTTATCCACCTTGCCCATCAATGTTGTGCATCCATCTACATCTAGCTTGTAGATATCCTTATCTTCTTGGCTTGTCTTGTTTTTTTTTGTCGCATGAAATCTTTTCCTTCACTGAAAAAAATATCATAGCCTCTATCATCCAACATTGCAACTGAGACTAAATTTTCCTTCAAACCTGGCACATGCATTACATCTTTTTTTTGAAATGGTTTACATGACTGCCTCTGGAAGGTAATGGTACCAATCTTGGTAGCACTGTACCGCCCATCATCACCCATTTCAATATGCATCTAAAGATCCTTCTCCTCCAAGCTACTGAAAAGTTCCTTGTCTCCCGTCATGTGAAAGGAAGCACCACTATCCAAATACCACACAGATCTCAATGCACTTGACAACATGCATGCGATCAATGAGAAGTCAAGCTCAAATTATGAGACCAAAGCCTCACGAATTGCAGATCCTCCAACCTTCTTTTTCTTCTTATTTTTTGGACAGTTAGTAGCATAATGCCCATGCTTGTGACAATGAAAACACTTCACCCTGGACATGTCCCACTTCTTTCAATATTTGGACTTGGATTTGGAATGGAATTTCTTCCCCTTTCCTTTCTTCACCTTGGTAGCCAAAGCACAATCTTCTTCATCTTCATTCTTCGAAGAAGATCCATCTCTAGTGTTCCGTCTGAACTCCTCCTGCACCAAATCTGACCACAGTCGTTCCCAATCTGGCAGCTTTTCCCTTCCATTGACAGAGTATTTATAACTGTGCCAACTCTTGGGAAGTCCTAGGAGAGCCAAACTCACCAAACACTCCCTAGTTCATCCCGACATTAGACAAACTTTGTTAGATATTTTTGCATGGAGTTGCCTTTCTCCATCTTGATCTTCTTGATTTTATCTTTCAGCGCCAATTACCTATGGTCACTGATGCTATGAAATATATCTGTCAAAGCCTTCCACATTTCATATGGTGTGGATTTACCATGGAGGCTTGAGACAATGTGGTCTCGTACTCCCTCAAATAGGATCATCCTTGCCTTTGCCACTTTCTTTTTCCATGCATCAAGATTTGCAGCATCTGTCACATTGGGCTTAGGAACATCATTTTCAATGAATTTCTTCAAGCCATTTTCTTCGAGTACTGCCTCCATCCTATCCTTCCAAGCAATATAGTTAGATTTTCCCTCAAGTGCATACTCCAACCTCAAGCCATTGATAGCCATTTCAATCCTGAATTAGTTGTAGCACCAAGAAAGTATTTCTACAAATTCGAATTCTATATAGTCACAAAATCAACTACTCCTTCAATATTGTGATTTTATGTGCTCTGATACCATGTAGAAATTATACAACAAGCATGTATATCATGGATTCAATTTGATCTAACAATGTACTAAAGTTAAATACTAAATCGCTTCTACAAATATTTTATGGAATTAAAAACACAATTGCCAATCACATGAAGCAAAGAAGAATCAATCAAGCCACAACACAAATAATTTACAGGGGAAAGCTTACTGCCCAAAACCCCACTATATTCTAATGTGTATTTAGCATCGATACATTAAAAAAATACATACAACTCTTCTCACAAGAGCCCTCCTGTACTCAACTAATTGTCTCACATTGTCTCTGATAAAACTGACCAATACTTAGCCAATTTACTACCTCCAGACAGCCTGCCTGCCTTGCACAATCCCTAATGAATGAAATCCCTATTATTTAGGAATTTTGGCCTTCCTTGATTGAGCAAGTATCATGGGCACTCCAATGTGTGTTTGGCTACACTGGGCACTCCAATGTGTGTTTGGTTACATGGGTGCACCCCAATAATCCTACAACTAATAGTCAACTTCCCTTTCACCTAGATCTCAACTATGTCTCCACTAGAACTGACATGCATGCAGCTAATAATAGTAAATCCTTAGTTACATGTGAGATCACTGGTTGTGACTTAATTAATATTTAATTCACTTGATCTCTCACTAGTATATCTAACAGTTACAACTAGCACAATTGAGTTTAACTCACTTAACTGAGTTAAATTGTTTACAACCTGCATCAACTAATGCACTGCTGCACTTCGAACTCTATTACAACTAGAATTACTCTGCATGCCTCACCAACTACCTCTAACTCGAAATTCATGAGCTAACTAATTTTATCACACTCATTTAACTATTACAAGTTATTTTGAGATTAGATTACATTTGATTGTCCATCTTACTTGAGGGATAACTAAAATAGACATGCACCAAATTTAGACCACACCAGTGTAGGTGTTGCTTAGACTAGTGGTCCCACACTAGTGTAGGTGCTACTTGGACCTCCTGGTCCCACACTAGCATGGGTGTTGAAATTTATTGTTGAAATTCAACATCTTCTTCGCTTGAAGATAAAATAGATCAGCAATTTGACAGCCAAGTTATATCCCATGAAATTTGTGAAAATTTACAGTAATTTTCCCAATCTTTAGATGATAAAGAGGAACATAAAGATGGTCAGTTACAAGGCTCTTCACTTTATCCATTTCCTGAACCTTTGAATGCTAAGGAACATGAAAATGGGCAGGAGCAAGGAAAAGCTTATGTGAAACATGTTTCTTTTCATCATGGGGAGGAGGTTGATTCCTTGAGTATGCTTAAAGGTTGTCATGAAGAAGAACTAATAAATAATAATCATCAAATATCTTATCTACAAGATTTTGTCACAGAATGTCTTCTTGCAGATTTAAATGATAAAAATATATATGTTTTTGCATAATGCTATGATTTGATCCAGGTGGATATTGGTGGCCACCCACCTATTCCACTTGGGGCCCCACCATTATCTCTTTCAGTTTTTTTTCACAACTTATTTTTAGCAATTTTTCGGGTCCTAAACTTCTGGAGCCATTTTGAAGCCCCAAACGGAGATAGTATGCCGAAGTTACGTCCCTGAGAAGTTGAAACACCAATTTACCCAAACGGGGCCCATAGTTTTGGTGCTTCATCTCCTAGGGTTAGGTTTTTGGACGTTTAAAATTCTCCATTGTTTCTCCATAATAAATAGGCCCTCGAGCCTCATTGTAATACAGTTCAGAGGTCTGTATTCGCCACATCTCTTCTCAGAGATTCGCTACCAGCACCCTAGCTATTTTATTTCCATCATGTTTGTAAGCATATTTCTGTGATTTGATGAAATGAAGCCTTATTTCCGTTGTATTTCTATGTTTATGGTTATTTCTGTATTCCGTTGCATTCCTGCATAAATCTGGATCAGTGGTATCAAAGCGGTCTACTTTTTCTCGATCCTTCTTTGCATGTCCCCAATGAGGTCGGGGTATAGGGATTTAGGGCTCGATCTGGTGGAACCTTTGCAAGATCAGCCTCGCAAACCCCGATGGACGCCAATGGGGGACGAAAAGAAATATGAGAGAGCAAGAGATCCTATAAAAATATTGCTCGAGGAGGCCCTCGAAAAACAAAGGAACGCGATGATGGATAACTTTTCCCAGATACTTCAACAACTACCCACCGGCGGCGCATCTACATCCAGAAGCCACTCTGGAGGTGCGACTCCCTTTAAGGTACAAGTAAACTTTGACATTCCCATATTTGAGGGTCAAATAGATGCAGATGTTGTAGATAGATGGTTGAATCTATTAGAAGGGTATTTCTCGGTTCATGATTTTTCCGACTGGGAGAAGATTATTTTTGCACTCCTCAAAGCTACCCCCCATGTCAAGGACTAGTGGGAAACCTACTGTGAGAAAACGGACGAGACAGAACCCTCTGTGTTCTCAGTTGTACCTACTTGGAATTCTTTCCGAGATGCCATCAAGGAACAATAATATCCTGTGGGGAGCTACGAGGACAAGTGCATACAATGGACCATGCTGCGACAACAAAGGGATCAAGATGTACATGAGCTAACGAATTTGTTCCATACCCTGCGCACAAAGCTGGTTATCAAAGATTCAGAGAAACATTTGGTGCTAAAGTATTGAGGTTGTCTGCACAGATACATTCAGGAGGAAATGGAGTTCCTCGACATCTCCTCGCTTGGTACGGCATACTGGTATGCTGCCAAGATTGAGCAGAAATTCAAACAGAAGAAGCGAGACTTTGGATCTGAGAATCAAAAGAAAGAGAAAGGTGCCCCTAAACCACAGAAAAAAGGACAAAGCCAAGGCATGGCGGCCCAATAAAACCTTCCAAAGACACAAGCAAAGAACAACACTGTGAAGCCAAAGAAGGACATGGGAAAGTGGTGTGAGTTCCATAAGATCTCCACTCACAACACAAGTGAGTGTCGGGCCAAGCAGTAGCTGGTGGCCTAGATGAGGGCTTTTGAATCAGATGCATGCTCCGGTTTTGAATCAGAACCTGACAAGGTGAATGAAAAAGGGAAGCAGATTATTGATGCAGAGCCCAACACCACTGTTGCCACTATGAAGATCCAAAAGGAGGAACCAGAAGATCCAGAGGAGGCAGAGCATCTCTTCCACTCCCAGATGTGGGTAAAGGGTTCCCTGCTATGGTTCATTGTCGAAAATGGGAGCCAAAAGAACCTCAGTTTAGCATATGTTGTGAAGCGGTTGGGATTACTGACCACAGCGCACCCACAACCATACACCATCAGGTGGCTTCACCAAGGACAGGATCTCTGTGTCAACCAACAGTGCTGCCTTCCCTATAACATCAAGCCCTTCACGAATGAGGTATTGTGTGACATTGCTCCTATCGATGTTTCTGATGTATTATTAGTCCAACCATACTTGTGGAAGAGACATGTTGTGTATGAGTCCCGACCTCGCGCTGTTATTGTTACTTTGGGAAATAAATTGTACAGGATACCAGAGGTACCACCGCCTCCCACTATCTCTTTGGTTACTGCAAAACAATGCAGTAAGCTCATTTCCCAAACCAAGAAATTTTTTTCCCTGATGATCCGCCCCCAGGGCAAGAATAAGACTGTGGCCATGACCTCTAGACATGGCTCCTCTGCATGACAACAAAAAATGGACAAGGTTGTGGAGGAGTACGGGGACATCTTCACCTCACCCACAAGGGTGCCTCTACACTGTCAAGTCAAGCACCCCATTGACCTGACCCCAGGTGTGCTGCTACCCAATGGACCGATCTATAAGCACTCTATTATGGAGAATGAAGAAATCAAGAGGCAGATTCAGGAGCTGTTGCAGAAAGGTCACATACGGCCAAGTTCATCACCTTGTGGGAGCCCAATCATGTTGGTACAGAAGAAGGATGGGACTTGGAGACTCTGTATTTATTATTAGGCACTGAACAAGATCACTATCCGGAATAGGTACCCGATCCCACGAATTGATGACCTTATGGACCAACTCAAAGGGGCAAAATATTTCAGCAAGATCGACTTGAAGTCTGGGTATCACCAGGTACCAATCGAACCTTCTAATGTGTGGAAGACTGCCTTCAAAGCCAAGGAGGGCCTTTTCGAATGGCTCGTCATGCCTTTCATATTGACAAATGCTCCGTAACCTTCATGAGTTTGATGGATGACATCTTGTGTCCATTCACCAACTCATTTGTAGTGGTATACTTAGATGACATTCTTATCTTCAGCAGACTTGGGAAGAGCACCTCCACCACATCCGAGA
Source organism: Pinus albicaulis (assembly GCA_034641835.2). NCBI lineage: Eukaryota > Viridiplantae > Streptophyta > Pinopsida > Pinales > Pinaceae > Pinus > Pinus albicaulis. The sequence continues at coordinate 833,402,102 of CM076582.1, read as the reverse complement.
AGTCCTCCAAACACTGCGGCAACACAAGTTGTGTGCCAATTTGGAGAAGTGCACTTTTGGCATGACCCAAGTTCAATATCTAGGATACATTATTGATGAAATGGGGGTGCATATGGATATAGCCAATATCCAATTCATTCGGGATTGGACAGCCCCAACCACCCTAACAGAGCTTCGCAGCTTTGTGGGTCTTGCTAATTTCTACTGAAGGTTCACGTTGGGATTCTCTCATATCACTTGGCCCTTGAGTCAAGTCACCAAGGGAGGAGCGAAAGAAAAAATCTATTGGTCAGAATCTCAACAGAAGGCGTTCGTAGAATTGAAACATCGCCTCTGTTTTGCCCTAGTGCTCACATTACCAGACTTGCAACAACCATTTGAGATCGAGACAGATGCCTCTGACTATGCTATTGGGGCAGTTCTTACTCAATAGGGGCATCCAATGGCATATCACAGTGAGACATTGTCCAACACAGTTCAAAAGTATCCCACTTATGAAAAATAAATGTATTCCATTGTGCAGGCTTTTTGACAATGGAAGCATTACATTTTGGGGAAGGAGACAATCATCCACACAGACCACCGACCCCTGCAGTTCATACAGACACAAGGGAAGTTGTAGAATGATCACCATCAGAAGTGGTCCACATATCTGCAACAATTTCATTTGAACATCAAGTACAAGAAGGGTAGCACCAATAATGTTATAGATTTCCTCAGCCGACCACCGATCATGGCCATAACCACTGTCCTCAACTCTTGTGGGCATGAAAATTCTGATTGGCCGCTTCTCTACAAGAGCGATCCAGAATTCAGCTACACATACAAGGCACTCTTGGGGGGGATGCAAGTTCCAAATTTTCACCTCCAAGATGCACTATTATGTCACCTGGGACACCTTTGTGTTCCTTCAAGTGAGCGTGCCAAGATGATATGGGAAGCGCACTACAGTCGAGTCGCTGGGAATTTTTGGGTCGAGAAAACAGTGGCATTACTGCAGAAGTATTTCTATTGGCCAAACCTTTGACAGGATGTCGGGAATTACATCAGATCCTGCACTACTTGCGCCATTTCCAAACCGACCATCAAGAAGCAAGGGCTATATACTCTGCTACCTACCCCTAGTCGACCTTGGGAATCCATCTCCATGGATTACATGTCAGGCCTTCCTTCTACTAAGCATGGAAACGACTGTGTTTTTGTGGTCATCGACAGATTCTCAAAGATGGCCATTATGGCGGCCTACAAGAAGAATATCACAGCAGAAGCCACTACTAAACTCTTCTTTGAACGAGTGTGGGTGCACTTTGGGATCCCACAGTCTATCATATCAAATCACGACAACAGTTTCCTCAGCACATTTTGGTCCAGCCTCTGGTCAATGTTGGACACCAAGCTCACCAAGTCCACAGTGTTCCATCCCCAAACTGATGGCCAAACAAAGGTCGTCAATAGGATGATTGTACACATTCTACGCATGTACAATTCAAAGTATCCACGCACATGGGATGAGAGCCTTCCCTATGTACAAAACAGTTATAACCGGGCTCTCCACAGCTCAACCGGCCACAACCCCTTTCAAGTGGGCTTGGGATTCCAGCCACTATGTCCCATTGACATAGCCATGCCATTTGCAGCTAATTAGGCTAATTCGGGTCATGTACAATCTGAAGCTGAAAAAGCAAACAACTTCATCGAGCACATTCAACACATCCGCCAATAGGTTCATGACATATTGGACAAAGCCAATGCTAAGTACAAGCAACGACATGATCAACATCGGGTGCCACACAACTTCCAGGTGGGCGAACAAGTGTGGCTACATTTGCAGAAGGAGCGCCTCACTGGACCCCACCGCAAGATTCGCCCGCTCTGATATGGGTTGTACACCATCACCAAGTCTGTAGGGAACAATGCCTTCGAGCTCAGTATTCCACCATTCATTGGTCTACACCCAATATTCAATGTAGACCGCCTTCGTCCCTACTTCCCACCTCTATTGGACACCTCTGACATTGCAGAAGAACTCACACCAAAAGAATTAAACCCAAACTGCATGGAACAGACCACCACAGATTGTATCATGGACATGCAAATCAAGAACACTCGCTGACAGAAGATCCAACTATATCGGGTTGTCGAAGCTGGCCAACTCCTGCACCAAGGCAAGTGGTTCACTAGGGACCAAGTTCAACAGAAGTTTCCTTATCTCATGGAGGAACTCAACGCAATGGGGACCATTGCTTCCTAAGGGGGGAGGAATGATCCAGGTGGATATTGGTGGCCACTCGCCTATTCCACTTGGGGCCCCACCATTGTCTCTTTCAGTTCTTTTTCACAACTTACTATTTTTCGCAATTTTTTAGGTCCTAAAATTCCGGAGCCGTTTTGAAGCCCCAAACGGAGATAGTATGCCGAAGTAACGTCCCTGGGAAGTTGAAACACCAATTTACCCAAACAGGGCCCATAGTTTTGGTGTTTCATCTCCTAGGGTTAGGTTTTTGGACGTTTAGAATTCTCCATTATTTCTCCATAATAAATAGGCCCTCGAGCCTCATTGTAATACAGTTCAGAGGTCTGTAGTCGCCACATCTCTTCTCAGAGATTCGCTACCAGCACCCTAGCTATTTTATTTCCATCATTTTTGTAAGAATATTTCTGTGATTTGATGAAATGAAGCCTTATTTCCGCTGTATTTCTATGTTTATGGTTATTTATGTATTCCGTTGCGTTCCTACATAAACCCAGATCATGATTGCTCCTATTGAAGATTCTCCGGAACATTCAAAGTCCTGTCTTGAAGATGATGGTACAAATCAAGGTATGCAATAGGGACAGATTGCAATTGTAAATGAAGAAGATGCTTCTTTTTCTGTTGGTCTTCAAAATCAGCTTATATTTCATTATTTTGAAGATCCTCTGGCCAATCATTTACAACCATCAAAAAAACTTATTTTCACATCATTTTTGGATCATGGGGGTTTTTTCAAATGGAAGTTTGAGTTGCCATATTTCATGTTTATCTTTCTTTTGGAAGAAAGTATGAGCAAAATTTTGTTGAATAGCCATCTAATTGATTGGTTATATTCACATTTTCATGTCGTTTGAATCCAGCATTTGATTTGCAGTTGTTAGAGTATGTTGCCATGTACAAAAATAAGCTCATAGGGATGAGAAATTTTTATTTTCAGTTCTCAATTTCATTATCAGTTTGTACAAATTTAGTTTTCAGCTTGGATTCCAGTTTTTTTTGGTCGCAAGTACTTCAAAGTTGTAGATGATCTCTTCAACAAGTTTGAGCCTAAGGTGAGGGCCATAAAGACTTGGAAAGGACATCATCAAAGTTATAATTTTCACTTTTCAATAAGGCACAGGAGTTGCTAGTTATTTTATGCCTCGCAGGGGTGAAATCATCCCCATTGGAGCCACTGTTATCATCAATAACAAATAGGTTGGTCATAGAGGTAATTTTGAGTTAGGTCAAGTGGGTTGATCAAATATATTCATGAAAATTTTAAAATTTCATGATTAGTCTATAGTTTTAAAGGGTCCAAGGTGTTTTTGTGTTATGTAATTAAGGTATTGTCATAAGACAATTTCAAAAAATCACACACATCAGATCAAATAATTCATTCTTGACATTTGTCACATTTTACCTTAGTCCACAACGATTTCTGTGCAAAAAAGGTGATTTTCGCTATAGACTCACCTGACAATTTCGTAGCGAATCTGCCAAATTTCTAACAGAATTCGCTACGAACTCCTATTTTCTGCAAAGGTTAAGGGATCGAGGATTTTTCATTTTGTGAGAGCCTGGGGGTCAAATTTCCATCACATTCTTACCTGCTGTGAATCATAATTTAACGTGTGTCACGCTTGGTCATCTGCATCACCACCACATCATTTTGTTTTACCTTCAATTTTTTCCTTTCTTAATTTAACCTTCATGCATTTGAGCCTAACCACTTACCTTGTCATCCCTGTGAGCTGATTTTGCCACCATTTACCTGTTGTGTTTTTGAACTAGCTATTTTCATAGGTGATTTCCCAATTCTGTCCAGAAACAACTTGTTGTCAAAGGTTATCTTTTGTAGGTGTCAACTTTCAAAGAAGGCAACGTTGTTTTGAAGGATATTGCTGCACATAATTAGACCAAAAAGGGAGGCTCAATGGTCAGGTATGAGCCTATGGACCTTAAATTTGTCATGGAGGATCCAATTTTTTCATAGGCCTTCACCAATGCTAGCCGCATGTGTTTCTGCCAGAAGATACAAGGGGATTGTTGTGTTTTTTTTATTGTTTAAGCAGTCAACTTCAAGAGTAGTTGCTGGGTAAACAAAGATGAATTCTAAAAATATGAGAGAGGTTGTTATTAGAAAAGGATCAAATAACATTAAGCTCTTTCACTTTTCTCACAGGTGTTACAATTTGGGAGATTCGAAGATATCTTTGAGCTCTATTTTCAGAGTGTGTTTTCCCCTATTTTAGACATGTTTTTCAAATGCAAATTCCAGACATCTGGAGATGGTTTTTTAAAAAAAAAAGAGTTTTTTTCTTCATAATGATCTTATTTAAAAAACCCTCCTCCCTTTTTGTAACAGATATCAAGGATCGGGAGATAGGAGCTCATTTTTTTCCCCTAGTTTTCAGAAAAAACAGGTCCATTTTTATTGGTAGATGAACCTGCTGAAGGTGAAACTACTACTTCTTGACGAGGGTAAGATGTATTTTGAACAAATTTTTCTTTATAATGATTCATCTCATCATCTCACATAGCCATGGAAATTTTTTGGAGGTGGGAATTGAAAATTTCAAAATATGTAGTTTATCAGGCAAGTTCATAGCATACTCCAGGCTTAAAGCCGAGTTTTCGCTACGAACTCACTGAAGTTAAATTTTTGCTAAAAATTCCAAATATTTTCATAAAGAAGGTAAGAAAAAGCATGTATTTAAATTTTTTGACTTGGTGGACACCCTCAAATGAGCAGAGATGTCAAACAGGTTGCAAAAAAGGTCAGATGAAGAGTTTTATAGACTTTCGATATGAACTTGCCTAAAGTCCTATGTTTTTGCAACATAGGATAATTTCAAAGTTTTTCAAGCATTAAAGGCATTTTTGAAGCACAATACTTGGTAAATTGTTCCATGGTAGTTTCGAGATGGATCTACAAGGTAATGTAAGCTGTTGATGGGAGCGTTGAGAAATACAAGGCCAGATTTGTGGCACGGGGCTTCTCACAGATCGAGGGGATAGATTATGAAGAAACCTTTGCACCTGTCGCAAGGTATTCTTCCATAAGGACCATCCTTTCTCTCTCAGCGCAGATGGGTTGGTGCATTCATTAGATGGATGTGAAGACTTTGTTTCTCAATGAGATCATTGAGGAAGAGGTGTACATAGAGTAGCCTGAAGGATTTGAGATCTTCAGCAGTGAGTCGCATGTGTGCTGACTCAAAAGAGAGTTGTATGGGTTGAAGCAAGCACCACGTGCTTGGTACACTCAGATATAAAACTATTTCACCGGACCGGGCTTCACCAAAAGTAAAGCGGATGCAAACCTATACCAAATTGTGGTGGAGGGTAATATTTTAATCATTGTTCTTTATGTTGATCATTTAATATTGACTGGTGATGAGCATTCGATACACTCATGCAAGGAGGACCTTGCAAAAGAGTTTGAAATGAAGGATATGGGCCTCCTTCACTATTTCCTTGGATTGGAAATATGGCAGCGAGATTGTGAAATTTTTGTGTCTCAAGGAAAGTATGCAAGGGAGATACTAGGTAATTTTCACATGGAGGGTTGCAAACCCATGGATACTCCTCTTCCAGGAAAATAAAGGAAAGAGAATGTTACTTCTGGAGAGGTAGTGGATGATATTGTCTATCGACAGTTAGTGGGTTCGCTAATGTACCTAGTGAACACAAGACTGGACATTTGTTATGTGGTTAACCAGATTATTTAAGCTATGGTTAAGCCTATGAAGCTCTTTTGGAAGGTAGGCAAGCATGTCCTGAGATACATAAGGGGCACATCTAAGTATGGTTTATCGTATAGATAGATGGATGAGATGAAGTTGCATGGCTTCATAGATGTAGATTGGGAAAGCGGCCCATCGGACAAAAAGAGCACATCAAGGGGGATTTTTAGCATTGGATCTACAACTATTTATTGTTACAACAGGAGGCAGAGATCCACGGCACTCAGTTCAGCAGAAGTGGAATACATGTGAGGCTATCTAGATGAGAAATACCTTGGCTGGATTTTTTGGTTCTCATTTAGATCCGACAGTGATTCATTGTGATAATCAGAGTTGCATTAAAATCTCGATTAATCATGTGTTTCATGATAGATATAAGCATATAGATATCCGGTATCATCATATCAGAGATTGTGTGCAGAGGAAGATCATGTTGCTTTGGTACATTCCTATGGAAGATCAGGATGCAGATATTCTGATGAAGGTGCTCGCCAAGAGCAAATTCGAATACCATAGAAACAGGATCAGGGTGAAGGATAATCCCTTTCTTGTTGAGAGGGAGTGTTGATATTCAACAAGAAGATCCTAGTGAAAATTATGTACCTACACTAGGATGGAGCCTCGGGCCATTTTTAGGTGGAGGTCTATTTATAGATGCATGTCGACTATTATTATCCCTTAATATTAGTTGGACAATAAACAATAATGTATTCTATATGAGCACTTGGAAATAGTTAACTGAAGTGGCAAATCAGTTATCTATAGGAATTTTGAGTTGAATGGTTGGTTGGTGGGACATGCAATTGGACTTAGTTCTAACTGAGTGATTCGAAGTTGTAACAGAGTTGGAAGTGTAGTTATGAAAGTTGTAAAGTAGTTTAACTCAATTAAGTGATTTAAACTCAATTGTGCTAGTTATAATTGAAGATACACTGAAGAATTGTGCTAGTTCTTCTTAAATTCCCTTAACATTCTTCACATATTCCCACCAAACGTATACTTTCCCTTTAAGACTGAATGTAGTTATTTTGGATTTCATGTTCTCTGAGTAATTATGCAATCTGAATAATTTCTTCATCCCAAGCAACCATGCCTCTACATCTCATGACTTCTTCATATCTCCATCAATGTGGGAGGATTGACTCTCTTGAACACCTCAAGCAAGTACTCACTCCTCTTATAAGGATGGTGGCAGTGATGATGGTGATGGTGTCTCCTAGATGAGGAACTGGAATGATACCCATGCATAACATTCCTCCTGTTAGGTGTATCCAATGATCTACCACCTCTAACTATGTCCCCTTTATCCAACCTATACCCAGACTTAGACATGTTACGATATGCCCCATTATTCTTCTCTTCATGTTCTTAAATAATCCTCAGTTTTCCTTGTCTCTATAATTTTGAAAAACTCTGAAGGACCACTATAGTGACCTCTGCCTTCTTTTCCTGAGCCTCAACCACCTTGTCATTTTTTGCCTTGCAACTTCTGATCTATGCTCTTAAACTCCTCAATGTATCTGCTATACCAAGAGAATGCTCATCTCCTTGTTTCCAAACTGATATGCAAGGAGACTCATGTGAACTACAGTCTACCATTTTTCTCGTCATATTTTATTCTCTTCTTTCTGCAAGCATTTCATGTCAAATAAACCAAATAGATACCATAACCAAAATCATACCTCAATGACATTCAGGGGAGAGTTATCTCATCTACAAAATCAGTCCAAATTAGCACGATACACATATAATCATAATCATATCAATATGCTAGCATCATGCATGACCATTACAATTACATACCATGACCTCATGCATGAAAACAATAACCATGACAATGCATGCATAACAAAATGCATCTAGTCCATCTGGTCCAACTGTTTGAACCATGCTCTGATACCAATCTGTAACCACCCCTCCCACATTTACCCACCTTAACTGGGCTACCAGGGTAAACATGAGTTTAGGTATACTATGACACGACTCAACCTCCTACATCACCTTAATGAAATGGAGTTGACAAACCAAGACTTTACTTACTTTCCTTAGGTGTTATAGGACCGCCAAGGGCTAACTACCCTTCCAAGTGCCAAAACCATGATTTAACTTGCTTTTTCATTGATATGGACTCCTAGACACTGGCATAACACTTCCTAAATTTTACTATAACCCTCCAGCCGCATGCATAATCCTGCAAGGGAGAAACTACAGTCTTTTGCACCCAATTTTGTGCCAGCGACCACGGGATCTAAGCCACTTTTCAGGGCTAGTCTCCGGACCACTACCAAGAACTTGAAAAAACTCTATAGAATGATAAATGACACAAAGGAAAATCCTCTGACACAAAACATAGTCAAGGACTTGACCTAACCAAGTCTAACCATGATAGTCATTTCGTTAAACACATGGTTAACATGAAATCTACAAGTCATGAATGCATATCTAAACATGTATATTTGAAACTTATCTGAGAAACATCAAGAAGGTCTAATTCCCTCTCACAAAAGCTTTAATAACATATATTAGGTCATGCATTCATTAACTAATCATTTACAAGTAAAAACATGATAAGAGCCATAACTTGAATCTGTCAGAAAACCATGCTTATAACCAAAATAGAACCAGATAAATAACAATGAATGAAAAACCATTAAAGCCATGTAATAACAAGTATAATTACCATGAATTGCAGGGGAATATAAATATTATAATTCATATGAAAAATCCAACCAAGTCAAGGACTTCCACGTACCACCCAACCATAGATTGAGTTGAACCAAATCTTTCTTTTAGCCAATCACCCCCGTGCCATATTCCAAGCATGAATGTGGGATCTCATGGGATAAACCAATATATAAGAAACCAAGGGAATCCAGAGGTTAAACCACCTAAACCCTCACACTATCGTGATCTCACCTAAACTAGTCCCAATATCACAAAACCAAACCAAGCTTGGATGCCTCTAAATTCCTTCACCATCCCTTAAGGAATTTTCATGTCTCCACCCACCTGTTGAGGGCTTCCTGGAGAAAACGATATCCACCCCCAACCCTTGGTATTTTCTTGATTCCACCTCAACCAAATCCAAAAACTTTCAGTAATCCAAATCTCAACCAAGAATAAATCCCATCACACCATGGTTATCCAGAAATGGCAAGGCAAGGCTGAAACCACTGTCAAACTATGAAAAACCCATGCCAATGACAACAAATGAACCAAATACACACATGCATATAAAATGCATGCCAAAAAAAGCTATAAAATCATACACACAATGTTTCGAGGAAAATCACCCTAGAGGTTTGTTGGGTCAAAACCTCCACAGAGCAGGGCATGCCATTCAGAAGGACTCACACACAACCGTACTTGAATGCAAAAAACTAGAAATCAACGATAGCAGGACTCACCCGTAGTCCTACGTTCGATGTAGATCCCATGGGGTTCAAACCCCCAGCAACCTTCCTTCCTCCTTCAACCTGCAAAACAAGAAAGAACGTGCACAGAAACCTAGTTGTACAGCATATAATTCTCCTAAACGTTAGTGTAATCAATGTGAAACATGATATAAATGATAATAACTGTTTAATAATCAATCTTTCCACATATAAAAATAGATACTAACACAGAAGTTCATGAACAAGACGGTTCTTCATTATTATGAATAGCATGTACAGTAGTAAAAGTGGAGAGATCACCTGAATCCTTCCACGATCTTCGAACAGACCGTCGTCCGGATTCGTCCCGCCCTTGCCTCGCTAAGAAACTTTCAAGACTTGTGCACTCAAGATGGCATATAAATGGATGAACATCTCCAGGAAACAAGGGTTTCCTGTATAAATCTGGGAAAGTGTAGGAGGCACGGGGAATTAGACTTGAACTGGGAATCCAACAAAGTATAATGACTATAAAATTTCTCTCTCTCTTAGGCCATGCACATGAGGGGATTTTATACTCCCTCAAAGTAGTTTCAGTCAGTTGGAAACAGTTGGCCACGTACTAGGGTGGTTGAACTACTGGAGTAACCATCAACCCAGTCCGAAAATAGGGAATTTATATATTTTTTTAATGGTTTTAATGGCATACGCGGAAAAGTACATGTGGACTCGCGTATACACGCGGAAAAGTCTGGGCATATCTGCGTATGGGGATTTTAACACTGTTTTTTAGTGAATTTGTTCAAGTCTGTAGGAATGGGTGCCCAAAGCCATAAAAGCAATCATGAATCATATGAAGGTGAAAAATGATGCTATAACAGTTGCCCCCTAATATATGAGGTCAGAAGGGGTACATGATGGCTGAAATGTATTATGCACATAGAAAGAACTTCGCAAGGACAAGAGAGGACTTCACCAGATTTCAGCCTGCCAAAAAACCAATGAAAGAAAATAGAGAGTCAACTCCAAGTATAAGTCTGAATTAATGTCCAAGTATCACATATATAGAAAGCTAAGCAATGATGCTGAAACTGGATGTCTGATCATATAAGTAACTGAATCTCCAAGTACCAAATCATAAGAGGTGGAACAAATGGTACAATCACGTAACTTGGGAGCCAACATATAGGATGCTGCTGTACTGACACTGCAACATATAAGGGTGAACGACATCACTGGCAGAAACTGAATGGACTGTCAAAAGTGAACCGAGAAATGCTGATGCAACCCGAGGTCTTCACCGATCACTATGGCACAATTCTACACAATGGGAATAAATGAGCTGAAGTCGACCATGTGAGAAATCGTTGGATTAACGGTCAATGATGTATACCATTAACCAACGCGAGGCAACCCACCAATAATGAAAATGAGCGTCAAGGTGCCCCAGTACAATCTAACAAGTGCGAATAAATGAGTTGAATTTGAACACTTGAAAGATTCTACCAATCAGGAGGCAATGATGAATCCCCACTGTCGATAGCGAAGAGTCTGCCACTGATGACTGCAAACCCTAAGGTATTGACAAACAGACTCTAGACCTTATTCCCAGAGCAATGATTCGGAGTCGATGGGAAAAGATCTGCTGGAAGGAAGGCATTAAGTCATCCCACATCAGTCTAGCGTGAGTGTAAACCGCAGGCCAAGATTTGGAAGGAATCGAACGAAGTAGAGTGATGGAACCAAAACTGAAGTACGTTTCCGACATGCACAAGATGAAGCTAGCGCACGGAAGAAACCCTCTGAACCAACCAATAATGAAAGCTGACACAGAGGCGAGAAATCCACCGATAGGGTCAAATGGAAATCAAGGTACTGCATGAATCCCAAGTGTGATAATGTGTGCTGACGTCGAACACAGGGGAAACCACTCAATCAAAGACCCATGATGATGATCAAATGCTGAGCACGAGGTCACCTATCAATGATGGAAATAAGCCCAAGGTGCGGCTCTAGGCTTGCTCTCAGAGCAATGTGTCGTAGTCGATAAGAGACAAACCTGCCGGCAAGAAGTCAATGGAGACCTTCTCAAACCAGCACGAGCAGAAGATCAAAACATCTGATGTGATAGAACATGATACTGACAAGACCGGGAAGGCCGACTGAATAATGAGTCAAGAGACACCGTAGAATGGCCGACTCACGCTAGACTTCCTTGAACAAAAGCACGACTCTGTGATGACCATGGCAGTAAAAAGTGACACTGTATAAGTCTGTCTTGCAGGAGGCAAAACAAACTCTCCATATGATTGGAAGAGGTAACCAACCGGGGGAGAACTGACAAGTGAAACATGGTAAAGGCCGAACCTAGGTCAAACTATAACCATCCCAAATGAAGGAAATATATATAAGTATATGTGCTTTGTTCAAGGGCGACAAACTGACTCTGTACTGCCATCAAAATAACGAAGATACATCCCGTTCCCGCTCTTTTTGTTATATTTGATTTTTTTGTCTTTTCATATAATAAGCCTGAAAAAGAATAAAAGAATGCTATGGTACAATGGATAGAACGAGTATCAAGAAATAGATGCACTAGTTCCTGGGATTGGAACGATCCTATGCTCAATGCAAGGTGGCGGAAACTGGTAAGCGATACTCAGAGGAATGTTCCATCCATGGGTAAAAAGGGTGTCAAGTCGCGATAGCTAAGTGCATGCAATGGTTAACTTGTACAGATAGACAAGGTCAAAAGTTGGCTTAAACATCGAGTACAAACGAAGCCAGCTAAAGGCCAGAATAAAAAAGTAGCCAATATGCAATGCAGTAATACAACTCAACAACACCAGGGAGCCTCTAGGGTAATAGCCAGAAAAATGATAGTGAGAAAGAAGAAGAATGAAGCTTCAATCACGTAAGTCATGGTGGGACTAAAGAGGACTCCCGAGCCTACATAAAACGTAGCATGGGCAACAAGTGATAGTGAGGAACTAACTAAGAAGCCCATGTAAAGGAAGGCTCTACCATCAAGTCATGATTAAATAATCGGCGAGTGAAATGGGTGTAATAGTCATGACCTGATGGGATCGACCCTATGGCAAGTGATCAGTATGAAGGCTAGTATGCAAGATGCAATGGAAAGTGATTTCCCTAACCTATATGCCAGTGAAGATCATATACCTGCCGTGACGAGTCGGTAATCATGGATCAAAAACGGGAAAAATCTCAAATTCGTCAAAATGTACCTGAAAACATACCAAACTGGGCACTTCCAAGCATCCGGGTTATGCAGCTTAAGATAGATCGAAAAAATAAGCATAACAAATTTTCGCGAAAATATTCAACTTTTTGGACATAAATAGACAAATTACCTCATATTTGGTTCATTGTTACATTGCTGATTTGGAAAAAATTGCTCTGGAGCAAAAAACTTCTTTCGTCAAATCAGGGGCAACCGACCGTCAAATCGCACCGAATTTGTTAGGTAAGCTCATCAATCATCCTTGCAAATCATTTTTTCCAATCATAAATTAAAATTTAGCAATTTTCACCATAGAAACCCTTGCTAAAAATCACGGGTTTGCACATACGCAGGTTGGTAACGATAAAGTCGCGTATACACGCGACTCTGCACAAATAAAGTCGCGTATGCGTAGGCCCAAATGAAAAATGCGTAGCTAATGAAGAATTTATTGAATTTTGACAGGATGACCATATCATGGAGAGAGCGTGAACATAGTGCAATTGATCAAGAAGTCTTGCGAGATCAAGCATCGCTAAATATTCTTCGGAATTGCGGATTGCTCAAGTTTTTCAAAATGCCAAATATGAAGAGTAATTTCCAGTTGCTCGAAATGCTCGTGAACTATTGGGAACCAGAGGAGGACTGCTTTATGATAGATCAGATGCCTGTACACATCGTAGTGGAAGACATATATTTTATCACTGGACTCTCCCGGAGGGGGGAACCAGTAGACTTGCACGGGAAGCCCTTGGGAGGGCTGACCGTGGAAGATTACGTCCACGTGTACTGCGTAGAGGGTTCCAAGAAAGTGGGAACTCAAATTGCAATCAAAGATTTAAGGGATTTGCACATGAAAATCCTCCTTTTCACCATTGGCAGAGTGGCAGGATCTGCCTCCCTACACCAGGCGTCCAGGACACAAATGAGAATAGCAGTGGAATGCTTAACTCATGTATATGATTGGTGCATAGCCCTATTGCTAAACATGAAGCAACAACTGACCTCTATCCGCCAAGCAAAAAAAAAACATTTTGGATACGGTACAATTTTGATGACATTCTTCTTTGAGAAGATACCAGCATTGAGACCCAGAGTTATCTCTACCATCAGCAGCCCGAGAGACCAAAGAATTTCCCGCTGGGCAGACATGATGAAGAGATTAGGGGGAAGTGAAGTTCCCCGGACCACTTGGGATGATGAGTTCTTCCTTTGGTGGGGAGAACAAATCATCGCTGTGGACGACTATCCCTATGCCGGGATGGACTTTCGTGGAGATCCAGATCTTGTCCTTCCACCAGGCGCGGCATGGGGCGCAGTCAGTAAGTTTGCAATTTTTTGACTTATATTATTTTTTGGATTTTTTCAAATATGTATGAAAAAATGAAAAACAAACATGTTTTTGATTGGATTCATAATGACTTACAATGTAAACATGATCATGATACAGATATTGGACCAGTTCGACCTGAGGGTTTCCCGCGACACAAGCGTCGCCGAGGCGAAGCGGATACAGTGGATTCAGACATGACCCTCTAGGCTATACAGAGGAACTTGGAGGGATTAACCCGCCAAGTACCTATAGTTGCCGTGGAAGATCTGCCGAAAGCCATCCAGAGACGGGTGGTAGGAGTGCCCCGAGACTGGGTATGGTTATTCCGCCAAGTTGCCACCGCGATCATGTTCTATAGGAACACAACTTTTGGGCAGGGACCTCAGGAGTAGATAGATATGATGTATCAGATGACTGTATATTTTTTAGACTGAACATAATCGGTCATAAGCCCAAATTTTGTATGACCTTATGGATCCAAATTTTGTAAATTTTTTGAACACTCTGATGATATATATACAGCGATGTTTGATGTGATGTGATAAATGTATCAAAATATATGATTTTTTTTATGATTAAATTTTATTGTATGGAATGATTAATATGCCAATCCAGTGCCTGATTAGCTAATGAGTCTGCCAACCAATTGTCAGCTCGAGGAATATGAATGAAAGTTAAAAAATGAAATGATCTTTGTAACAAATGTACCCTCAAGAACAACCGTAGTAAAAATGGATCTCGAACCCGATAAGTATTGTTCAACTGCGACACCACCAGTTGAGAGTCCAAGAAAACTACCAACGAATCAACACCCAAATATATTGCCTCCGAGAGTAGGTAAACAACTGCAGTGTATTCTGCTATATTATTGGAAGCAGGACCAATGCAGACCCCTCTTGATACTAACAACTGACCGGATGGATAATGAAGCACCCAAGCCGTGGAAGCTAAGCTCCGGGTGTGTCTACTAGCACCATCGGCGAAACCAAAATGACTCATGACATCCAACACAACTTGCCAAAGTAGATAAAAAACATCACCAACCCATCAAAGATCGAAAATCAACCAGATATGTACAAAGAAAAACTACCATATACAAAAGCAACATGCTAGACCGAAGCCTAGGCATAATACTTCTTCAAATAGAGCCCATTTCGGGGCTCCGGAAACTCGTTTCCTTCGAAATCAACTAAGGTATATGCCCCTTTCTTAAGGACTTTTTTAACGATGAAGGGGCCATACTACATAGATTTAAACTTCCCTGCCCACAGGGCATCTTTTTCTTGGGCATAGACCAAAACAAGGTCACCTTCCAAAAAAACCTTGGGTTTGACCGCCTTATCGTACTGAACTTTAACTCAGTTTTTATGCGCTTCATTCATCGTGGCGGCATCCCGACACTGCTCATCGAGATGTTCCAGATGAAGGAGCATTTCTTCAAGACTAGAAGTGTCAGGAAGAAGTTCAACAGCTAATTTAAGAGAAGGAATCTCGCATTCAATGGGAAATACGGATTCCAACCCGTGCACTAGATGAAACGGAGTAAAGTCAGTCGCAGTTTTCACTGACGTCCTGTATGCCCAAAGTGCAGGATATAACATAATATGCCAGTTGGATCTAGCTTTATCGATTGTCCTTTGAAGAATTGTCTTCAAGGATTTATTCACGGCTTCCACTTGCCCATTGGCCTGAGGATAATACGGAGATGAATGCTCCTGTCGGAAACCCAATTTGAGAGCCAACTCAGCCATCATACTATTCTGAAAATGACTGCCATGGTCAGTGACAATATCTCTAGGAATACCAAAATGAGCAATAACCTGGTTGAAAAGAAAAAGAGCTGCAGTCTCACCATCATTCCCAAAAGTAGGCATAGCCTCGACCCACTTCGTAAAGTAGTCTACTGCTACAATAATGTACTTGTGAACTTTAGCTGAAGGCGGGTTACAAGTAGTATAATCAATACCCCACTTTGTAAAGGGACCGACAATAATGACTAGAAAAAGCGGAGCTGGATGAGCGTGCATTTTTTGAGTATAGACTTGACACGGATGACACTTTTTGACTGACTCCATACAATATTTGAAAATCGAAGGCCAAAAGTATCTAGCACGCAAAATATTTTGGGCTGTAGCAAGCCCGGATAAATGACCCCCACAAGTTCCACTGTGGGAATCATTCAGCACAGCCTCAACTTCTTCGAGAGTTAAGAAGCATCTCAGGATTGAATCAACCCCTCGACGGTATAAAGCATCACCAATAATCAAATAATTCTTGGCCAAGTGACGCAACTTACGACGCTCATCTTTCGAAAAAGTAGAGGGAAACTTCGCAGTCTGAAGATACACAATGATATCTCCATACCAAGGATCCTGTGAAGAGATAAGAAACAAATGTTCATCCGGAAAGGATTCATCATAGATTAACTCTTCTCCACAGGGCAACTCGGAGATCAATTCCGCGAAAACTAATGATTTCTTGGACTTGGCAGACATAAACTCGAGATCAAATTCCTGCAAAATCACAATCCATCTATTGTATTTGCCCCCAATCACTCGCCTACTGAGGACAAACTGAAATGGATTGGCTGCTGCCAAAACATAAGTTTTTCGTAGAATAATGTAATGTCGGAGTCAATGCACAACATGAACGACTGCTAAAGCTAACTTTTCTATCAGAGTGTACCGGAGTTCAGGTCCTACCAATCCTCGACTAAGATAGTAAATAACATGCTCTGCAAGAGCATCATCCTCCTGAACCAGAACCATACCAATGGTAGATTCTGCTGCTGCTAGATACAAAAGTAAATCCCTGCTATAATCAGGTGGACTCAATAAAGGAGCAGAGGTAAATGCTTTCTTCAAAGCATCGAATGAGCGTTGAGCGAAGTCATCCCAAAGAAATGGAACTCCCTTCTTCAACAATCTCATAAATCCCTTTGTAACTTCAGCATAATTTATGATAAATCTCCGAAGAAAATTAGACTTTCCTTGTAGACTTTGAAGCTGACAGATAGAGGACGGGGGAGGCAACCGAAGTATTCCCTCAACCTTGAAGGGATCTACCCGAATCCCTTCCCTAGACATGATGAATCCCAATAACCGACCGGATGTGACCGCGAAAATGCACTTGTTCGGATTCAACCTAATCTTATAGAAACGACATCGTTCAAATATTTTCCGGAGGTGAGCAGGATGATCCATCCTCTTTCGAGAATGAGCAGCTAAATCATCCAAATACGCCTCGATAATATTTTTGATGTCGTGGAAGGCATATGACATGGCCCGCTGAAAGGTAGCCCCAACATTTTAAAGACCAAAAGGTA
The DNA here is from genome assembly GCA_034641835.2 of Pinus albicaulis. Classification (NCBI taxonomy): domain Eukaryota; kingdom Viridiplantae; phylum Streptophyta; class Pinopsida; order Pinales; family Pinaceae; genus Pinus; species Pinus albicaulis. Next base: position 833,384,847 of record CM076582.1, on the reverse strand, counting down.
TCTTCTTGTATGCAAATGTACCCCAGGGACAAATAAAGGCAGTGTTATGCTGATCTTCAGGACGAATAGTAATCTGATTATATCTGGAGAAACCGTCCATGAAGGAGAAAATCTCATTACCGGCACACTCGTCAATAATCTGATCAATAAATGGTGTGGGGTAATTATCTTTAGGAAATGCTTTATTTAGGTCTCTGAAATCAATGCAAACTCGAATCGTTCCTTGTTTTTTATCTACAGGAACAGGGTTTGAAACCCATTCAGTTAAAGGAATAGGGAAAATGAATCCCACCTTAAGCAGCTTCTCCACCTCAGCTTTGATAGCTGCTGCCTTCCTAGGATTGATCGGACAAAGTTTTTGCCTCACGGGCTTAGCGTTTTCGTAAGTCTTGATCTCATGCTGGACAATAGATGGATCTATACCAGGCATTTCCTCATAAGACCAAGCGAATACATCCCTATACTCTTTAAAGAGCTCGGTGTAAATCTGAATCTCTTCACGGGAACATTCAGCTTCGATGAAGACATTCTCAATAATATTGGGATCCCTGGAAATGTTCACCAAGATAGTAGGAGAAATCACAGCCATGTTCCCTTCAGCATAAACCTATGTTGGTGCTAAAGGGTTCAGGACTGGGTGAACAGGACCAGGAGACTGAGGAATTGGAAAACTTGCTTCAACTTCGCTCAAATCAGGTAAAAAGTAAGACCGATGATGCAAGTCATCCCACGGTCTATCTATACCAGTCATAGCCTCCAGGATGGCCTCTTTAGATGGAAGAGTGGTATCAAGGCAATCATGGGCAGAAGAAGAACTAAGCGTCCAAGCCGGAGCCACATCTCCATCCAACTCTTCCGGTGAAAGAGGAGCTGGACTGGAATCTGCAGAGTCAACAATAGACTGATAAGCAATCTCAGCTGCAGACATTGAAAATGCCATTCCACCCACTTGACCTTCCACTAATGTGGCTGTAGGGGAAGGTAAGGTCCAAGGGTCCGAAAAAAAATGAGTTCTGAAGAACTCTCTTCGAAGAGGAGCCTTGGAGGATGAAATAACATTTATATGCACCGTAGGAGGAGGAATATAAAAAGTACCCATCAAGGAAGAATACATTCCAACTCCTAAATTCTCAACAGGCGCCTTAGTATTATCCAACTTTGGAACAGATGAGTCAGTAGACGCATTCGGGTCTACAGGAGGATAGTCCAGTTGATCCACTTTAACGATCCTCCCTTCGTGAGGGAAACAAATAATCCGAAATAATGAGGATGCAATGGCATCCATTTCATAAATCCAATTTCTCCCCAACAGAAGGTTGTAGTCCAAGCTTGCATCCACTACCTCAACCTCTATATTCACAGTTTTTCCCCCAACACAGATAGGCAAAGCTGGGACAATATCATGCGGTCTGTGAGAATGACCATCGAACGCAGTCAGGAGAGTGGTAGATGGAAGAGCTTTGGGAGATCCAATTGTCTTCCAGGATGTGAGAGACATCACGCATGTGGAAGCACCCTCATCAACAACCATCCGAAAGATATTGCACTTTTGGTATGATGATTTAATATGAAAAGCCATATGATGGGGGAGTCTCTTCTTAAAATTAGACATATCAAAAGTAATCAGAAGAGAATTTTTTGGATCAATAGCCCCAATGGCAGTGAGCAAAGCACTGCGCTGAGCCGGACAAGACTGGAGTACCTCTAAAGCCGACATAGCACAAGGACTCTGCACCAGATCTTCCACAATAGAGTAGTTCTGGGCAGCCCTAGCATTTGGATTAATCGTCGATCGCTTAGAAGATGCTTTGGGCATCCGAGGCATAGACTCAACAGTAGGCTTGGTAATGTGAAGCGGCTCAGTAGCATTAGGAGTATCCTTAGCTTTCGAAGACTCTTCTCCGCCATAATCACGGGATCTCGTAGCGACATCCACGTGAGCACTCATCATGAAAATGTTCGATGGAATTTCACCTTCCTGGGTGCCTCCAGAGGAAGCCACGGGATTTTGGTTCGCGCCAACAACTGACTATTGCCCTTGGGGAAAAGGGTTTGTTAACATAGCCTGGGAACTAGAAGAACCCTGCTGAGCTAACAAGCGCTGCACATCCTGAATTTTAGGGCAAAGGTGTGTGAGATGGTCTCTAGTACATAACTTGCATGGAAACTTCACTTTCTTTTTGTCCTTTGGACCCTCACCAACATGCTCGTTGGTTTTATTCGCATTACCCTTCCCATTTTTTCCCTTTTTCTTATTATTTTTCCCTTCTTCTTCCCTTCGGATTGTTGATTTCCTTTGGGATCAAAAGCTTGGACAGCATTTATGGACAAAGACTGGGAAGGCGATGACTCAGCAGGCACAGCTGGACCAGAAGGAGCAGATTGCAGAGACAACTGCTGCGGTTGAGTAAGCAGGCTAGCTGCACCACTATTGATCGACCCGATCAGCCCATCACCATGCGGACCAGGCTTAGTTTTGGAGAAATCTAATTTGGAGCGAGGAGCATTGGGCAAATATTTATGGAGGACCCCAGACTGAGAATAGATCAGTTCCAGCTGCTGGGCCCTAAAAATGGCCTGCTCCTCAGAAAATACCCCAGAAAGGGATACATCTTTAGAAATGTCTGACTGCAGAGATTTCAGAAACCATTCCAAAAGGAATTCTCCTGGAATATGAGCTTTAATAAGCCTCTTCCTTCTCCTCTATTCCTGAATATGGTCAGAAATGTGGGTTGCGTCGTCCTGCTTAAAATTAGCTAGGAGTTTAGTCCCAGCATCATATCGGACAGGCAACTGGAAATGGTTTAGAAATGTAACAGCCAGTTCTCCAAATGTAGCAAAATTTCCCCCAGTTAGCTCAATATACCATTTGGCAGTGTTTCCAGTGAGGGTGCGTTGAAACAATCTCAACCTAATCGAATCATCGATCAGGGAGTTAGAAGAACACCATAAATGGAAAGTGGTGATGTGGTCAGCCAGATTCTCTCCATTCTTCCCTTCAAACTTTGGAATGTCTAAAGGTAGTTTGGTCAGGACCGGAGGCCGCCCCGGACTATACCGAATCGGATCATTCGTCAATTTCGACAGATCTGGCAAGTTTAACGTTGCCAGAAAGGGTAAACGAGGCGGAGCCTGAGGATTCCATCCTTGAAAGGATGAACTCCCTACATTCTGAAAAGAATACCCTGGATTTGATGAGGCACCAGGTTGCCAAAAAGAACTCGTAGCAAAAGGAGAAGAACCTCCTCCCCACGCCGAGTTACCAAAGACCGGACCAGTTCCCCCGCCTGAAGTACTAAATGAAGAGGAAAGCCCCTGATAGGGGTTCCAGGCATTAGATAGAGGGGAAAAAGTCTGATAAGCACTCGATGAAGGGAAAGAAGCATTCCCTTGGTGACCAGCGTAAAACTGATTCGTTGCCCCCGCTGTAGTGAATATAGGGTTCCAACCAGTAAAAGTAGTTGAACTTTGCCCTCCAGACCAAGGGTTGAAACTCTGGGTCTGAGAAGTAAACGAAAAGGACCCTAAAGAAGGATTCGAACTAGGAATATGTCCAGTTCCGAAGGGGAACCCCTGAAAAGAAGCTAATCCACTAGCCATGGAGGACATGGGTGCAGATCCAGCTGCAGCAGCGGAAAACGAAAAAGAAGGAATCCCGCTAGTGGGCATTCCAAAACAGAAGGGACCAGATTGGGAAGCATGTGCTTGGGTGAAACCAGAGCCAAACACATCAGCACTAGAGGCAATCGAAGATATAGCAATAGTGCCCCCTCCTTCAACAGAAGCAGGAGTCTGAATGCCTGCAGCACTCACAGCAGAAGCCGTGTTCCCAATCGTGGCCATCGAAAGGTATGTATAATAAGGAGGATCTTCCGGTCTCTTTGACTCGGGTCCGATGTATTCAACAACGAACGGATAATCAGTAGGAAGAGGAGATGGAAGTGAATCTGAGGGTTCAGACACTTCCTCTACCTATATTTCTTCTTCCTGCAGAAATAATACTCGCGAGGTGAGCGGAACGCTCCTCTCGGAACCAACACCAGAATCAGCTATGAAACCTTCAGACCCTTGTAGAGGATCTCTCTCCACTGCTTTGGACGCCACAGGGTGGTAACCACCTGCTAAATCACTCCTACGCCTTCTTGAAGAAGGCTCTGGACTCTCGGGAGATAACCCCCGGATTCTCCTCGATCGACGAGGCACTTGATCAGCCACTTTTATAGATTTTAATTAGACTCAAAAAAGTATAAATCTAGGCAAGCTAGGAGCAAAGAGCACTCACTAAAAAAATAATCCCTGAGATACAATCAAGCAAACAACCTTCAGGTATTTCCGCTCTGGGTGATTAGGACCGGACACCAAAATACAAGAAAGCGAAATATAGGACCTCCCAAAAGTAGTCTGGGATAATTACGGCCCAGGCCTACTAGCGAAGGTAACAGAAACAGTTACGCTGACCTCCTAACAACAGCCTTTGCCGGCACAAGTACCCAAGCTTCGCAAGGGCACCCCCCAGAAGTACTGCTGGAAGTGATACGACGTCTGCCTCAGGTACCACGTGTATTCCCCCCCGCAGTCACCTATGTGGAACCTAGAAGTGGCAACTATGGGCACCAATCCGTGTCAGAAGCCGGGCGGAATGGTCTTGAGGTCAGATTCAGCAAATCAGAGAGGGGGTATCTCTCTTCTCAGCCTTCACTTCCCCTCGCGCTTGACTCTCTAGAGGAGAGCTTTCCCGGTCCACCTAACGGAGTTGGATTTCGCTCAATTAATCAACTTCTATGTTTTGTTTGAGCGGCCTTGGAGATTTAACTCTCCACTCACCTAATCCAAGGCCCTACAACCTAGCTAGTTGGTGTATGACACTTAGAAAACTTACTAGTTGATTTTAAATTATATCGCTTATTTTAATCGGCTGTTATGTTAAGTCAAAGGGATGCGGAAATGAAACTCATGGTGTTTTGACGCAGAAAAGAAATTAATAAAAACCAAACTACATGCAAATGCAGTTATTGTCTTTCGATGAAAAGCAACTTCTACACAGGTTCTACGAGAAAAATTTGTATTTTTATTTTCAGATAACAAACTCACACTCACAAAAAAATATGAAAATGACTAAATGCTTAAGTGCACTTGATGCAAATCACTACAAGCATGCAAATTCTAAGATGCAAAATCTCCTAAAGCAGAGTGAAATTTCCTGAAGATCCTTCAGTTTTATCTCTTTTTGGTTGTCCAGAAAGCTAGTTCCCAAAATCAAGAACTCTTAATATGAAGACACCAAAAACGCTTAAAAACAAGAGGAAGAAATCAATGACAACTCCTTTCCAAAATCAAGCCAAAATCCAAAGGCAAGAAACCTCAACAAAGCCTCAAAAGATACAACGAAATGAAAACAAAAATGCAAAAACAAAAGCAAACAACAAAGCAAAATGTTTTTTGAGCTTTTGAGTTTTATAAAAGAAGAGTTCGAAAAGACCAAGCAAAACTATAAAATCCCAAGCCAAACAACACTGAATTTCAAGCACAAACTTCAAAAATGCTCCAAATATTATAGGGCTAACTAGTAGCAAGATCAATATGAGCAAAAGAAGACAAGAAAACTCAGCCACTCAGCCTATAAGAATAGTACAACCTTGCAGCAAACAAAAACTTCAAAGAACCAAGAAAGACTCTTCAAAAGTTGCAACAAGACCTAGCCGACTGAACTCAAGAAAACCAACCAAGAAATGGGCAAAAATCGAAGTGCAAAGCAAGACACAAAGGTAGGAATGAGTAAAGGAGCAGGAGCTTTCTGTTCTGATGAAGCAGAATAGCCAAGAATCCCCAGAAAGAGATCTTGGTACTCGAACCAGAAATGCCAGCACAAGAAACAATACTTTGCCAAAAAGACTAGTTTTCAATCAAACAAGAGAGAGAAAATACCAAAGACCACTTTCTTCACAATCCAGAGGGTACAAAGACACTGCAGGAACAGGTCTCCACAGACAGAAAGGACTAAAAAGCCAAGAAATCCAAAATTTCAAAATCTACCTAGGTATACGCAACTTTACTGTTTAGCAACAAGCGTGCATACGCGACTGTGCTAAAGGAAACACACGTATACGTGACTCCCTTTAACAAAAAATGCGTGTATACGCGACTATGTGCAGACAAACCCGCGTATATAAATGTAAAAAATGAAAAACAAAAAGGATCAAGCCTGGATAAGAAACCAGGACTTCAGTTTGACTGAGAAAGAGTAAACTAGACTGGAAATAAAAGTTAAAACTGTTGGAAACCTATCAAACAGCTGAAACCACCCAATAGGGGAATCACAAGAATGCAATCCCTAGCGGAGTCGCCAGTTCTGTTTCGGGTAAAATCACCCTAGAGGTTTGTTTGGTTCAAACCTCCATAGAGCAGGGCATGCCATTCAGAAGGACTCACACACAACCGTACTTGAATGCAAAAAACTAGAAATCAACGATAGCAGGACTCACCCATAGTCCTACGTTCGATGTAGATCCCGAGGGGTTCAAACCCCCAGCAACATTCCTTCCTCCTTCAACCTGCAAAACAAGAAAGAACTTACACGGAAACCTAGTTGTACATCATGTAATTCTCCTAAACGTTAGTGTAATCAATGTGAAACATGATATAAACGATAATAACTGTTTAATAATCAATCTTTCCACATATAAAAATAGATACTAACACAGAAGTTCAGGAACAAGACGGTTCTTCATTATTATGAATAGCATGTACAGTAGTAAAAGTGGAGAGATCACCTGAATCCTTCCACGATCTTCGAACAGACCGTCGTCCGAATTCGTCCCGCCCTTGCCTCGCTAAGAAACTTTCAAGACTTGTGCACTCGAGATGGCATATAAATGGATGAACATCTCCAGGAAACAAGGGTTTCCTGTATAAATTTGGGAAAGTGCAGGAGGCATGGGGAATCAGACTTGAACTGGGAATCCAACAGAGTATAATGACTATAAAAATTCTCTCTCTCTTAGGCCATGCACATGAGGGGCTTTTATACTCCCTCAAAGTAGTTTTAGTCAGTTGGAAACAGTTGGCCACGAATGGGGTGGTTGAACTACTGGAGTAACCATCAACCCAGTCCGAAAACAGGGAATTTATATATATTTTTAATGGTTTTAATGGCATACACGGAAAAGTACATGTGGACTCGCGTATACACGCGGAAAAGTCTGGGCATATCCGCGTATGGGGATTTTAACACTGTTTTTTAGTGAATTTGTTCAAGTCTGTAGGAATGGGTGCCCAAAGCCATAAAAGCAATCATGAATCATATGAAGGTGAAAAATGATGCTATAACACACAACCTGTTAACTACAAGTATTCTCGTTGAAGTCGCTTGACCCAACCTTTCCTTGCTTGATCCTTGCTTTCCTTTGGTTTCCTTGTCATTCCTTTGCCTTATTTCTTTCTCCTCTTGGTGCTCTTCTCCTCTCTGAAACCAATTCTAAAACTAAACTGACAAAAGGCCCCAAATTTATACTTTGAATCCTTTTTATTATTGATGTCTCTAATTTCTTCATTTCCCCTCTATTTTCCTTCAATTTCCTCCTCACATGTAACATGTGACCTTTCACCTTCCTTTTCTCCTAATTTCCTTTATTTTCATAAATAAATGCCAATAATTCCCACTTTTCCTTTTCAAAGCCTTTTTCATTGCCTTTTCCAATTTCTCCTTATCCATAATAAACAACAAGTGATGCCCACTAGGATATTTTTCCCAACATCCATCTTGAAATATGTGTCCCATGACCTTGGTCTTGTTTTTCCTTTATTAACTTTTACATGAACTTTTAACCCGAGGCCATTACAAAATCCTTCTTTTGGATCTGAGTTATATGTAAGAAAGATTAACTCTGCAATCTGTTGCTCTATGTCCATAATTCATGCATGTGAAACAATACCCTAGGAAAATATCATCGTACCTAGAATGTTGTCTTGTATGCTGGGCTAAATTCTGGGCAGTTCAATTTGCTTGGCCATGTTTCTTCTTTTGTTCTTACTGATTTTTATGGACCTAAATTTTGGGTTGCATGTATCCCTTTTCTTGTTGCGCATACCATTCTTAAGCTATTGGAACAAAGGCAATTTATTTCTTTCCTTTAAATTCAGTTTTTGTGGTGGACTCGGCTTCAAAGCCAAGACCACTATGAGATTTAGAGACACGATGTGCTTCCAATATCTCATTCAAATATTTAGTCCCTTTACTGATTTTTTTAATAAAGCTGAGTTGTTTTTTTGGCCTTCTCTAGTTCCTTTCTCAATAACATGATTTCTCCTTCGAGCCTCTCACATGCTTAAACCTTTTCATTCAACTGTTGGTTCAAGGATTTTTGAATTTTCTTATCTTATTTTATTTGCTAGAGTAATGGCTCAACAACTTCAACCTTTTATTTTGTCAAAGACTCCTTTAGGACTTTATTTTTCTTCCTTAGCCTTTGTATTTCATCAAGAGTACCCACTAGTTCTCCTTCAAGGTCTACTTCTCCCTCTTCATCATCAGAACTAACAACCTCGACTTGCAAGTTTTTTATGACCATCAACATAAATTCTATAGGACTCTCATCATCCCTATCCTCATCTGAGGATTGGGTGGGTTCACTTTCCGAGGAGCTTTCCTCTTGAACATAGAAACCCCTCTTCTTAGACGTCTTCCTATCCTTTTGAAATTTATTGAATTTTTCTTTAGGATCATAATCCTTCTTCTTTTCAGGACACTTGATGCATAGTGACCAACTTTGCCACAATTAAAAGTATTTAAATGGTAACTTACCTTTATACTTTCTTGATCCTCGCTTGAGCTTCCTCACAAAGTTGGATTCTTCTTCATTTGATTCACATCATGAGTCATCATGCTCATCCTTGCACTTCATTTCTACTTTGAAGGTTGATTCTTTGGCTGCGGGCTTGCCTTTAGAATTTATCATCTCATAGGCAATGAATATTCTAAGGAGTTGATCTAAAGTTAGATTTCTTAGATTGTTCATTTATTGAATGGCTAACACCTTGGTATTAAACTTCTCAGGAAGAGATATTAACACTTTTTTAACTACCATAGCTTCATTAGCTACTCATCAAACCCTCTTATGGTGTTCATAACTTCATCAACTCTTAAAAATTACTTTGCAAAATCTTCATCATCATTCATGCTTGAATATTCAAATTGCATCCAAAATCCTTGAAGTTTAGCTTTCTATATCTTGTTGTATCCTTCATAGTAGCTACTCATCTTGTACTATATATCTTTGGTAGATGTGCAATCCATTACTTTGACATGTTCTGATTCAGGAAGGCCAACAAGCAGGGCATTCATTTCCTTAGAATTACATGTTAAATTCAACTTCTCATCTTTGGTAACCACTGTTGGAGGCCTTTGATATGCTTCTTCCACAAAATCCCACACATTAGCTCCATGTGATTGAATATAGGTCTTCATACTCACTTTCTAAAATACACAACTTGTTCCGTTGAACATAGGTACCATGTTTGTAAAACCTCCTACATGGTTTTCCATGGTCCTTGATCTTTATTCCAACTATTAAATTGATACGAAGTAACCTTGATCTGATACCAATTGTTGGAAACCAAGACAATAATGAGAGTGGGGGTGAATCAATATTATAGGATTTTTTACTAATTTAATTCTTTTATTTTGTGCAAGAATATTGGGACACCATTAAATACTTCAGAAATTAATTGAAATAAGCATAGCAAGAAACAATATCAACAATAAATGGAACACACAAGGAACCAATAAATTGTTCAAAATTGTTCTTTAAATTATTCACAAGGCAAGCTACAACTTGTTGTTACAATTATCTAGCTACAACTAGCAAGACGCTACAACCCCCTTAGTTTTTAGCTATAACTAAATGGAGCTACAATCCCAAATATTTACCAACACCCACTAGAAGGAGCACCAACCGTTGATCTGCAAGCTATAACTTGTTTGACACTCAATGACTCACCTTTCATCCATTTTCATACTAAAGCCAGCAATGCCTTCTCTAATTTCAAAAACAATTAAATTCCTCAATCACCAACACCTTCAACAATATCTGATCACTGAGAGACACCAACAATAATCCAACTCAATCACACGTGAACTCATATCACTTCACTTCAAAACTTGTTTACTCAAGCCTACTTATAAAGAATTTGGCTTGATATTTTTTGCTTCTCTTTCTTTTCTTTGATTGTTGCATGCATCCTTATTTTTTCCTTTGACATGTTTATTTAAATCCTTCGATCGTGTTCACCATGTTCTCTGACCCTGATCATCCTTTACTACCAGTTGAATTGATTTATTTCACTAATTTTAGCTAATATGTCCTTTTATAGGTTTTAGCATAAGTTTTTCTATTTTTTGTTGTTGTATACTTTGGCTTAACTAATAAATCCATTTTTTTTAATTTCAAAAACCATCGGATTCAATAACTCTTCCCTCGAAATCACTTCATTATGGTTTGTGGTATATGGAGGAGATGTTCTGAGATGCATCTCTGTCATTGAGCTACATGATCGATGGTATGGGAAACCCCCTCCTGTGACCTTGAAGCCTGACAAGAATTTTTTTTATAAGGCTATCGAAAATTTGCCACGTGTGCCCGACGCCCACTACTCAACCCTTGACCTTTTGTGCGTAAAAAGAGTTGCGCTGAGGTGAATATTGTCGAGCTATACCTTTGTCGGGATGGCGTCATATGTTGGCATCATCCTGCTCCTTGCCCCTCGACACTAATACTTGTGCGCCATTACCATACCACCGAGGTATTTCTGTCAGTTGGGATCCACTTGAGCCAATAGAAACACTTCCTTTTGTTTCTCTATCCATCCATGTCAGCCTGGAACTCTATTTTTCCACTCAGCCATGCTTTGCAACTGGATTTGGCACTCGTGCCAACTTTGGCTAGGCACCAAAGGCTCGTCCAACCACCTTCTAACTCTGCTAGGTTGTATTTGAGGTCATTAAACTTTTACTGGCTCTATCTTATGATCTAGAAGGTCATTTTTATACTTCCACATATCACTGGAAATATTTTTCCAAGCTCTTTCCATCTAAGTGGGTTTGACCTATTTTTGAGGTAATTTTATACACCAAAACTAGCTTCAAAGCTTAGCACAATTATTGCTATCATGTTGATCCATACTGCTCCTTAAGGCTGCTTCTTGAGACCTTCTTTGAAACCTGTGCCACCCATTGACATCAATGGACACCTTGTTGATGTCACCCTATAGCCACCAATGAAAACATATTTCAACAATTCCTCCAAAGACGAATATCTAAATAAATGGAGAAGAGAAGGGGGAATTAATACTTGGACGACTTAATCGTGAGCAATAATGGTGAGAATGTCAGTGCATGACATGTCACCACTGATAAAAAAGCTTCTTACTCTGATAAAAAAAAATCTTCTTTATTTGCATTACTGAGGTAACTACGAAAGAATTGATATTTGATTTTCCTTTTCATTTGGGTAAACCAAATTGAACAATCCCATATGATCCGATTAATGGAACAAATCTTTTATCTGGTTAATGAAACAAATATGTTCATGTTATAATAGATGTATATATTTTAAAATCAAATTGTCCATATTTCACTGCAATTATCTATATTTTAGAATCAAATTAGTCATAGATCATTCCAGTGTGGGCTAGTGAAGCCAGCTAAAGTTAGATTTTCCAGGTTTTCTGCCAATGGGATAGTCATGGCATCAAAATTGTGTAACATAAATAAACAAAAAAAGCAATGGTGACACCTATGCACCCAAGAGTGTATAACACTGTAAATATGGGAATATGGGAATAACATTTTACAGCGCAAATATGAGAATAAATTCTTAGAACTCTAGAAAGCATTAATTCCTAGACACTGCCTTGTAGCTAGAGGCTCTTAGATTTTTTAGAAGCCAATACTCAGGTATGGTGTATCACTGAACTTATCAAAAAATCTGGTGAGAGCACTTATGAGAGTAGCGTCTTTGTGGTGCCTCTCCCTAGATTATGCTTCTCCTCATTGTGCGGCAGGGTCAGGAGCATGGGAGGACCATTTGCTCGTCTTTGTGGTGCCTCCCCCAGATTATGCTTCTCCTCATTGTGCGGCAGGGTCAGGAGCATGGGAGGACCATTTTCTTGTTTTATAAAATGTCTCCCTCCCATGTTCACCACCCAGACCGACCCGACAACCTGTTTTCTTAGGAGTTCCAACACCAACGGAACTATGGAAGACATAGTGAACAAGAAATTCGTGAGTGGAAGGTTGCTCTATTCACCGTCACTTCTCTCTCTAGCCGGTCACTCGACAACACCCGAGTGACCACACCAACGGGTGGGTTGCAACCATAAACAGTATAAAAATTCAAATGTTTTTATGTTTTTTTTATATTTACTATTTAAACATTTTACTCACAACATGGAATATATGTGTGAATATCTCTCACCTCCATGTGGATACCACTTCTTTGAATGTTTCTTTGTCTTTGTTTAATAATCTCAGACAAACCAGTGGGTTGGTTTTGGTTTTGCACCGCAGCCCACTGGGACTGCCCACACTTTTGAGAAATCCCAAGCTTTTGTTTTTTGCGTCGCAGCCTGCTGGGACTGTGCACTTTTGAGAAATCCCAAACACAAATCAGGGCAATGAAAAGCATGAGCTGGGAAATGGGTTGAACTAGACTTATGCTTCAATTAAGAACCAAAGCGACATACCTACAATACCAGTCTATTCTTTCAAATGAAAATGAAAAACCCTCATACCTACAATACCAGTCTATTCTTTCAAATGAAAATGAAAAACCCTCATACCTACAATACCTACTAGATTTTTCCTTCAAATGAAAACCGGGAAGGCATGCAACATGCCACGAAGTGTAATGTTGTGGCTTTGGAGCGGATGTCATGCCACGAAGTGTAATGCAGTGGCTTTGGAGCAGATTCAGTGTCTTTGGAGGGGTTGTTCTGAATATTTATTTGGATAGCTTTGCAGTGGAGGGTGCAAAGCATTACTTTTTTACTAAATAATGCTAACTACATCTTAGCATTAAACCAACATTGAAGCTAATTGTGACACTATTATCTTATGTTTAATAAAATCAAACAATTTTCTGAGCAATAAGAGGCGAAAATTAAAACCTTGAATAAAACTTTGTTTACGCTAATATTTATGTTCAAACATAGGTTAAACATCCAATACTATGATCTGTCAAAGCAATTTAATGTTAATTCTACGCTAATCGAACGCTTATAGTCCCTGCACTGCCATAGGCAGCAACTAATAAACACAAAGATAAAACTAGTGTTCAAATGCCGAAATTTAGTGAAATTTTTTTCAAAGAGAAAATGTGGAAGTGTGGAGAAGCACCTACGCACCCCACAATTCCATGATGGGCTCTTTGTTAAGTCTTCAAATGATCTAGCTAAACCATATATAAACTGCATACTAATATATTATTTCATACCATATATAATGTTTTACTAATATATTCACATGCACGTCTTAAAGTCTCCATTTCAATATATTCACTGAAACGAAAAACAAAATCAGTTTGTGCATGCATACCTTCTACTTGCTTCTAAATCCAACAATGACCAATTAAAATCATCTTCAAAAATAAAAATGAAGTGTTTCAAAATCAGAAGTTGTATGGTTACAAAGAATTGGTATGATTATGAAATAATGAACATAAGATGCCAAATTCAAGGTCATGACGTCATAATGATAGAAATTGCACTAGACTACTTGAGAATTCGTAGAGAAGAATATGCCAAACAAAAATAGAAATAATATTTGTGTAGAGAAGGTAGACATGATTATTTGTACTAGCATTCGGTCTTAAACAAGGGTTCATACTAACTAAGAAACAAAATACCTGCCAACTCGATTCAGTGCTTTGGATGGTGGGAAATGCACTTCTCTTGTTAATTTTTTTTGTTAATAGTTCCCAACTAATTAAGTTATTGGGCTAGAAGGTATTGAACAAAGGTTTGTATTTAGTTCTTTATGCTTTTGGAAACAAAGATAGAACCTATGATCACAATGTATTTTTTGTTATTTAGGTAGAGTTAGTTTATAATTTCTCTTGGATCTCACTTTTGGAATCTATTTGTCAATCAAAATTAGCATATTGCAAGATAAATGCTTGTTGGTCCATTGAGTGAATGAACTATGACCCATAATTAGGTAGGCTCTTACAAAAAAGCATGACAAAAGACTAAATTGGCATCATAATCGAAGTTGTCTATAAATATTAATCATAATTTGAATGCCAAATATATTCATATCATATTTACATACCTAATGCACTCGGGTGCTATAGGTAGCAAAATAAAGGGGTGGAACTGCTCATAAGTTCTAAACAACTTTACATTTTTTGAGAATCTAATTGACTACGAGATGATAATTCCCAAAAACATTTACTGGTGATACACATACTTAAATGAGTGGGTTGAAGCTAAAAAAACATTATTTATATTTACATTAGTGTTGCTTGCAAGACGATTCATCATTAGTTATTAGTTTTAGTTCCAATTTCATCTCCACCTAAGGTGGGGAACTCTTGGATCATGCTTGGGATTGACACTCATAGGTGGGTAATCAAATGTATTACCCATCAAGTTGTTCCCCTATGCCAACCATATATTATGCTCCTTTAACATTTCAGATTCATGCAATCCATAAACATGAGAAATATACATCTCTTCCTCTTTTATCAAGCCAAACTCTAAATATTAAAGTATTGTACAATATTATACTCAGGAAGAAAACAAGCCCTCCGCACCTCCGTTAGTACCGACTGGGATTCTACAACTTCAACACCTTGAATAAATGCTCCTTTTTCATCTACATCTCGTAGTTGAGAATTTTCAATAGGCCTTCGTAGTGGTGAGTTGTATAAATCAAGTGCATAAGTAGTTGTGTAGATCAACAAGTTCCACACCTCTGCACTCCCGCATCTCTGCACTTCAAGAAAACATATCGTGATTTTTATATTCCACCAACCTTCAAATTTCCATCTAGAATGCAAATAATTCAAGCGTTGTTTGGTTTCAAGGCATTATGAAAACCAATTAAACATTGCCACATAGGTTTGTGTTTTGGTTAAACATTTTGCTTCTGCTTATTGCCATAAAATTTGGAAAGTTGCAAATATCCTTGGTTGTGAACGTAGAGAGCAAAGAGAGCACATTACAAATGAAAATAAAGCTCAAAACTTTAAATGTAAAGTTATTATTATTGTTTATTTATTATTTTGGGTTAATTAACGATTAATGATGCGAAAATAAAAACAAAAACTCGTCATCAGTATAATAGTGAAAGCAAAATGGTCTATAATCCCCTGCTAAGAGGCAAAAATAATTGCCTTAAGTTCGTATTTATTATAAGTGACGTCCTCTCTTTTATAAACCTATAAATGCAATAAAATTTACGGTTTGCAAAATCCTATTGCATTTTGTCGTGAAGTTTACTGCAAATAAATTATTAGAAGTTTTTTATATAAAGTATCGATACTATCCATTAATAATTAACATGTTGAAAGTGTTGCTACATAGAATGATGTGATCAAATTGATAATAAATCATATGCTAAATTTTTGGAGGGCAATCAATAGTAAGGTGAATGCCTTTGACAAAGGCCAAAACCATAAAATTCTTAGTGCTTGGACGAAGGCCAAAACCATAAAGCTATTATTGTTAAACAATTAAAATATTAACATAGTTGAAGGATTAAAACAATGGAAATGAAGGCATAAGGTACTGGTTAAAGATCTGCACTTAAGCTCATGTACTCCCTAATCCTCTTTGTGAACCCTATGAACAAAGTTGTAAACAATGAAATTGGCAAAAGGAAGTACATGCACAATGTTGCGCTATTATAAGATTCTCTCTAATAAATTGTTGCATTGCAATTATTATATAAGAAACAACCAAGCATAACATCACAAACAATGTTGAGTATGCAACACTTTAATGAATAACATTCACTCAATTGTGTCACTTACAAATTATTAATTCTCTTGGGGTGACACATAATCTATGCATGGATTTTTTTTCTTGCGGGGTGGAACATAAACCTGCTTTGTTATGTCTATTGGTAAATTGTATTGTTCCCACATATTAGGGTCTCTATGATAGCAATTATGCCTTTAATATGTTTTTATTTAGTTTAGAACTCCATATCTCTATTTACACATATTATAAGCAAAATGTCAAGAAGACATGGTGTGTCGTTGGGTTCATTCTACACAATGTGTTCCTCTATTACATTGCCAAAGTAATGGTCTATTGTCTTGTGTATTTATTCAATTTTTTGTTTGAAAGCTTGCAAAATTGTAGCAAATCATCGTGGATATTGTTACCAGGCTCGAGGTATTGTCTTAAGTTTAAAGTTCATATTTTTTTTTATATAGATGTCATTGGTAATAAGACTTATTTTGGTGTGCAGAAAAGGGGTGTACGGGGAGTGCATGAGAAAGGGTGTGCAAGGGAGTTTGTGTCCCTTGTTCTGAACAACTACTTTTGCACTTGATTTAGACATCTCACCGTGACTGCAAACACCCCTCGCTTACATATCTATTTGAAATAATCATTGAGTTAGGCTTTGCCACCATACTTTCTTGGAGTGCAGAGGTGTGGAGAAGCTTTCATTGTGTGGAGTGTAGAGGTGCAAGGGAAGCTTTCATTATGAAAAGTGCGGAGGTGCCGAGGCAGATATATCCGTTGTAGTAGATTGCAAAAACGAAAGGTGCCACCATGTGCAAAAAATCATTTTCATAAGGACAAAGCACAGACCCCGTAATGCTTTAATCAAACTAGCATACCGATGACTATCAAAAAAGGCAATGAATATGATGCTGCAACAATTACTCTTGTTATGTATGCATCAAGAATTATAGTGCAAAACTCATGCTCAAAACTCATTGTTGTTGACTGAAAATCAATATTTGTATTCTAAATTGCAATTTAATTTACTTCAAATGATATCATGCCAGATAAAAAATCATAAATTGTGAGGTCTAAATTCTCTAAGATATACTAAAACTAGTTACTCATGTTATGTTGCTAAATAAATTCCTACACAATTACTATCAATTTTAAGTACTAATAATCAAAATAACAAATAAAATATGCCAAAATAAATTGTTTTACCATACATCCATTTTTGATAAATCAATTCCGATTCCTTTTCATATATAAATGCAAAGTGAAAAACCTATAATTCTATTAAATCAATTACCTTAATCCATGATTGTTGATAAATCTATTCAAACTTCCTTTTCATTTACAATAAATGCAAAGTGGAAAACCATTAATCCTATTAAATCAATCACCTTAATTTTCTTTAATCCTCTTAACCAATCATCTTAATTTTCTTCTAACGTTTCCTCCCCCATTTCAAGAGTATGCTAATTTGTTATTATCATTTACATGAGCGAACTAAGCATGCGGCTTCGGGAGTTAGGAACGAGAGAGGAAATAATTTGAAAGTGGAAATGTTGGAACGTTTTCTCCCACCTTTCAAGAGTAAATTAGCATTTTCATGAGCGCATGTGGCTTTGGGAGTTACGTAGAAGAGTCAATAATTTGAAAGTGGAAATGTGGTAAAAGGAAGCAATAGTTTGAAATTGGCCAGAAGCAAAATTTGCAGGTTTCAAATTGGAACGGAAATATTTTTGAAGTTGGACAGGCTGCAAAGATTAATTTGGAGCGGAAATATGGACAGAGGAGGCAACAGATTGAAGTGAAAGACAATTTTGAATTAAAATTGTAGCTTCATGGACGTACATAGCCTCATTTATGATGGGATGATGTCGTCATCGTAATAGAAGTTCGTGTTCCCATTGGGATTATCATATGGTTATTCTAAATATTTATATATTTAAATTTAAGAATTTGAAATAAATATATTATTTTGAGCTTTTTTTTAAATGGGATTAGTTTATGGTTATTCTCAATATATGGTTATTCTCAATATCTATATATTTAAATTTAGTTAAGTTTAAAGTATTCTAATTGATATATTATTTTGAGATTTATATATATATATATTAGTTTTGTTTATAAATGTTAAAGATATTTAAAAGGAAAAAAATAAATTATTTATAAAAAGATTTTATAATATTATTATTAAATTATTAATATATATAAATTTTAAGAGTTAGTTCATATGATTAGAGTTAGATATGAAGTTTTTTAATATTATTGTTACTAGTTGTTTTTTGATGGCTCTTTTAGATTCAAATTTTTTTAGACAAAATTCTCTAATAAGGATTACCTAATTTACCATCCACAAAATACGTATATTTAATAATTTTTGGAATTATAACGAGAATGTATTTAATGATTAAAATGTGTGGTTTTTTTTTTAATTATAAAGATAAATTTAGAAAATATACAAACTACTATTATGTATTATATAAATTTTGTATATATATATATATATATCAAACTCATTTAAATTATTTTAAAAGAAAATATACATTTTTAACTATCAAATTTCGAGTAGTTTTTAAGTGTTATTTTTTGAAAAGTTTTATGGTTTATTTTTTGATCTAATTTGTTTAGAATATGACAATTATTTATTGAAAACACAAATTTGACTCGTGATCTCTTCACAATCCAAGTGCTTTGTAGTTTCGAGAGCTTTAAATCCATATATACAATAAAAAAATCTGGTTTAAACAACACAAATAAAAATTTGAGTACACATTTTTTCACTTGATTCCAATCCATTAAATTTATTTAAAACATCTTTAAAACTAAAATAAAATAACAAACTATTTTTTTTCCATAAAATTTAATATATATATATATATATATATATATATATAATTTTATTTCCAAATAACAAAAAAAATGTATTATTAAACTTAGTCTACATATTTCATTTATATAAAAAAGTTAACTTCTGAAAAAATATCTTTCGGTAAAAATCACATCCAAACAAATTTGGTCGACGCGTTTCGAACCAGCCAGTGTGGTTCATCATCAGGACTTGATGAAAAATCTGATCAGGAGACCCAATTAAATAGATATGAGAAGCTTCAACTAGCCGTTGAAAAATAACGGCTAGTTAGACTAAATCAAAGTCATAGAAATAAAAAGTCAAAAAATATATATAAAAAGATTAAAGTTTATAACATGAAAATTATTTATTATTATTTTTAATTTTAATTTCTATTTTTATAAATTAAAATTAAAAATAATAATAAACCATGGCCACACCACAAGTCTGTTCATAGAAACCACCCTCAAAACTAAAGAAAGTCGAGGTTAGACAAATTTCAACAAGATGAGCCGTATTAGGATCAGTGACACGAGAAATAACATCAACAGCCTCCCCAATGGGGATGCAAGTGTATAAGGAAACAACATCAAAACTAACAAACCTATCATCACTATCTAACTTCAAGTCTTAAAATTAAAAATCATCAAGTCCTGATGATGAACCACACTGGCTGGTTCGAAACGCGTCGACCAAATTTGTTTGGATGTGATTTTTACCGAAAGATATTTTTTCACAATTTATGGATCACAGAAGCAATATTCCTAAAAAAGAAGTAGGTAGAATTTTGAAATTGAAAAAGTTGTACTTTAATTTTCATAATCAAGCATATAGCAATTGACACATTTTTTTTTTTTGTGTATCCTAAGTTAAAAAAAAAAATAAAAAAAATTTAAAAAATAAAAAATAAAAAAAATGAAATGTCTCCACAGGTTGTATTTTCAAGGTAGAGCAATAATTGTCTCCACATTGGATTACAATTTTTTAGTTTAATAAAAAATAATATTATTTCTATTTTTTTATTTCAAGAGTATAGGGTCATACTCTTAAGGAGCACAATCCATAATCCCTATTATTTCATTTCTTGTATCCAATTTTTTAGCAAGGAGTAGAGTCCATAATCCCCATTTTTTCATTTCCTATATCCACTTCCTTAGCAATCTCATCTTATAGGGTAAATTTTGCCGCATGAATTTTTAGGTACTTGTGGGTTTGTCTAGTAATGTGGAATACAAATTTGTGATGTTTATCCAATTTGTACCCAATTTTTTTTTTATCCTTCAACATTCAGTGTGGCCTACTTCCATTGTTGTTGTACCTCATGAGTCATTATTATAAACTAAAATGTAGAATTACTACACAGAACACAAGTCTTTGGAGATTATTCCTATAAGCATTGAACTTGGTAATTGATATTTGTGATGGAAAATTACTATTTTACTTGTAGAATTGTCATACATAAAAATAAGTCATCTTTGAACATTATTACCTTAAGCATTGAACTCTGTAATTAATGTCATAGAAAAATATTATTTTACCGAACCAAAATTTTGACATGAGCAACTTAATGAGAAAAAGACATATTTGAAAACAAATCCAATTTATATAGCTTCCAAAATACTTCTACTACTTCGATCCAAAAATTTCAATCCCAAAATTTTGTAGGTATTATGAAAAGCATTGTGTCCTATCCAAGAGTGCGTTGGGCACAGTGTCAAAGGAAAAACACAACTGTTTAACACACTTCTTTTGCAAATTTGGATCTTAAAAAGCCTAATCTTTGTGAGTAACAACTACTGGGTGAATAAACAGAGAAAATCAGAGGCTAAAACACTTAGGATAAAGAGTAATCTCCCCAGCGGAGTTACCAATTTGTTGGACAGAATTGTGAATTATGATAAAACACGCTTCCCTAGACATGTGCTAATCTAGAACAACAAGTTAAAGACTATACGACTACTTCTCCTAACTAAGAACAAACACACATAATGGATTAGATGCTTTCTTGGAATCCAAGCGCTTCCAAATGATTCCTTCTGTCGCTTTCGTTGTAGCTTCAAATTCTAGCCGGCTATGCAAAATATTTCCTGCAAGAATGAACACTAAACATTAGAAGATAGCAATAATACAGATGTCTATTCAAGTTAGTTTGCTAAATCAGTAAAGCATAAACCATATACATCAACTAAGATCTTGCAATATGGAAAATCAAAGCCAATACAGATCCATATAGGGAAAAGTAAGTTGTATTCTTTATTAATGATAGAAGGGGAGGTGACAACCAAATGAATGATTTTGTGTCACCATCTCCAGCAGCATCCCAACCTCATCACAATGCAGATATCTCCAAAACAATGTCACTCAAATCAATCTCCTCAATGAAAAATCCACCAGCATTTCTCTATACAAATTCTTCCTTATCAAACACTAAGATATGTGCTCAATTTATAGAGTAGTTGAGGTAGTTTTACAATCAATGACTTTCCAATAATAGGAAAGACATGTTCTCAATCTTGTAGATGTCAAATGGACACACGAATTCGAATTTTGACACATGTGAACTCTTCTAGAAGGCACTGGCCAAGTGGAGATTCTAGAACAATGAGAATTTCGCTCCCAATGTGACCAACGCACCCATAGATGTTGGGAAGTGCTTTGTAGAGTAGCCTTGCATGGGGATACCTGCATATGCAATGCACTTAGTCACTTTAGAGGCAGCGTTGGTGAGCTCTCATATGATATATTATAAACTTCAAACCTTGGAAACCTTTGCAAATGAAAGTCTTTGATTGATCTGTCTTGTTCTTTGTCTTAGGGCATATAACAATTGAAATGTTAGGGGATGATAGACCCTATACATTGGTCCTGGAGATGATGCCCAGTTAACGAGGTCATTGGGAATGATGCCCAAATTGACCTATAACGGGTACAAAATTATCATAAAGTCCATAAAAAATATTTGAAACGCAACTCGTAAGAGTTATATTTATACCTTACCCACACCTACTTGTCCTCATCATTGCCATAAATACACCACCTTCTAGGCATCACTAAGTTTACTTCTAATTTTCTCATAAGCAAGATTCATTTTTAATGATAAAGGTTAGGAAGTGTTAAATTTAGATAACCATGGTGTTCTATGCTTGATGCACTTTTACTATTTCTTAGGTCCAATACACATAAAATTGAAAGTAAAATGCTGATAGAACACAATAATAGATCAATATAAGACAAGTCAAATATAGATTAGATGTACAATTCATTTTGTCCAACAAATATATGAGATATTGTGGCGTTACGGTGGTCAGCAAGATGCTTCAACCAACAAAGTATTTATCGGTCAGCCAACACTTTCATGTGACACACCCATAGCCCTCAAATACAGCTCATCACAAGTCAAACTAGGGACAACGCAGGCAGCTTCAGAAAATTCAACGTAGCAAACAAGGGCTTCGGTCAAACAGCCCGAAATTCCTTGATTTTAGTGCCAGGTTGTACGACCTCCTAAAATCAGAATTTCTGCAGAATATTGAGGTCAAACGACCAAGGGTTGACCACGGTCAACGCTGGTCAACACTGCAACAAAAAAGCCCTAAACAGATCAGCACAGAAAACAGAAAACCCTAAATAGATCAACGCAAAAAACAACAGCTTCGCTCCACACGTGTGAGCGAAAAAGGCCTCCAAAGGCTATCGAACCAATCAGATTACAATGAGAGAATGTGTGATGATATGATGAGAAAATGACCTCCAAGTCTCTCCAATTTATATTCATCAATGAGGGTGTGTGACACATCTCTTAGGCATGTGGGATAAATCTGGCCAACCTTGCACTCGTGGAAAATAAATTCAAAATCAATGTTCTGCTCATCCGATCAAGATGATATTTAGATCAATCTTGCACCTCTCCAAAAGAGGAATCCAAAAAAAAATATGACCATCATCATATGAGCAGTGCAATATGGAGTTTGGACCTAGTTTCCAAAAATTAACACTCCCTTTCAACTAGGGAGAACTACATCTGTCCATAAGTGCCATCCATCATGTACCAAACCAAACATCGTGCATCATCCTACCATAACTTGCTTTGTTGGCTCTTTATTTCATAACAAAATGTGTCACAAATACATCACACACAGCCGACTCGAAGTCAACTTAGAGGTAAAAATATCTCTTGGACTTAAAGAGTCTCATACTAACCCGAAGTCAATTTAGAGGATATAACCTCATCATACTTAATCCCAGATCAAGGTGTTGAACACGTGCCATCCTAGACATAGAGAGTATGGCAATATCCGATGCATCCATCGGTCTTGCTATGGTCTCTGTCCACATTTCCCATCTCATTGGAAAAATGAGAGGTACTTCCCATGAGTCTGAAACTCCATGGGTAGGATGCATGCAGGGCACAGATCAGAGAGAGGCGAACCAACTCAATATCATAAGGGTGGGGAAGAAGCACCACAAGGTTCGGTAAGCCTAGCCCCGTGAGTGCTTATAGCTCCAAGAAGTTATCCCCAGGCCCCCTGGAGTTCCCAAAGCTCATAGTCCAACTCAAAGCAGGACCCTCAGAATAGGGTCTTTCCACTATTCCAAGCTTCTCACGAAAGGTTAGGAACTTGACCTTCCCTAGGGGCTTCGTGAGAACATCTGCGACCTACTAATTAGTTCCTATATGATCGTGCCTTACAACGCCTCGCTTTACCATATCCCAGATAAAGTGGTACGTAATATCAATATGCTTAGATCGATCGTGGAACACGAGATTCTCAGAAAGACGAATCCCACTCTGGTTATAACAAAGGATAACGGTAGTATCTAGCACATGCCCGAACAACTCACTGAAGAGATTTCGCAACCAAATAGCTTCACAATAGGCCACACTCGATGCAATGTATTCGGCCTCAACAATGCTCAAAGCCATCAACTTCTGCTTCCTGCTCATCCAAGTATCGAAGCAGATCTAAGGTGAAGCAACATCCAGATATGCTCTTGTGATCCACCACACTGCCAGCCCAATCGACATCAGTATATCCATGGAGTTTCAAACTCCTGGCAGTGTATCTCAGCCCATGGTTGATTGTGCCCCGAAGATATCTCAACAGATTCTTGGCACCAATCTAGTGAATGTGATGAGGTTCAACCATATGTTGACTCAAAGTGTTCACTGCAAAACATACGTCCAGACGGGAGTTCAATAAGAACATCAGGGCCCCTACGAGTTGTTGATACTCGGTAGGATTTTCTAGCATGGGCCCAACAGTTTTTCCACTCAAATTCTTAGAGTTGAGTTCCATCAGTGTTGACACAGACTTACAGTCCACCATACCAAATCTCTACAGCAGCTTCACGACATATTTTCCTTGAGAAAGGAAAATCTCACCTCGCCTCTGCCAGACCTCCAAGCCTAGGAAGTAGAGCATTAGTCTTAGGTCTTTCATCTCAAACTCGGAAGCTAGTTCCATCTTACACTGCTGAATGAGAGGGTCAACACCTGTCAGGAAGAGATCATCCCATAGAGAACCAAAATGATAGGCCTTTCTCTATCAACTGTAAAATAAAGGTTCGGGTCAGCATTACTTCGAGTGAAGCCTAGCTTCATCAAGTAGTTATCTATCCTCTCGTACCAAGCCCTGGGGGCTTACTTCAACCCATAGAGAGATTTCTTCAACTTGCATACATGGGTGCCTCTATCTCGGACTTTGAACCCCAGAGGTTGCTCCAGATGCACCTCTTCCTTTATAGATCCATGCAGAAAAGCGGTCTTCACATCCATCTGATGTAGACTCCATCCTTATGTAGCAATAAGGGAAATAATAGATCAGATGGTGGTATAGCAGGCCACAGGTGCAAATATATCATCATAATATATGCCTTATTTTTTAGAGAAGCCTTGAGCAATGAATCTTGCCTTGTACTTTTCAGCACTTCCATCAAATCCATGCTTGATCTTATAGAGCCATTTCTAGGTGACAACATATTTGTCCTCCAGTCTTGGGACCACTTCCAAGACATCATTCTTCATAATAGACTCATATTCTTCGTGCATAGCATCCTTCCAAACTTGATGCTTTACGACTTCAAATTTTCCAGGCTCAAATTGTACTATCATACTCATGGCTGCTAGATACCCTTGGTATCTCTTCGGCTTCTTGCTTTCACGGAATGTCCCCCTTGGGGCAATATGTCTCTCGGCATCTTTGAGAGTATCCCTATGCCATGAGGGTCTTCTCTTATTTGAAGGAGGTGGATCAATGGGATCCATAGGTCCTTCAACATCGGGCATCAGGTCATCCTTCGGCTCTTCCAACTTCCCTACTTCTTCATCTTCTTTGTCTTCCTTGGAGCTAGGAAGATTTCTTACTTTCTTGAGGGCAGCATCTTCATCGAAGGTGACATCGTGGCATATCTCCAATTCTCTTTGAGTAGGCACATAGATTATATATGCCTTCGAAGTTTCACTGTAGCCCACAAACATTCCCTTATTTCTAGAAGCATCTAGCTTGCTTCTCTTTTCTTTCGGCACATGAAAGTACACTGGACAACCAAAAACTCTAAAATGAGAAACATCGGGTTTCTTACCAGAGAATACTTCTTCAGGAGTTTTGGAGTCCAGAGTGGAATGTGGGCATATGTTTTGAACATACACAGCAGTGTTTGTAGCTTCTCCCCATAGAAACTTTGAAAGACCTTGGTCACATAGCATGGCGCGGGCAGCTTCCACAATGATCCCGTTCTTTCTTTTAGCAACACCATTTTGCTCAAGAGTGTACGTAGTTGTGGTCTCCCTCTTAATGCCAAATTCTCTACAAAATTCATTAAAATCATTTGACTCATGCTCGGTCCCATTGTCGGTCCTCAAAACTTTGATTTTCTTCTTGATTTGATTTTCCACCAAGGCCTTGAAGGTACAAAACCATTTGAATGCTTTTTCCTTCTTCTTCAAAAAATATATCCAGGTCTTGCGGGAGAAGTCATCTATAAAAATCATGTAATAGGAACATCCTCCCAAGGATGTCACAGGTAGCATACCAGATAAGTCATAATGTATCAACCGCAAGATATTAGTTGTTTTTGTGACACTTGAGGGGAATGGTCCCCTTGTATGTTTCCCTTCGGCACAACCCTAACATATACCTTCATGATCATCTCTCAATTCGGACATCCTTGTCGCCACCTTCCTTGCTTCATGAAGGGATTTTTAATGAAGGTGTGCAAACCTCCGGTGCCATAACTCTGTTTGAAGAGTTGTATCACATGTCATAGCCCCCAATGGACTTCCTCCAACCTAGTAGAGTGTATCAACTCTACAACCAATAGAAAGAGCTTCCTTAAAGTTCTTCTTCTAGACAAGTACTTTTCCATCAATGAATACCAACTTGAACCCTTTGTCTTCCATTTTCGAAATGGACACAAGTTTCTTCTTAAAATTAGGTACATATAACATATCTTGTAATCGGATGACTTTACCTTGAGATAAATGGAGGTTCACATTCCCTATCCCTTTCACGAGATAGGTGGCATTATCTCCAAGGATAATTTCTAGATTAGTATCCTTCTCAGCCAAATCATAAAGGGCTTCTTTATAACCAATGAGGTGCCTTGAAGCACCACTATCAATTAACCAGACAACCAAGGTGTCGGGTGGAGATGCACCAAAGAGGGGAGATTTAACAATAAAATCATTTCTCTTATTATCAACAACATTAGACTGATCGTACCTGGAGTTTTTTGACCTCTTGAAAGGTTTCCCATTTCCATTACGATCAGAGGGAGCCTTCCTTTTTCCTTGGAACTTGTTGTTCCTGCCATTCCTTCTCGAGTTGTTGTTGTCATCATCCCTGGGAGAGTCCCTTCTATTAGGGCACTCCATAGTGACCAGTCTTGTTACAAGTGTAACATCATCCCTTCCTTCATTTGGGCCCTGCTCTACCATGGTTTTGATTTCTCGGGCCATCGTGGTTCTTCTTCTTTGCATGAGCACCGAAGGCAGTAGGGTCACTTCCATTACCATTAGAGGCATACTCCATCATTCTTGTTTCCTCTTGAGTGCATCTCGTCAATATTTCATCAAAATCAGGAATCACATTATTATTTAGAATAGTGGTATTAAATACATGCCAATCACGGGGGAGACCTCCAAATGCAATAAGAACCATCTATCGATTAGATATTGCTTCCCCAATAGCTAGGAGGTTATTCCTAATTTCAGTGAGCCTCATAAAATAGGATTGAATAGATTCATCCTTACCCTTCTTGATATTCTTCAATTGATTCTTGGAGAAGAGGATTTGATTAGCATTGCTAGCCTTGAACATGCTCACCATCTTATCATACATTTCCTTATATTTCTTTAGCTCAGAAATGTAAGCAACCAAGTGCTTATGAATAAAATCCTGGATAATCACTTTGCTTTGATTTCCCCTTTTCTATACTTCGTCTTCGTGGTAGTAGTTGCATTTTATGGAGGCTCTTGGATCTTCCCCTGGACATAGTATGTGACATATTGATATTCTAGCACCAAATCCAAGGACATCTTCCATGCATGATAATCAGACTTATTAGTCAATTTATCATTGACCTTGAAACCCTTGTAGGTTGAGGAGGCCATTTGTCCTTGATAGGATTTCTTCCTTCAGAGATAGCTTCTAACACCAACTTGGACTCTTGGACATCGTCTTCACCTCAGCTTTGATACCATGTTAAATTTAGATAACCATGGTGTTCTATGCTTGATGCACTTTTGCTTCAATCTTTCTTAGGCCCAATACACATAAAATTGAAAGTAAAATGATGATAGAACACAATAATAGATCAATAGAAGACAAGCCAAATATAGATCAGATTTACAATTCCTTTTGTCCAGTAAAGATATGAGATATTGTGGCATTATGGCAGTCAGCAGGATGTTTCAACTAGCAAAGTCTTTCTTGGCCAGCCAACACTTTCATGTGACACACCCACAACCCTCAAAGACATCTCATCACAAGTCAACGCAAGTCAAACCAGGGACAACACATAAAATTCAACGCAACAATCTAAGGCTTCGGTCAAATAGCCCATAATTCCTCGATTTTAGTGCCCAGTTGTACAGCCTCCTAAAACCATAATTTATGCAGAAGATTGAGGTCAAATGACCAAGGGTTGACCATGGTCAATGCTGTAGTAGAAAGCCCTAAATAGATCAGCGCAGAAAAAAAGAAAGCCCTAAACAGATAAGTGCAGAAAACAACATCTTCACTCCACACATGTGAGGGAAAAAGGCCTCCAAAGGCTATCGAACCAATCAGATCACAAAGAGAGAATGTGTGATGAGATGATGAGAAAATGACCTCCAAGTCTCTCCAATTTATAATCATCAATGAGGGCGTGTGACACATCTCTTAGGCATGTGGGATAAATCTGGCCGACCTTGCACATGTGGAAAATAAATTCAAAATCAATGTTCTACTCATCCGATCAAGATGATCTTAAGATCAATCTTGCACCTCTCTTAAAGAGGAATCCAACAAAAATATGACCATCGTCATATGAGCAATGAAACATGGATTTTGGACCTAGT
This sequence comes from Pinus albicaulis, assembly GCA_034641835.2. Lineage (NCBI taxonomy): Eukaryota > Viridiplantae > Streptophyta > Pinopsida > Pinales > Pinaceae > Pinus > Pinus albicaulis. The sequence goes on along the minus strand of CM076582.1, from coordinate 833,356,474 downwards.
TCCACGAAATTAATAGGAAGTCTTCCTATTGTTGTCCCTAATATTTTCTCTGTGACCATCGTTGTCACGTCCTTGTAGTAGGACTTAGAAAAAAGAAAATGTAGTAGTTATATTGAAGCAAAAGCAGATCGTAAGGGAGATAACCCCATTTAATGGAGACCTCAGGTTAGTGATCCAAGTGGGAGAAATATATATATATATATATATATATATATATATATATATATATATATATATATATATATTGCAGTTGGATATTATGGACAAAGGAACTGATGCCTTTAATTTACTTCAAGGAAATGTGATCCCACTTCGCCTTGGCTACATTGGGGATTGTTAATTGTTGTTAATCGAATTCAAGAGGCAATAATGTTAGCTAATTAATGTTAATTTAACCTTTGGAGAATAAATATATATATATTTGGATTAGATAGCAACATGCATTAGATGTCTACTTATTTCTATGAAATATAATGACAACATAAATGTTGAATAACTCACTTTTATTTATTTATGGAATAAATGTTGAATGACAAGATAAATTTGGATGTTAGAGATGCACCTAAGCTCTCTGTGTGAGAGAAAATGCCACTTGTGCCGAAATCAAAGTACAATACATGTATGCATTCATTTGTCCTCATCCATATCCCTAAAAAAGTTTCACATTCCATCTCCCAACACCATGCTAATTCATGGCCTTCATAACCCAGTTGTTGAAGCAGACGAGGGGAATTACAGTTTTATTGGAGTGGGTCTCAATAATTATGATGTTTTATCTTGTGGGGATCTATATTCTTCATATTTACAATCAAATAGGGAAATTGGGGACGAGGATGAGGCACATTTAGAGAGATTTCAAAGAGTCCAGAAAGCATGGGAAGTTCTTAAGGATTCTAAATCTAGAGAGGCATATGATTTTGAGTTTCAGGCCTTGAAACATAATGCAGAGGTTATTGCAAATGAATTAGAATTGGAGGAGATGACCACTAAAGATGATGGAGAAGGATGGGTAGTTAAATATTTTTACCCTGTAGATGTGGGGATTATTTTGTTATTGCAGAGATAGAACTGGTGCAGAGGTGATAATAATATTTCTAATTTGTATCCAAATCATATCAGTGTGAGGAACAAAACCAAAAGCTGCAACCTGGAAAAAGGATTATAGGGTCCACTGTAGTAGAGGGTATAGGTAGGATTAGTGTAGGGAGATTTGTAATTCATCAGTGTGATCTTGCTCTTTGGAAATCAAACTTCTTTTTTGATGGAGCGCATTAGGATCTTCATCCAATTTCAATAAATTGAGCTTCATGGTCTTGGATGAAGCCTAAAGGCAACTTCAATATTTTATCAAGCTACAAGGACCAATTGCTAAGCGGGGATATTTTCTTGACATGGTAGGACCATTTGGCCCCTCTAAGGGATTTCTCTGTTTGTCTAGAAACTGATATTCTAAAAAAATACTATACCAAAATGTATTTTGTGGATCTAAAAACATGATCATGTATCTCTGTTGGATCAAGGAATATTGTACTTCATAATGTTCCTGGATGGTTATAAAGGGTTGTTACAGCAAGTCATGAAACTGGTATGCATCTCCAAGGCACTAAGCTAGAGGCATCCATTGAAGTAAAACCATATGGGCAGTTCCATTGTGCAGAGTTCACCCATCAAACTTTGAGAGGATCCAAATTATTTCTTATAGTGCCTTCAAACACTGTTGGTTCTTGGGAAATAATGCTTAATTTGGATCTTGGTTATGGAGGCCTATGGATGAGATGTTGACTCCATCAATGACAATTCTACCCTTTGTTGGTTCCACAATGCGAAAAATGGATTGAATAAGAGTAGATTTTCCACTTCATGTCTACCCCACAATGCGAAAAATGGATTGAATAAGAGTAGATTTTCCACTTCCTGTTTGCCCCACAATTCCCACGTTCGTGCCTCCAGGGAAAGTCCATGTAAGCCCTTTCAAGACAAGCGGGAGATGTGGTCCATAACGCACTTGATTGTATGGATCAAATTTTCCATAACGCACTTGATTGTATGGATCAAATTTGTAGATGAACTGACATGCAAATTACTAGCTTTGTATGCGTGAAAAAAGTCTATTTGTATTGAGTTCTGACCTGCAAATCAGTTAGATCTATTGCTCCTCTAGATGGCCAGTTAAAGTTTGGTCTATAATTTTGTATGATCATTGGTGACTCACTAGGAATACGTGAATACTGCATTATTCTCTCTGCTGAGATCATCTTGGTCTCCACAAAACAAAGGCACCATATTACCTAGGCTTGTATCATGTTCGGACTTAGACCATATGTTACTGCCAACCCTGCAATGCCTTTAAAGGTGTCATTTAATTTACTTTCATATTTCATGTAACGAATATGTCTAGTCTACTGAGATCAATTTAGGAAAAAATAATTACATGCCAAGATAGTCCTTCTGTACCTACTTGGTCTAATTACATCTTCAGGCAAGCGAATGAGGAACACCAAAAAGAATGCAAACACAAGATTTGATAGAAAATCCCTCTGAATACCATGCCACTCATCGACTCAAACATTGTGGAGACTAGGTCTAATATATATATCGGTCAACTCGATATTTATTTCCATGAATCGAGATTCCTGGTCAAAACTTATAATGGTGGCTGCTCTGGAGATTGATTCTCCAAAATGTTGTACGGTGGGAGATCTACAAAGTGATGCCAACTGAGTAGTTCCCTAGCTGATGTTATGTAATATTAATGCATGCAAGGAAGGTTAGAGGAGTTACAATAATTCTCTTATTCATTACCATAAAAACCCAAAAGCATGGAAACAAAGAAATACAGATAAAATGTTGTCATGCTAGAATCATGATGTAACTATATCTATTTGATAACATCCTTTTCAATCAGATTATGGGATCTACCTACACCAAACCTTGAAGTAGAGATCAAACTCTCTTATCGCTAATTTATGTTCCTCTAAGAAAATTAAAAATTACAAGTTTGTATTCATTATTATTGAGAAATACAGAGAATACCTGATACCATATACAACTAGCACCCATTGGTATAAACACGATGAAGACCTACCAAGCAATATGAGACATGACTGCACTGATCCCCAAAAGTTGTATAAATGCAAAAGCCAATTGTCTTAGTTGAGTAGGAATCGATGTGTCCACTGCACTTTGGTCAATTGATGGCTGCCAAGAAACAAAGAGATTGTTATTGACCCACTAGAATCAGATGATTTCCTGACTCTCTCAGGAAAGGTATTAGCCTATTAAAATAATAAATGTCAACTGACCCGACTCAGTATTCGCCTAGATGGAGTTGCATCAAAGAAGGACATTGGTGCACGAAATATACACATGCGCAGATTGTTGAAAAGATGATTAGCAGTTTTAAGTCCAACCAATGAAAGAAGCATAGACCTCACAAGAACGCATGGGGAGCTGCTTAATGTCAAAGCAACATAAACCAGAATGAAAAAGGACTTTCTCTCAAGGGAACTCTCATTTTATTTTGTAGGGGTTTCTGATGCCATCCAGTAGTTACTACAAATTTGAAGTAGCTGAAATATTATTTGGGCAATTAGTATTATAGGTATCAAAGTACCATTGTATGCAGCAGTAATGTAAGACCAATATACCGACATGTTTACCCTGCGTCTCTCTATTTATTCTTCTTGTACAAGCTGTGAATTTTATTCTCTTCATTAGATCTTTCTTTGTGGTTTTCTAATTCAAACTCTTCCTTTACATCTATTGAGTTTTGAACACGACACTACTTCAGTCTCACTGGTAGTAACATTTTTCACTATAGTTGTATTTCCAGGACATGAGCTTTCAACAAATGTCTATGATGTGTACAATTCATTTTCCATAGCAGAAATATATTTCAAAGCTTTCTGATGTGCACGAACCAATTCCACAAAATTTGTGCCTGATTATAAGATGTCATCATATTTGTCGACCTGAGTAATTTCACCATCTCGCCTTACCTGTGAAGAGTGTCACTTACATCAACAAAATATGGATCCCTTATCTCCTCCTCTCAATAAATGATCACTAAACCCACTCTCTTTACTAATTAAATTGAAAATTTTAATATCACTAGAACAGGATGAAAGAAATTAAAACCTACCAGAATGATGTCAACTGAGTGTAAAAACTCCACTTGATGAGTTACATAGACTACAGTCATTGAAGCCAGAATACCAAGTATGCATTCCTATAACAAGCAAGTCCAATTTATTAGATGTTTATGGACATTAATTTTCAACAACACAACCATCATTGTATATTATCCAGACTGAACAATGAATTGCAGAGTGCTACTATAGAGCTTCATCATTCCATCAATACATTAAAACTAATTAATTCAGGAAACCTACAGTATGTAAAGGATAAGAGAAACATACTTGGGAAAAATTTCAAGATCTTTCTTCAATGCACAAGCTTGAAGTACATATTGTATCTAATATTATCCATCTGTTGCCCAAAGAGAATAGCGTCTTTAATTTTCCCACTTTGTATCCAAGGAGATTGAGGGACATATGCTTTGGTACCACTTAGGATAATAGAGCCTGATATTTTTGGTATTTCACTTAATATGCAGGATAAAAGGCTTGATTTTCCTGAACCAACAGTTCCACATACAACAACCCTCATGCCTCTCTCTATTTGGACGTCGAAACCTCTTATAGTAGGACTATAGGAACCATGATTTCAAGAAAAGATCACTCCTTGGATTTGAATCGCGAAGTTTGTTGACTCCTTTGATACCTTTTCTACCCCATTGTGTTGCAGCTCTTCCTCCTACAGAAATGCCACAATGCGATCTACTGATACTTTAACTTGAGCAATCTAAGGGATTAAGCCAAGAAGCATGCCTATAGCTCCCTGAAGTGTTCCAAAGGTTGCAAGGGCAGAAAGAATTCTCCCTGTTGTCAAAGGCACTCCTATAAGCATACATGTACCAAAAGTTGTAACAAAGACAAATGTTGGTCCAATAGAGAAAATAAACCTTGTGATAGTTGATGCATAAACATACTTTTGTAGGCAACTGTATTCTATCTGCCTCAAAATTTCTAGTTTTCGAAGAAATCTTGTCTCCCAAGCCTGCAGTTTTAAGATCTTGATAATTTTTAATGTCTCGGATGTGGCCTTCATCCTTTTGTCTTTTTCTTCCATGATTCTCTTCTGAAAATTTTCTTGCAATTTTGCAACTGGGAAATTTGGCAACATAACTGCCAATGAGGCTGCTAACCCTAAAAATGATGCCAAGCCCAACTTTTGATATAGAATAATGAAGGCCAGAACAAATTGAAGAGGGATAATCCAAATAGTATGCATATAGTAACAAAAACATGAAACATTTTGAACATCTACACTCATGTAGTTGATAATCTCTCCACTTGTATGCTTCTATCTTGACTGACTGGAAAGCAACAAGCCCTTCCTGTATATAATAGTTGTCAATACTTCTCTAGCCCGTAAAGTTAATTGATGTTGTTTGAAAAACCCTTGTCTCTGTGACAAAGACTCAAATACCTTTGCCACAAAAAAAGCACAAACGAGCACATAGCCTTGACTTTCAAAATGTTTCTTTCCACCTAGAAATTGAACAAAGGCATCTATAAAATATGGACCTACATATGATGCACAAGTTTTCAGTGCTGTTAAGAATGCAGTCAAAAGCACTTCCTTCTGAAAAGATAGGAATAAGGCTTTTGTTAATGACCCCGTCTGACCTTTGGCCTCTAGTTGATCTCTGAATTTATGGTATAATTGGCCTGCCCTGTCCACCTCTGCAACTTGCGGTACATCATCAATATGCAAAGGGCTCTTATAACTAGCAACAAGCAAAGGACTCATTGTAATATTCCCATTCTTGATCCGGTCAAAGTGGATGGAATCGGTCCATGGTACTTACCATGTTATTTTCCCATGGTATCGGCCCATGGTATTTATTGCCGATTTCCAAGAAAAATAATAATAATAAGGTCTCTAGAAATTCCATCAAGCCTATAAAAAGGGAAGAAGCTAGCCATTTAGAATAATTATGGTTTTATCTATCTTATTGTGTCTGGGTTGAGAACTTGGCCTGACCAGTTCTAACATTGATCCCGGGACGAAAACCTCATGGTGAATTTGTCTGGTGGATCCATCCAGGATCCATGATTGTGCTTCAGTATTGGTTTTCTGTTTTAATGAGCAGCCGAGCATGCCACTGCAAAGCATGTATCTTTGTTTTTAGTTAATAATATAAATAAAGGGCTGCATTTCTAGATATGTTTGTGTTCTTGTTTTTAATGAAAATTATTTTTAAATCAGAACACTAACATGTTCTAGATCTATCAAAATTTTCACTATTTGGAATCTTACAGTGGTATCAGAGTTGTGCATCTTGCCAGCCTGAGGGTTTATTATAGATCAATCGTGATCCAAATTTCAAGAGAAACTAGTTTTCCGTGATTTACCCTAGCTAAAATATCTACAATTTTGGTGGTGCTCTATAGTGGCCACCCTAATTAGCTCATTATTATTGGATTTTTTGGAGTTTATTTCTCTGCAGGGTTCTCTGTGATTTGTGATTTGTTAGAGCACAAATCAGTTTGAAAAGGGGACCTAGATTACCTGTTAAAGACACCAAAAGGGAAATATAAATAATGATCTCATCTACACATTATTGTAGTAGCATTTTCGTTGGGTCAATCGGTTAATTACCACGTGGACGGCTCTCGCCCAAATCAATACTATTAGCAACTTTTGGTCGCAAAGGACAATCATTCTTTGAGGGCCGTAGATTGCACCAGAGGCTCCCGCTATTCATGCCATGCACAAGGTCATCTATGTCGTGATCATTTGAGCTTGAGTGCAAAGGAGGCCCAATCAAGCAATTTCGTGAGCCAAGAGGATACCAGATAGTAGAAGTCACTATGCACTTTGTTTGAAGCACCCGTATTGGTTTGGTTGGACGTTTCCTCCGCAAGAAAAGAATTGTGCCATTCACCATTCGTGGAGGTGTCACGATCTTAAGCAGAGGAACACACTGTTGAGCCTTCACCGTATCATTAAAGGTGTTAAGCCACAACCTTTGATTGAGCCAAAAGGCCGATTCATCCACACTACTAAGTCCTTGGGGACAACAGAGTAGTAAATGACTCGTTTTCACTCTCTCTCGGCCCAAACTTAACTCCAAGCCAAGGTCGATCTTCCAATTGGTCCGAGCCATATGCATGATATGGTTGACTATTCGATTAGATGGTGGAGATTGGAGCCAACGTGTCGTCACTTGAAACCCCGAAACCGTAAGCCCATTTTTGGTGTGCGGTCACTTGACCACAAGGTCGGCCCTTCTTTTCTTTCATTTTTTTTGCTCTTGTTGAGGGTCTATAACCCATGACAAATAAAGGGCATAGGATTGGAGCCGTCCATACACCAGATTTAACCGACATGCCATACTTCCAAGTGGTGGTGCCATATAACTAGAAACAAATTTTGGTGGATAGATCCGTAAGAGAGATTTGGAGCCGGGCTTTTTTATCCACAAGCATGCGGATCAGTCTATTAAAGAGATTTAGCAACTTGGACTTATGACCTTTTTTCGTCAAATGTTTTTTAAACCCAGGCCCTAGACACCGCGTGAATTAGTAGGGCATAATAAATCGTTTATGAAGGTCCAACCCTGCTGGTTGTGAAGGCATCGATCATGCGCTAATAAGAACGACCTTTTCTTTGGATAGATGTAGAGACACCGAAAATTGCATTGCAATTATGAGGTGCTATTGCTATCGCATCAAAGAGCCGCAGAAAGGGTGTTAGTTTTATGAACGGTTATTGTAAGGGCTAGCACTTGTAGTTGCAAGGGTCCTGACCGGGACATCGAGTCCAAAGTCAAAGGTGTTCTCATAGTGTGGCAATGACAAGAGGAATTCATGGAGTTCATGCAAGGCGAGTACCTTGGGCGCAGTGAAAGGCCAAGTGACATCCTCATTGGTTGAGACGGTTGAAAAATGTTATGACTACACCCATCGTAGGAAAGGAAGAGAAACGACCTCATTAGCAACCTAAGTCGATGATTTGCACAGAGGTCACTACGAGAGGCCATAAATCTATCATGTGTTGAGTGTTGGACAATTGGGACAAGGAACCCGGAAAGTGGACCGCATAAATAATCATCCCCGGAGGCTCATTTACGTAGTATATGTAGTAGAGGTAACTATTCAAGGGATCATCGAGCAAATCCGATGCAAACAAGATATCAAAATTTCGATGTCTTAAGGGTCAAAGAGCTTTGTAGTTTATTTTATTCAATGTTGTTTGAAGGGCTTTGTCATTTATTTTACTCAATATTGATGGAAGCACTGAGGGTTGTTTATAAGAATATATGTATGGGGAGATATAAGAGATTGTTTATGTATTATTTATTTATGTATTAAGGAAGGAGGCATTTATGAGAGTTTTGAGAAAATGGATCATCTCGAAGAAATTTTGGAAAACAACCAAAAAATATTTAATGAATTAGTGAAGATATATGGTCTCAAGGAGCCATACCTCCATAGACCAAAATGATAGTCAAAGGAGACCATTCTCAAAAAGGGTCCATGTCATTTTGCAACAAAAGCAACCATGGGAGGTGAAGGAAGGACAAAGAAGAGGAGCTAAGCTCTTCGCACTCGGGTCTAAATTGCAACAAACAAAATCAGTCATAGACCTTCATAAGTTGGAGGAATTAGACATATGTTTGTCCAAGGTGGGACAACCATAATGGAAGAAACTCAGTTGGGCTCTCAAACCCTCCATGCTTGCATTAATACAACTCAGACTTCGGGAACATCCTAATGAAGAGGTCAGGCTCACAATTTCTTCTTATCTCAATAGGGTCATAGCTCTAACATCACCATTACTGCCCTACAATAATGATCTCATGACAAATGTACTGCAGCTGATAGTATAAACCCTTCAGGGGTTGAACAACATCATGTTTCCTACTTATCAGATGCGGTGTAGAATTTTGAAACTCATGGCAGAATTTAGTTTTGACACATTCATGTTGAATATGGAATGCGACGAGTTGATCTTTCAGTTGCTCCAAAACTTGTATACCAGTATTACATCAGCTCACTTAGACCATGTCAAATCATGCATGCAAAATATTGTGTCTCTGTTCTTAAAAGGAGATGCTGACATATGCAAGATACTAAGATCCAAATTTCTAACCATTTGGAGAAAGGAACCAAAGGTATCACCAACTGCCTATGATCTAGTCGAGAAATTGGTCAGGCAAAACATAAAATGGCTTAGAAAGGTGTTGACTAGGAAGGAGTTGAGAAGGATTGATGGAGAAAGCAAGAACAAAATCTGCAGCAAGAATGAACTAAGGAGGAGAGGACTATGCTTTATCTGCAAGGGACCTTGGGCCCTTAACCATTCCTGTCCAGGTGATAAGAAGAAGGAAACAAAGATAGAACAAGAGGAGATTACTTCAAATCATGGGGAGTCTTTTGTAGCTAGGTCTATTGATCTTCAAGATGGTGAGCAACATCATGACATTATTCAGGGAGGCTTGCAGGATGACAAGCATTTGGAAGTGCATGAGGAAATTCTACCTAATGGCATTGATGAGGTGGACTCCTATACAACTGAGTTCGTAGATCCCCAAGGGAATATCCATAAAGAATATGAAAAATCAAGTATAGATAAAAGTCCACCAATGCATCTATGCTCGACAGTTGAAAAGGATAAACATATTGTCTCCACAGATGAAGGAGACCAGGGAGATTTGAGTGAGGATCCAGCCATAGTGAACCAACATGAAGAGTATGATCATGAGGAGCAACATGACAAACATAATGTCCAAAATGAACCATTCCTAGAGAGTTGGTCAAAGTCTCAAGTTGAAGCTGTGGTCGTGGGGTAGTCGGTGTAGGCAAATACAAAGACATTCAGGAGGGCACTAGAATTTCTAGTGAAAGACTTTCGGGACAAGATCATGCATTTCAAGACAGATCTTATGTTGTTGAAGCAAAGATTCTAGACAGTTTGAGACACTGTCTTATAGGAGAACAGAAAAATTAAGGAACTCATAGGTATCTGTGCCAAATCAATGACCAAGATGTCTAGTATTGAGGAACAACTCAAGTCCCTCGCAGGGAAATAAGAGGAGTACGATTGGGAGTTCCATAGCAGCGCTCTACAACAATACATAGATAAGGCTTGCGACAACAACCCACCTTTACACATTGGGAAGAGCAGGGTAGAGTTCTCCAAATGCATCATATTGGGTAACGAAGTAGAGCAACATGAATTGAGCATCGAACAACATCAACATAATAGATTTGCAGATATTCATCCTTCCCCAAGTATGGATTGGTGAGAGATTATGAGTTGGTATTCTATTGATGGGTTGATTATTTTGAGGATACTCATAGCCAAGGGCATATTACAGCTTGGACCCTTTGGCGTGGACAATGATGGAGGGCTAAAATGGTACCATAACCCACAGGTCCTAGGATTTAGGTGGCATTGGGATCCAGGAGAATCCATTGAGGAAAGGATCGGTTAGAGGATTGTTTGGGATCCAAGTATCAAAGGATCCATTCAAGACCATTCCACATGTAGGGATGGAACAATACATCGAGTTGTGTGGGATCCTAGTATCAATGTACATATGCTTTTGTTGTGGATAGAAGTGGATTGCTTGAGGACAAACAATCTTTGGGTGGGAGGATTTGTAATATTCCCTTTCTTCATCCGGTCAAAGTGGATGGAATCGGTCCATGGTACTTACCATGGTATTTTCTCATGGTATCGGCCTATGGTATTTATTTCCAGTTTCCGAGAAAAATAATAAAATAAGGTCTCTAGAAAGTCCATCAAGCCTATAAAAAGGGAAGAAGCTAGCCATTTAGAACCATTTTGGTTTTATCTATCTTATTGTGTTTGGGTTGTGAACTTGGCCTGGCCAGTTCTAACATTGATCTCGGGACGAAAACCCCGTGGTGAATTTGTTTGGTGGATCCATCCAGGATCCACGATTGTGCTTCAACATTGGTTTTATGTTTTAATGTGCAGCCGAGCACGCCACTGCAAAGCATGTATCTTTGTTTTCAGTTAATAATATAAATAAGGGGTTGCATTTCTAGATATGTTTGTGTTCTTGTTTTTGATGAAAAGTAATTTTAAATCAGAACACTAACATGTTCTAGATCTATCAAAATTTTCACTGTTTGGAATCTTATATTCATCCAAGAAAATGACAGCCGACTGAGAAGGTTGGCTATTGCATAAGTAGGGACTGCCTTAATGTTTCCACATTTTTAGGGATTGTCTCTCAAGAGAGGTTCTTGAATGGTCTGTGAGGAGGACTCTACATCACTTATGGCACAACAACTAGTATAACACAAGCAAGCCAAAATGAGAACAACCATAATTTCAACAAATATATCAACAACAATGCTTCTTTGTTTACCGTTGAATGTCAAGGACGATGAAGAAAGCCTGTAGAATGAATGATAGACTCCACCACAACTGTAATAAAAGTGGAAACTTTTGTTTGCCATCTTTTATGATGGAGCAATGAACATAAGCTGACATTGTAAATCAAGTCAGAGCTTGGACAATATACTCGCCCACATTTGCAAAACCTTCAGGCCTCTCCTTCAGCCACCAATACATAGGGCTCCATATCCCGAGAACGCTATAGAATATACCCAGAAAAATGCAACCACCTAAAGCCAACTTTTGCATAATCTCTAGTTTAAACTTACGGGAAAATCTGTCAAATGGAACAGGAGGTGTAGGTGGGCGAGGCGTGCGAAATTTACACCTTGTCCAACATTGTTCAAGGATGACAGAAACAAGAAAGAGCAAATTAAGCCTAATCGCAAGTGCATGTTGAAGGAACTGCACTACAAAAATAGCTCAAAGAAAGTGTTATCGGAGGCAACCTCCCTTCAAATATGTGAAAATGCTTAGAGAAATTGATTTTTTAGGGAAAAAGCAGCCATGACCAAATCATCACAAAATGAACGAATACGCCCCGATACCCATGTCGAATAACCATCTACTGAATTCAATTGATTAATGTAATTATCAATTCCAAACAAATTTACCCTAATTTTAATGCTTTGGATAATTTAAAAAAAATACAAAAATAGCTCATAGAAATTGTTATCAGAAGCAACCTCCCTTCAAATATGTGAAAATGCTCAAAGAAATTGGTTTTTTAGGGAAAAAGCAGCCAGGACCAGATCATCACAAAACGAATGAATACACCCCTACACCCATGTCGAATAACCATGTACTGAATTCAATTGATTAGTGTAATTATCAATTCCAAACCAATTTACCCCAATTTTAACACTTTGGATAGTTAAAAAAAAATACAAACCCGTCGATTAAAAAAATACAGCTCAATTTCAATACTCCTAAAGGAGCAACGATAGGACCAAAACCCTTTCCCGTGCCTGCGTCGGTTCTTCTATTTCCTTACAGACTGGTAGACGTAAGCTGGGACTAGGAGGAAGATGCGGGCAAACGTAGCAGTGGAACTCTTGATATGTTCAGTGGTGCTACTGCAATTGAGGACGGTTCCTCTGCTCATAACTAAAATTTCAACCATTCCGCCCCTAACCAAAAAACATGGCGCAATAAAGTTACATGCATTGATGAAACTTGCCAACCGTCGATTTGTCTCATTGAACTGCTACCCAGAGAGGAAACAGGTGTTAAATTACAGTAGAAACATGTGTCACAGGTGTTAAATTACAGTAGAAATAGGTGCCAAATTATAGTAGAAAGGGTTCACAAAATTTGGATGTGAACGGATTCAAAAAAGAAAGCCTATAGCCTAATAAAGGCGTTGGGGGGTATGCTCAATTTTTGTTTCAGTAGATGCTACTGGGTCAGAGTTTGTCTTTGGTTGCATCCTGATGTTGGGCGGGGTAAAATTCGAAGGTTTCTTTTGGGGTTGCTTCAGTTCTTTGCTTAGAGGTATGAGGCGTTTGGGGGTACACTTAGTTCTTGTTTCAGTGAACACTGTTGGGTTTTGAGTTATGTTTGTCTGTTTGTGTCTCGTGGCTGGGTTTTGTCTTGCTCTGCTTTGTCGAGCCTTCATGGGGTTAAGTTTATGGATTTTTCATTCTTTGCTGACAGTTGGGGTGGGCAGCGACTCCTATTCCCTGTTATCAATATCGGCCATAAGTCTTTCAGGCATGTCCACATTCCTTGTGATGATTGGGAGGCGGCTGTAGTAGCCCTGTTCTCTGTCCATTTCATGCGCTCTGTTCCTGTCCAGGGCTTTAGATTATGGAATTGGGTTCTGTGGTTAGCATTACCGTGTTCTTCTGGAAATCACATCGTCTATGCACAATGGGTGGCCACTGGTTATTTCATTGTTGATACACACTCCTTAATCGTTTTTTCTTGCCTGTCTTTGTTCCTTAATAGGCTACTCTCCAACATGGGGAAGCGTCGTTCTTGTCCTCAGTCTGGTAAAGGTAAACAACAGGCCCAGCCTGAGCCTTGTCCTAAGAAACGTGGTTGGAAGTTACGTCAAAAGGTCCTAGAAACCCTCACTGCAAACTATGTTATAGGTAATTCATCCACTGTTCACCAGGAGATCCAAGGCTAGGAACAAGAAATTCAGACTGATCCTGAAGATAATGAAGTGGAAGCAGAGATCCTGGACTTCATAACTGACCCTGGTAATACTCGGGGTCGTCTCACTTTGTTCCAGTAGACTGTCCATACTTACTGGATAGTCAAGTGCCTTCTGGCCAAGGCTATGCAGAGTTTTCCTCCCACTCAAGCTAGGATCGAGCCTCAAATTATGGAATTGCTTCAGGACATGCAGAACCAGTTGAATCATATCAAAATTACTCAGTATCAGGCTACTGATCGCATCAGCCGAATCGATGATCGGTTAGGCCAAATGGAGAAACAAATTCAGCAGCTGCAGCAAGTGGATATGCCTCGTTCTACCGTGAAAGATCCAGCTCCGGTTTACTCCTCCGATGGCTAGTTGTTTTAGATTTTTCTCATGGTTTTTAGATGCAATTTTCTGTTTTGTATGGACATATTTTATTTCCCTAGCAGGTAGATACTTGTGTAATCGGTCAGTTAGCTCATGAGGCTCATGGACGAATGAAACAATTTCAATTTTGGCTTGCTTTTCATGTTTTAAAGTGGCCAACATACCTGATTTCTTACGAGCAAGTTGAAGTCACAGACTTGATTTTTATATTTTGTAACCTGCTTTACAATTATAAATAGAAAATAGCGAAGTACTACCAAATTTACAAAAAAAAAAAAACATTATATAATATTGGAAAATAAATAATCTAATTTCAAAAAATATATATTTAAAGTACATTTTTAAATATAAATAAATTAAGTGTGTTAAAAAAATCCTATATAATCCAATTATACAAAATCAAAATAGCATTTTAAATAATGGGTCATTATCAAATAAGTTTAGATCAGTCTCATGGTAACAACGAACCTCTTTCCCAATCAATTCTCTTTAGATCAACTCTTCGGACGCTGTTCGAAACTAGAGCAACCGTCGAACCCTAATACCGCTACTGCTTCGAAGCCCAAGAAGGCCGCAGCCGCAAAAAGAGCCAGATATGATGACATTGCCGAAACCGTTCCCAACGCCAGCAATCTTCCTCTACCTCGTCCCACTCCAAGCACGACGAGGTGAGCAACCGCCCAGCAGCGGAGATGCCTGCAGCTCCGCCTTCGCCCAAGAAGAACCCCAACTCTTTGGACAGGTCCGCTGTTCGAAAGCTGAGCACCCCCTTGGAGCCGAACCCTAATACGCCCTCCACTTCCAAGCCCAAGATGTCTGCAGCCGCAAAAAGAGCTAAAGATGATGACGTTGCTGAAGAGCAGCCCTAACCGAAGAAGAAATCGGTGTACAAGGGAAAGAAACCCACTGAAGAAGTGGTCGTAAAGAAATGGCGAGAGGTCTTTAGCAGGAATGTGATTCGAAACCGGGCCCCAGTTTCGAATCACATCCCTTCCAAGGCTCCGGTTTCGAATCACGTTCCTGCTAAAGACCCAGTTTCAAATCACATGCCTGTCAAGTCCCCAGTTTCGTTGACAAACCGGAAAACAGGGTTGCCTACGAAACAATTATGAAGGAAACCAGGGATATGCTGGCTGAGGTCACCAGAGACGTGAAGAAAATGGCTGAAACGTCTGAGGCCGAATTGAAGGCATTGCTGGACAGGCACTTGAGTTCGGCACATGGAATTCGTGGTACGGGAGGAGTAAGCGGGAGAATAATTAATTCGGCAGTGTGGGTAAGGAGTAGGGACCCCGGCCTCGATGGGATTTATTACCTGCGGGAGCTTCCCCCTTGGATAGGCCTTGAGCTCAAATCCTGGAGGGAAAATGGCGAGAGGTTGAAATTCTCGAGACGCATGCTAATTTGAATCGGTATGCATTATTGCATGAGGAATGCATCGCACATCTTGAATCGATGAAGACATCAGGAGGCAATTCCAGATCCTAGTATTCACATTCTTTACCTGTTAAATTTTGGCTAACAGAATAATTTATAAGGATGTATAGAATATAATTTTCTGGTTTTACATTTTGGTAGCAACAGAATAATTATAAGGATGCTTAACATATAATTTTTTGGTTTTACATTTGAAAGCAGAAAGCTTTTTGGCTTTACACTTCAAAGCAGAAAGCTTTTTCTTTTACATTTGAAATTAGAAAGGAGGTAATGCAAGATCCTTGTATTCACATCGGTTACCTCTTAAATTTTGGTAGCGATAGTCGCTATAATATCATTATAGTATATAGATTTTTGACATTTCATTTTGAAGGCAGCGACAAAACATCATTTGGTTGCATACGCCTACAGTAGTGCGAATGATACCTTTTGGATGTGTTTTTTTATATATGTAGGCCATCGGCTGGGCTATCAATTTGGCTTGTATAAATGCAACGAGCTCACCATCGAAATTTGACTGAATGGTATCTGAAGTACGTCCATCAAAACATTTTGGTTTTGAGCTTTTAATTGTCTGAATGAATCTGACTATGTGCAGTGTTTTTGTGTAGGGTTGTGCTGTACTGCAAATTGTAGGTTTCAAATTTTGATTTTGAAATTTGGAAATGGTCCATGACATTTATGTAAGTATTAATGATTGAATAAAATGAATCATTGATTTTTGGCATCATATTTGTATCTTGACAGCTTTGTATCTATATTTGTATCTTGACAGCTTTGTATCTATATTGTATTCCTTGTACTGAGGAAAAAGTTTCAAGAAAATGTCTATATAATTGTGGTTAATTATTTTTTCTCTTTTCAAATCTTTGTATTTTTCTGTTCCTTTTTGGTGATGTTGAGTCTAACATAACACAGTTAGTTCCAAGTAATATATTTTGATTTTATATTTTAGATTATAGTGTGAAAAATCTTATTGCTCTGTATAAATGAAATTTAAAGGCCCAAATACGCATTAAGAAATAATCTGTGAAACATTATATTTGTGATTGGCCAAATGTAGTTTTATATTAAGAAGACATGCAATTGCAGGTTTAAATGGTCTATGGCATTGTATTTGTATCTTGACAGTTTTGCAGCTATGTGGTATTTTTTGGTACCATAGGGTAAAAATTCAAGATGTATGTGAGGACAATTGTTGTTAACTATTTTTTCCTCTTTTCGAGTGTTTGTATTTTGCTGACTTTTTTGGTGATATTGAGTGGAAGACAGTTTGCTTCAAAATAATAGATTTATAATCTAGATTATTGTGTGAAAAGTCTTATTATGTGGTATCGTTGAATTTTAAAGGCCCAAATATAAGGGTAGATAAAAGACACAATGACACACTAAGAAATGAGGTAGAATAAATAAATAAATAAGCTATCTTGATCTGTGGAACATTACATTTGTGACTGGCCTAGAGTAAGCATATGTTAAAAAAACGAACATTACATTTGTGATTGGCCCAAGGGAAGTTTATATTAAGATTCAAGAAGACTCTTGATACATGACAGAAATGAATGGTGGTTTAACTACCTGAAATCCCTTCCTTACTATGTCGCATACTACTAACTATTTATTGTCACTAATATTAACATATACATTTGTTGGGTCTGGATATCTGTTTCACCTTTGTCATTCTTTTAGTAGATGGTTTTCTGAGCTGAACTTCTTTATTGCAATTTGGATTGATTTTCCTGATCTAGTTGATTGGGATCTTATTCTTCATGTAGTCAGTCAGCTGTAGCTTTACTTTCAAGTTTATTTCCAGCAAGGTGATTCCTAGGCTGGGCTGAATGTGGGGTCCCCACTCTCCTATATAAATATATTTTTACCATGCCTTTTATTAGGCTTTGGGGCTTAATGCCAAGACTTTTAATTCTTTAACGCCAAGACTTTTACTATATCCAAGATGTTACCACCATGCTTTTATCAGGCTTTGGGGGCTTAATGCCAAGACTTTTAATACTTTAACATGGTCTTCTATAAAAGAGCTTCGATAAAAAGACTTACAAGACCTTTGTGAGGCTACTTCATGACTTAATAAAAATATGTCCTGTTGGCATGGATTCATTTTAGACCAATCCATCTGGTCTACCACAAGCCAGTTTGGATAAACAGTCAACCTCTTTATTATTCTCCCCCAATTTTCAATGTTTATAGGCAAGAGAAGCACCGAAAGGATGTTATCACTTCTTTAAAACTGTAGATCCTCAGCACCTCTCCCTCAACACCCATCCCCAAAGAGGGCCAGGAGCATGAAAGGGGAACTGCCCATAGTTCAGCTGCAATAGAGATCCCTCACCCAGAAAGTAGTATGCGTCTGATATGTATAAAATACCACCTGCACAAATAGTCCAAGCCTCTTTTACGGACACTCACAGTTCAAAATGGTTTCTCTGTTTCTTTTTCTTGGCTGCTTGCCTAAACTTCCATAAAAAGTGTGAACACCTTGTCTTGAAAAAGAGAAGCATTTCTTACCCGCACCTATAGGGGCCAGATAACAAACAATGGCAAGGAGTGGTGTTCCCTCCTCGACTCTTCAACATCCAACCAAGATTGTATAGCCTTTGCAAATATAGATAGGTCATAGATCTTGAGATTGGCATAATTTTAAAATAGTTAAAATTAGTTCCTAAATTCTAGAGACAGGTATTTGACAAAGATGGGGATCTTGATGGAGAGATGCAGGGATCTCTATATTCTGAAACTCCGCCAGCAATTCAAGCGGTTTCTTTCCCGGCCAAGAATGAAAATGGAGCCCTGCATGCAAGCTCTGGTTTTGTAGGTCCCATAGGAATCCAGGTATCAGATGAATCTTCTTTGGACAGGGGATTGTTTATTACACAGGATTGCAGGGCAGGAGATCTGGTTTTTGTCTGTAATCCTGTTGTGGACACCATGGAAGAAGGAGAGGCTTTGGACCATATCATTTTAGGGATGCATCGATTTGATGCCCGATTTGATGCCTTGCCCAACATTGAAGTCCAAGAATTACATCATAAACTTGCGGCTGAGGCTAAACGATCCCTAGTTTTACAAAAACGAATATGGGCTCTTTTCTATCATTCCAGGTCGGCCCCTGACATACCTGTATTGGCCTGAACAATACCAAGAAAGAAAATCAGAACAAGGTGCTACTGAATTACAGGAGGAATATGCCCTAATTGGGATCTCCAGTTAGCTGATTTTGTGAGATTATATGCAACAGGTGTGCAGTATCCAAACAAAAACGAGCCTTCAGAAGCCAAAATTTTCTTTGGAGTATATCTGCTTCCCGGGTATATCAATCATTCCTGCATTTCATCTGCATCGAGATTCTACATTGGGAAATCCATGTTCGTGATTCCAGCGAGGGATATGAAAGCCGGTGATGAGATCACTTTTCCTTGCATCTCTACAATCCACCCTTTTTCAGAAAGGAAGCAGATGTTGAAAGAATGGGGCATTCATGACTGCTACTGTCGCAGATGGAAATTTGAAAACTCAGTATCAACAATGGTACCCAAATACCATATTCTGTGTTAATAGCTCTGAGATATTTGGAAATATTGAAGACTACGGAAAGGGACTGGTATATCGCCTCGCACCAGCACAAGCTCTTGAGTGTTTCACATCCATATGAGTACAAGTCCATTGACCAAGAACATGGGTCAATTTTTGATGTGCCTTTTTACTATGTGGACAATTGTAGAAGACTAAAGGTGTTGCAGGCAAATACAAGCTACAGTGCCTGGACATCCATACATTATTCAAATGCTAGTGAAGGAAGCAGAGTTAATTTTCGTTGCAAACGGGTCATTGGAGAGCTTAGAGTTAATTGAAAGAATTTTGAATATGAAAATGAATGCATTCTATTCAGTTTATGGAAATCAGCTGGAAGCTGGACTAGTGGATAAGGAGCTCAGTGAGATATCAAAATCTAACAGACAATATGGCAAAGAGTGTATGGATATACATGCACATCAAGTTGCTTCTTATTCTGACCAGAATCCTGATCACCGACAACCACCGACAACATGGTTTTCTTTTCCTTAGTGACACTGGCAAGGGATTCACCGACGGTGATGATGGCCCGGGTTCAGATATTGCTAATATTGTCGAAATTTTACGATCCCTGCTTCCTCGTGTTAAACAACCATGTGATAACGAAGAGCATGAAGTCGTAGAGGAATTTTGATGATAAAGGACATGGCAACGACCGAGTAATGGTTGTGTTTATTCCATTGCTGACAGCATATTCGTATATGCACACAGTGGGGTTATCGGTGTAGATTCTTAAATATTTCGAAAATATAAAGATGTTCTCAGATGCAAAGATAAACTACTAACATATTATTACAGTGGGATAAAAACATCCTTAACTTACTTTTTACCTCTCTTGTTTTTTAATTGGTCTAAACACATTGAATTTTGACGAAATATGAACCCCATCAAACACAACTCGCCAGCCAGACAGATCTTATTCTTAGAGGAAAATGTACGCACATTCTTTGCCACTTCTATGATTTCAAACCATTAATTGTTATTTATTGCAGATCTCACTCTGGCTTATAAGAGCTCCTGTATCTCGCTAGATTAATGTGTTATAATCTAAATAAAAATTCAATCTTTCAAGTCTAACTATATGCTCTCCCTTTTAAGTCAAAGTAATTACAAGGAACACAAAGCGAATACCCACATCCTTTGAAATATTACATATCTTCAACCAGTTTTCTTTTATCCATACAAATGCCCTAACTTCGATGGACTTTTCCTACATTTGTTGCAACATGTAACTTCCTTGTCCTGAACTTTGGACCATTCAGATTGTCTTCTCTATTTTGCGTTCCACTTTTCTCCACTCAGTGGTGAAAGAGAGACACTGGTGAAAGTGTGCTTGTGTCTCGCTCAGAAGGTTTAGTTTTTCAGAAGGTTTAATAGGATAGAAGAATCAAATTTATTATGCTTGATAATTTATGTAGTGAATCTTTCACATTCCTAAATACTTTGAATTATCTATTTTTAATAGGTTAATTTTAGTCTTTAAGACATGTTTGTTAATGACCATGAAAATGAAATATGATGTAGGAAGAGGATATTATGTAGGAAGAGGTTTGATGTTCAAATTCTGTCATTTACTTTACTTGAGGGTTATTTGAGGTTTATAGTGATTCTGTCATTTACTTTACCTAAGGGTTACTTGAGGTTTATAGTGATTCTGTCATTTACTTCATCTAAGGGTTATTTGAGGTTTATAGTGGTTGCGATTGTAATCAGTTAGTATCATGTAAATATGAAACAGACCTAATTACCAATTCCTCTAGTCACAAAAAGAAATACAAATAATAATAATAGTTTAATTTTTAATATCTTAGATATTAATTTCACTATATTATGATAATTATATAAGTTATTATGTAAAATACATAATTAATGTATATTCAATGTGAAGCACTTAGATTTATCTTAAATTCAATATGAAAGTATCATTTAATTCTATATCATGTATTAACTTTAATTGCTCTTGATGCTAGATAGATCCATAATTCTATGTTATGTAAAAATTAGTATCATGTAAATATGAAACAGACCTAATTACCAATTTCTCTAGTCACAAAAAGAAATAAAAATAATAGTTTAATTTTAATATCTTAGATATTAATTTCACCATATTATGATAATTATATGAATTATTATGTAAAATACATAATTAATGTATATTTAATGTGGAGCACTTAGATTTATCTTTAATTCAGTATGAAAGTATCATTTAATTCTATATCATGTATTAACTTTAATTGCTCTTGATGCTAGATAGATCCATAATTCTATGTTAAGTAAAAATTTTGATTGCTCCTTGTGCTAACTAAATATGTAGTGCTATATAGACTGCACTAACTAAATATGTAATGCTATGTTACCTAAACTTTGATATGTAAACTTTGATTGCTCTTGGTGTTAGATGCATATGTAATTTTAATTTTGATTGTTCTTGGTGCTAGATAAATCCAGGTTTAAGATGAATCTATGTTAATTTGCTTTTTTAGCGATATATAAATTAACTATTTCAACTAATAAAAATTCATTTTTTTTAATAAATCATCTATATAAATAAATCAATTAAATGAGCTCTTATTTTTTCCAGTTTTCCACGCTCCCCTACGCTCTCGAGATGGGGAAACTCCTGGGGAAACTTTCTCCACATCGCCTCTTTTGGAAAACTTGGGGAAACTCTAGGAGGGTGTTTTTCTGGTGATGAAATGCATCTCTGTTGTGGGGGGGACAAGGGGATGCAGGTGGGATGCAAGATTAAAAAAAACAAATTTTTGTATTTCACTGCTTTCTCTGTTTATTTTTAGTTCAATTTTCTATGGCTGTTTTAGACTTCAAATGTCATTGTCATAGGATGATTTCAATTTTTGATGTGCATTGCATAGTTTCAATTGCCAAATGATGAATTTAATTTAGATGTACCTTGCATAATATTAATGCCCATTGCCAAATGATGAATTTAGATGGAACATTGCATAATGTCAAATGATAGATTCAATTTAGTAATTTATTTTTAGATTTACATTGATGA
This sequence comes from Pinus albicaulis, assembly GCA_034641835.2. Taxonomy (NCBI): domain Eukaryota; kingdom Viridiplantae; phylum Streptophyta; class Pinopsida; order Pinales; family Pinaceae; genus Pinus; species Pinus albicaulis. The sequence continues at coordinate 833,334,392 of CM076582.1, read as the reverse complement.
TTGCAGAAATGTCAAAATGATAATTTTACTTCACAATGGTTTAATACGAAATGATGATCATATTTAGATGTGCATTTCATAATTAATAAGATTTACTATCTACTAATTTAGTTATTAACATATTGTTGGGATTTTTTTTTTTAGTTGTTATATATTAAATTTTTAATAATTTTATAATTTTTATGGCTTTAACATACTCTCGTTTCCCCAAAATTTCTCTAAATTTTGGGGTTGCTTATATACGTCTCCCTTGTGCGTATTCTTGGTCTTTCCCTGTCCCGAAAACTCGATGGAACATTGATTTTTTCTTTTATATTTATACTAACAACTCATAATCAAAATTAAATTTTGAGATGTTATATATATAAATTTTAATTTAAAAACATAAATTTAAATTTATTTTAAATCACTTTATATTTATAAATTTTTTAAAATTTTAAAATCACTTTAAAATTTTTAAAAATATATTTTTATTATTATTATAAATAGCATATAATAAAATTAATGATTATTATTATTTTCAAACTTTAATTCATAAATATAAATATGCATTTATTATAAAATCTCTTTGTACTCAATTTATTTTAATTATTAAATTTGATATTGTTTAACTAATATTATATAAAATAATTAAAATATTAATAATATATAGAAATATTTGACATAAAAAATTCATTATTGTACATTCATTAATCACTTGAAAATAAAAACACATTCAAGTATTTATTATACCGGTTGAATGACATGGTATATAACCATTAATATCATGCAAATGAAAATGCTTTAACCAAAATCTTAGGTAAAAACTATCTTTTAAATTATTTAATTAATATTTATTGGTTTTTCTTTGGCGATTCATGCTTGGGTTTTATTGTAGACCTCATAGTTTGGATGTGCTTGGTTATCTTTATTCAATTTACTCCATAAAACTTTATTTTAAACTCTTGATAATGTAACAAGAAGATACATATTTCCCTCACCCTCCCTCTAAAAAAAAAAAAAACTAAGTCTTGACAGTGTATATAAATGCTACTCTATATATGAAGTCAACCAAATTTTCTTAAACAAAATCATATTTCAAGTGTCATTTGCCATTTGTTTTCACACCGCCTCTCCACCTTTCTACGGCTCCACCCTTTACTCACGACCTCATTCTTGGTCAATAACTATCTAGCATAAAACAACACATTGTTGTATACTTGTGTAGGAAATTGTTGTAATTTTGGCTCTACGAACAAAGAAGGGTTCTCAACCAACAAAGGAGAGGTCTCTGAGGATTCTCATCTGCATCATTGGACTTTTCATTTGCGTCACAGGACCACATGATGAAACCCTTAATTTGTAGCACAAGTAAATCATTATAATATTCAAATTGCTAAAATATTGTCAATTATGATCTAATTACATTATGCATTAGAAATATTAGTAAACAAGTGAACATCCATTAGTGAATATTTGTGAATATTTATTGCAACAAGAGACAACACTTCCAATATATAAGACTTCTCTAAGTGCATCCCACTGACCTTAGAATCAAACAAAAAAAACATTTTAAAGTGCACTGAGCAAATCCAAAATTTGACTTTTAAGATTTGTATATTGTAATAAAACAATACCTTGAATCCAAGAGGGCATTGATATGGTTGTACCATCAAGATACACCAAGACAGTTAGGACCATTGGATTTGCCATACGTAGGGGAAAAGCTTGCATAGCCAAGAACTTGTATATTTGCAGTGACTAACACCCACTCAAGATCCATGGCAAAGTAGAAAATTGCAACCTCAACACTAACAATGTGGTTGCATGAACTTGGTGACTCTCCATTATAAAAAGCACTTTGTAATATCCCTTCTTGACCCCTATAATTTAAATGTGCATGTGTGGATATTGAGGCTTGGTTGCTTCTAGAAGTATCCACATGGTTAGGCCATTGGGCGGAGTATTACATGATAAGGCCAAAACACCTATGTAAATAATGTATAGTGACATTTAGGCTATTGAGCCAAGTTTTATGTTATGATGTTGCTCGCATGCCCATGTAGATTAAATATACTGTGGGGCCAATGTGCCTGGATTTATATGCTTTTAATGGCTAAGTGGCCAGAGAGCTAGACTGCTATTATTTTTGTACAAATATGATAATAATAATAAGGCTTGTAACGGAGCCCATTCCACAAAAAGAGTATGGGGGGTGAAACTCCAAGGCAAAAAGACAATAATTGGGATTTGGTTACGAGTGTGCACCTTGGGCCTTTGTGGCTTCACGAAGTGTCACTTGGTCAGTGAAGGCCATGCATTATAAAGGGAGTGTAGGTTCATGTTACAAGGGAGGGCGTTATTATTATGAATGGAGGGTGGATGATTATTTAGTCATTCAACAATTATGGATTATAATTACTATGCATTATTATTATTCATTATTATTTTCATCCGTTAGGATTATATGTGGGGGATTTAGTCAGCTGGGGAAGCATATGTGGGAGTTTGGGCTGGGAATCCAGTTGTGGAAATTTGGTTGATTATTCATTCAAGGTAATGGAGGAGCCAATGAGTCTTAGATTGGACTTTGGACCTAGCTGTGATGGCTTTTTGGACCTAGCTGTGATGGTTTTAGAGCTCGATGTTTTGTTTTTTTTGGGAACCCTAGTGGTTCTGTGAGCTTGGTGACTCCAAGGGTTGTTGGTCTTATTTATGGCTTGGTTCCATGGAGTTATGTTTAGGAACTTGGTTGGAGATAGCTCAGCAAGTCCTTGTTGGGACTATGGATCCAACTATGAGGATTTCGGTTCGATTATTCGACACTTGGACACATGACATCAATGAGCTCTTGGAGTTGCAAGTGGAGACATTCTTGGGAAATCGTAAGTCACCCTATAAGGCAGGCACTGTCAAGGGATTTGGGCTGTGCCACTTGGGTGCCAATCAGGGAAACATGAGCCTGTAGTTGGAGATTGAAGTTGTTAGGGTTGGTGTCAAGGTCAGGGTTTTTGTTTGTTATTAGTCAATTGTTTCCCATGGAGTTGCTTGTTGGAAAAAACGTTCATGTACACTTCCATAGATATATCTTAATTAATTAGGGTTGTGCAACACTGTCGAGTGGTGTTTCCCAACTAGGAGTTAGGGATGCTACACAATTAAGACAAACATTTATGAAACTAGACAAAGGAGCAATGTAAACATGTTTTAAACTAGGGAAGGTATGTATTGTATGTGGCCCTTTGAAAGAGAATAATAGTGATACATATGGGCACATGGGTTGCACATTGTTTCACATTCAAACACATGAGAAACATGGACACCGTGTTGACACGTCATGTTGCCACATGGTTGACACAATTGTCACTTATTTTTTTCTAAATCAACTTATTTGATGTGTAATTTTAATGAAGAGCATGACTAGATCAAATTATTATATGTTAGTCTAAGGAAGAGCACAACTTAACTTGATGCAACTATAGATGAAATTTCTTCCTTAAATATTGGAGTGGATTCTTCGTGCAATTTCATATACAAGGAGATGTGTTGTTTATTCAACAGATCGATTGCACTTTTATGTTGTCTATCTAGTAGATTAAATGCAGTGCTTATATATACCAATGCTAGTCGAAAGTCGAGTAAATAAATCCTGAGGGCTTCGATCATCTTTGTGGATTTCAAGGTTTTACAAGGTCACATATTTAAATAGATTTTCATGGTTTTTAGTTAATTTGGCGAATTTCAAATTTTCCATAGGTCACAGATTGTTTTGATGACATCGAACTTTTATGGTGTTGATCATGGGTGCTTAGTACAATCTCCAAGGGGTTCTCCACAATCAATCTCTTTAATAATCTAAAAATTTTGGATGTAAATTTTACAACACTAGATAACTTAAGCTTGGATGAAAATTCTGCTATAGATGAGGGTCCTGATATTCTTGCTGCCAACGATGATAAGTTGTGTCAACTAAGCCTTTTCTCAACAATGATAACAAATGATGGATTATCAAATATTACATCTTACAATATGATATATTATGTTTTATCATGACATATTTCACTACATAAAGGGCCAAGGCCCTAATTTGGGTACATAATAACATTATCATTTAAGTGTATTTGATAGATGACTATCAATTATTACTTCAAGGGCACAATAATACTAAAACACTTAGAGAAAAAATGTTTCTTCCAGTATTATTAGAAGGTGATGATAACTTCGTGCAAGAATAATGGTGATAAGTCATTGCTACAAGGGCACAATAGTGTTAAGAAGACTCACAAAATGTTGTTGCTTCTAATAATTGGAATACAATGAAATATCAATAAATTCCTTATTGGTAATCATATGCATTTGATACAACAACATGTAAGATGTCAAGAAAACAAAAGTATTTTTTATTATTTCCTATCATTTAGGAAAAAAATTATCAAAGTAGTTTAAAAATGGTAATTCATGTTATTGCTTACAATTATAATAGATGTAATAATAAAAAAGTAACATGTGTAAGAGCTTGGTACACATGGATTGTTGTCTAGAGTACATATAGTTAGATAGTCACCACAAAGTACATATTTATATTTGCTTTTTTATTAATTCATAGTTGAATCAGTACCGTGATTTTTTTTAATGGAATGGGTAGCATTTATATTAAAATAATTACTTTCATGGACATAACCATTTATAAGCTTTAGTAATTTCAAATGCTTCAATATTACCGTAAATCCACAACAAAATTTTCTTGCCTGTGGGAAATCTGGACTACAATTTTATATTGGAATCTCCCATGTACTTTGCAAAATAGTCCAAAAAATAATACATATTTTCATTGCATAAAAACACATGAAATTTAGAAAACCCCATAGGGACCAACTTTTGCAATAGGATCCATATTTCCTTCTTTGCAGCAAGAAGAGCCTTCACTAGTTACAAAGACACCTACTTTAGCTACATGGATGCCTTTTCCTTATTCTGAATTGTCTTGCCTGGGTCCATATTTCCTGCTATCAAGGCATGCCCACCGGCATGCATTTTTATCATAAACAATTCAGCATCTAAACTTGTGATTTTTTATTATTATTATCTATTCTCAGTTGCAGCCATTCACATCGCTTCTCCAGCATATGGAACCATGCTTCCTTCTCGCTTTCCACAAACTCCAACCTTTTGGTTGAAATTTCCACCATGCCCATTAAAATTGTGAATAGGTTTTCAATGGACTATTTCCAACGCTCCATCTCGTTCTTAGGAGCATGACCCTCGGAGGTGGCCATTTTCAAACTTTCCAGCCTCAAGCTATGAAAGTTCCAATGAATAAGCCGTGCAGAAACATAAAGAGATGAGGAATTTCCAAAGGTCCCTTGGGTGTATAACATTTGTTTATCATACCTGTAGAGGTGATGCACAAGGAAAGGCATTAACTCTAGACCATTTTGGATCCAGGAACTTGCAATTGGAATGAAATTTGCCTATAATTAAAGACCAGAATAGGAGAGCAGAGCAAGCCATTAAAGATTAACACCATGGATAAGTGAGGTTGGATCAACGACATGGATTTGCATGTTAATTCCCATTTAAAACGAGTCCATAATCCCAACCATTTGCCTGGTCGAAAATAACTTAACTTCAAAGGATGAGACTTGGTGTACTCTCCACGTCCATGCATTATAATCCACTTGTTGCCTATGCTAAGTGTGAGGGATGCCAAGACCATTATAACTCTATATACATAACCTTCAAGATCAATGCCTCTCACAAGACGAGGAGTGACTGGAATATACTAAAAATTCATAAGATTTGACTCATTGAATTTGGAAAAAAATAGTTTAACTTTGATTTGGTTCTAATATAACTTTCCCAAGCGTTGTCCCACGATCGGAAATTTTTTCCGCTTCCATGTTTAAATGTATGAGGATGTGGAAGAGAGAAATATCCTCAAAATTGTCTAATTGCAAGGCTATCTTATTCACAATGACGAGATTGAGGTGGGAGTGGATGCGCTTTTGAACTTTTATTTAGAGATTAGTGTTATGAAAATCATTGAACCCCTTAAGACCTTTATATTCCTTATACCTTTGCTTATAGTGAGCTCCAAACCTTTCCATAAAGCCACAAATCCAGCGTGGTTATTGGTTGATGTACCCAAACGCCAAGCATATATGAACTCTGATTGTTCATCGAGGCAAAAAATCATCACTCCCACTCTTGTTGCCTCAAATTTGGTATTATGATTTGATAAAGTACATTTTCAAATTTACTTGAATTAACATTTAGTGCAAACTTTCCATTTTCCTTTGGGCATCACTTATTTAATATTATTAAAATCACGTAGTGATAAATAGTTTTGCATGCAACGTATATACTATTCTTAGGCATGAACTTGTTGCCCCGTGAGGCACAATCTACAACCTGAAGGCAAATCCCATTTTCCTTTGGGCATCACTTATTTAATATTATTAAAATCACGTAGTGATAAATAGTTTTGCATGCAACGTAGGCATGAATTATTGCGCCGAGAGGCGCAATCTACAGCCCAATATGACCCTGATGTTGGGTATGTCACGTTCTCAAGAAATAATAAATTTTAATTTTTCTAATGTCGGCCAAAGCATTAACCTAATCTTGAATTTTATATAACTTGAATATTTAGATTATATATAACTTTTTTAACTTATTAATGGGCTGAGATTAACTATTAAAATAAAACTATATAATTAACTATTAAAATAAAACTATGTATTATTTATATAATTTGAATGGATAGTAAATTATATACGTGAATTTGAATGGATCATAAATTTTCCTTTAACAAAAAAATTTACCACATTGAATTTCCAAATTAAGTAAAATTTTAAACATCTTTACTCTTTGCTAAAGTCAATACCATTTCCTAAATCAAAGGAAAATAGTTTATTCCACACAAACCATCAAAATCCAAAATCTTTTAATATTTCTTTTAATTAAATATTTGTAAAATGAATCTTTAAAAAGAAATTCCATATTCTATGGATAAATTAAAATATTTAAAGACATATATATCATCAAAGTTGCAATATTTTAAAATTTAAATAAATAAAAATATAAATAAACATGAGGTATGGTAAATAAATAAAACCTATTACTTACTCCAAAGCTATCCTAAATAAATAAAAATATATATAAACTAGATGTATGGTAAATAAATAAAAATTCTTTTTATATTTACTTCATAAACATTTTTATATTTAAAAAAAACTTTAAAAAGAGGTTTTATTTAGATGAAGCCTATGGGACGAATACCATGGGACAAATTAATATTGATACCATGGGCCAAATACCATATTTATAAAATAAGTATGGTAAACAAATAAATATAAAAGAGGTATAAAGAGGTATGATAAATGAATAAATATAAAAGATGTATAAAGAGGTATGGTAAATAAATAACAATATATCAAATAGGATTATAAATAAAAATATAATTATATAACAAGCCTATGGGCCAAATACCATAGTAAATAAAAGAGGTATGGTAAATAAATATAAATATAAATAAACCAAAGGTATGGAAAGTAAATAAAACCTCTTTTCATATTTACTCCATAATGTGCGTTATATTTACGACTATTTATGTTCATTAGTTTACATAACTAAGAAGAAATAGAGAGAGAGAGAGTGATAAGTGAGAGATGGAGAGAGAGTGTGTATGTTTAGGGGTGAGATAAAGAGACAAAGTAAGATGTATGGAAATAAGGGGGGAGAGAAGAAGAGAGAAGGAGACAGGGAGGGATATAGTATTGTAGTTGGAGAGAGAGGGGCGGAAACAAAGAGAGAAATAAAGGGAGATGGGGGAAGAGAGAGGATGAGAGAGAGGGAGAGAGAGAGAGAGAGAGAGATGGGGAAAGAGAGAGGATTGGAGGGAAAAGAGAGAGGGAGGTAGGAGAGAAAGGGAGAGAGAGGAAGGATGAGAGAGAGGAGGAGAGTGATGGGGGAAGAGAGAGTATTGGAGGGAAGAGAGAGAGAGAGAGAGATCAGGGAAGAGAGAGAGAGTTAGGAGAGAGAGAGAGAGGAAGGACGAGAGAGAGGACTTGAGAGAGAGGAGGAGACAGGGATCAATAGAGAGATGGAGTTGGAGGGGGGGAGATGTAGGAAATAAGAGATATAGAGAGTGAGAAGTGGAGAGAGAGAAGGAGTGACAAGGGAGAGACAAAGAGAGAGAGTATATGTTTGGGGCTGAGATAAAGAGACAAATAAGGAGAGATGAAGATAAGGGGGGGAAAGGAGATATAAGGAGAGAGGGAGGGATATAGTAACATATTTGGTGGGTGAAGAGAGAGAGAGAGAGAAAGGGAAAGAGAGGAAGGAAGAGAGAGGATGTGAGAGAGTGGAGAGAGGGAGGGAAAGAGAGATGGACTTGAAGGGGGAGGGTGAGGGGCGTAAGAAGAAATACATAGAGAGATAAAGGTGGAGAGAGAGAGAGAGGGAGTGAGTGATAAGGAAGATGGAGAGAGAGGGAGAGAGGACAAAAGGAAGAAAGAGAGATATTAGCAGGGGAGAGGGAGTGAAGGGGAAGATATAGATATATATGGAAGGTGAAGAGATGGAAGAAGAGAGAGATGGGGAGAGGAGGGGATTAACAAAGAGATTGATATATATGGAGTGCGAGAGTTTGTGTGTTTAGGGGGGTGAGATAAAGAGACAAAAAAGAAGAGATGCAGGGGGATATAGATATGGATGGAGGGTAGAGAGAGGGAAGAATAATTATCACACTAGATGGATTGATATAAGTGGAGATGGTGATTTATAATCCTATTTTATTATTTGCACTATATGCATCTATTTTAGTGTAGATATTTATTTATAATGATATCATTATTTTTCTGATGTTTGATTTAGGTGTGATTTTTAACACAATTCTGATCGCTTGCATTGAATTTGTTGATTTCAATTTAGATGTCAATTTATAATTATATTTGATTTTTTTTTTTTTTTTTTTTTTTTTTTTTTTCTCGTTTAGACTAATCCTAATCTTTCCATTTTTTCTCCTCCCATCCCACCCACGGGTTTCGAACCGGTGACCTTACAGAACGGAGTGCCTTAACAGTGCACCCCATCACCGACTGTTCTACACCACGTGGGCTATAATTATATTTGATTACTTGCACTAGATGAATTCATTTCAATGTAGATGATTTCTAATCCTATTTGATTGTTTGCACTAAATGCATTGATTTTAGTGTAGATGGAAATTTCTAATCCTATTTGATTTCTTTGAGTAAATGCATTGATTTCAGTGTAGATGTTGGTTTCTAGAGAGAGAGTGTGTGTGAGTAATAAGGAAGATGGAGAGAGAGGGAGAGAGGACAAAAGGAGGAAAGAGAGATATTAGCATGGGAGAGGGAGAGAAGGGGAAGATAGAGATATAGATGGAAGTTGAAGAGAGGTAAGAAGAGAGAGATAGGGAGAGGGGGTGATTGACAAAGAGATTGATATATATGGAGTGCAAGAGCGCATGTGTTTAGGGGGCGAGATAGAGAGACAAAAAATAATACATGGAGGGGGATATAGGTATGGATGGAGGGTGGAGAGAGGGAGGAATATTTCTCGCACTAGATGGATTGATATAAGTGGAGATGGTGATTCTAATCCTATTTGATTATTTGCAGTAGATGCATCAATTTTAGTGTAGATATTTATTTCTAATGATATTTGATTACATGCACTAGATGCATTTATTTCAGAGTAGGTGGTGAACACTGTTACCGATGAAATAGGTAACCTCACCTCAAAACAGGAACTCTAGCCCAAAAAGACTCAAAAAACATGAAAAAACACCCCAAAAACAAAAAGTGTGTATTCCATAACGCACTTGGTTTTTTTTTATGGTCAAATTTCAACATTTTATAAAATTATGCTAAAAACAAAATTGTTTCTTGAAAAAATGATTGAAAAAACACCCTCAAAACAAAACCAGTTGATGCTAGAATAACAAAAATAAATAAATTGTGTCATATTTTTGACATTTTTAAAAATAGAAGTAACATTTTTAAATTTTTAAAATTCAAACATTAAAAAAAACCTAAAATTTAAGAAAAAAATAAATTTAAAAAATAAAAACATTTTAAAGCCTAAGATTTACAAATATATAGAGATGAAAAAATAAAAATAAAAACAAAATAAAAATTTTAATTCAAACATTAAAAAAAACCTAAAATTTAAGAAACAAAAAAAATAAAAAAAAAATAAAAAAAATTTAAAGATTAAAATTTAAAAATATATAGAAATAAAAAAATAAAAATAAAAACAAAATAAAAATATTAAATTAAAAAAAAAAAGAAAAAAAAGAAAAAAGAAGAGAAGAAGAAAGAAATTATAAAAAATTAAATATAGAAATTAAATTTAAAAAGGAAAAAGAAAATGTTTATTAAATTAAAAACAAAAAATCAAATTTTAAAATAAAAAATTAAATTTAAAGAAATATATGAAATTTTAATAAATTTAAAACTTAAAAAAAAATATATATATATTTAAATTAAAAGTAAAAAAATGAATTAATAAAAAATAAAAAATAAAATACAATAAAAATATTAAATTTAAAAATATATATATTAAGAAAACAAATAAATTTTAAAAAATAACTTAAATTTAAATTATAAAAAATAATATATATATATATATATATATATATATATATATATGAACTTAAATTAAAAACATATATTAGATTTTAATATTAAAATAACCAATTAAATTTAAAAACAAAAATATTAAATTTTAATAAATAAATGAATAAACAAATAAATTTTGAAATAAAAAATAAATTTTAAATATAAAAGAAAAAGAAAAAAATCCATTGTTAAAATAAAAAGTTAAAAAACTTTAAAAATCAATTAAAAATGGAAAATTGAAAAAAAAATAAAAAAAAAAATAAAAAAACAAATTAATTTAAAAAAATTAAGTTTAATTAAAAAAAAAATCTAATTTTAAATACTCAATTTTAATTGTATACAAATTTTATGTAATTAGAAAAAATAATAATAATAAAATTAAAAATTAAAAAAAAATATTAAATTCAAATAAATTTAAAAAAAATACAAAATTTATTAAATTTTATAAAATTAAATTAAAAAAAGTAAACATAAAATTTAATAATAAAGAAAAAATATGAAAAAAAAATCAATTAAATAAAAAAAAAATACAAAATTTAATAAAAATTATTAGCAAAAAAAAAAAAGAAAAAGAAGAAGAAAGAATAAAATTTAAAACAAAATTAAAAAAAAAGACAATAAAAATTAAAACAAATTAAATTTAAAATATAAAAATTAAATTAAAAAAAATAATTCCGATTCCCATAATCGAATCTTCTGCTAAAAGTCTTTAACTAACCATTACTTTGTTCCTGAAGCCACCGACAAACTTCTATAAACATGATATTTGCAGCCACTGGCAAACTTCTTATCAACCTTTGCAGTTCAATAATTCTGAGAGAATCGTTCAAAAAAAAAGATCCGTTTAAAAGTTCCATTCAATAATTCTGAGGGAATCGTTCAAACTTCTTATCATCTGCATGCTTTTCATCTTCATGTTCAAAACTTCCATTCAATGATTATGAGGGAATCATATTTTCTCTTAAATTTTGTTTTGCATCTGCGAAATTTCTAAATATTAAAGTGCCGATGACCATGACTTTTATTTCCAATATTTTAAATATTTCTTGCTTGTCTTACTTCTTCGTTTCTAGATCTCCAACAATATTGGCTTAGCTTTGTGCATAAGAAATTCTTATATCTCAACCACGTGTATCCCTACAAACCCCGATTGTTGAACTGTGTTCTATCTCTGAGTTGGCTCTCCTTTGTCATATATAATTGGCTTATGCTTTGTAATGCGTTTTCAATCTTGGGTGGACATTGTGAGAACCTTACTACAAATGTTATGCACATTAGAATGACAATTCCCGTCCCGCGTGCGTGGTTTCTTGCTGAGCCACCGTAAATCCTTGAGCACCAACGTAAGCCCACTCCAGCGTTTTTCAGGAGAAAACTACGTGGGAGACCAGTGAACTAGCATCAAATGCAAAGACAACCATCTACGAACGCAGTTTTGGGTAGAGTGTCTGCGTTGAAAATATTTTGGGTTGCTAAGTTATGTGGTGCGTAAAACAAATGATGCTCACCTAATCCCTTTATTAACGAATTACATCTTTAAATGTAAATTTTAAAGAGTACAACATTTAATTCACCATAAAATTTAGTAAATTGTTTTTTAATTTAACTTTAAAAAGAAATTAAAAATATAAAATTTGTTGTTGTTGTTACTTAAGGGAGACATAAATGATTTGAATAAGCTGTATTATTTATTTTTTAAATTTGTAATTCCATGGAGAGATAACGAGACAAAGAGACAAAGAAATTTGAATGGTTGGAAGTGATAAGGTTTGTTACAATTTTTTTATTAGTGTATTTTGTATGTGAAGATATTTTTTTAGAGTGATAATGTGTAATTATTTTTTGTAAATTTGGAGCGATAAGGTGAAGTCTAGTTAAAAGTTTCATAAAATCAAAGTTGAAGTCATTTTTTTGGAATGTTGAGAGTTAAAGTCAATCAAGTCAAAGTAAAAATAAAAATGGAGTTTTTATCAATCAAGTCAATTTATATATATATATTTTTTATTTTTTTTAAATTTTAATTTTAAAATTTGTTTTTTTTTTTTCTTCTTCTTATTATTTTTTTTTAATTTAAATTTTTTAATTTTATTATATTTTAGTTTTTGTATTTAAATTTAAATTTTGTAATTTAAAATTTTTTAAATTTTCTATTTTAAATATATATATTTTTAATTATATGATTTTTTTTAATAATTAAAAAAAAAATGTTTTTGATGTTTTTTTTTTTTAATTTTTTTGTTCAATTTTTGTTTTTTTTTCTTTAAATTATGTGTCTTTTTTTCAAATTTTCTCATTTCTTTTTATATAATTTTCGACTATTTTTGCTTCTTCTTTTTTCTATTTATTTTTGTTTAAATTATTTATTTATTTATTATTTATTGGTTTTATTTATTGTTTTAATATATTTTTTTTAATCTAAGTTTTGTGTTTTATTACCAACATGAAAATCACCACTCTAAAAAAAGGTTGATGCTGCATCAATACGTTTCAAAATTAGCATGAAAATCACCGCTCTAAAAAAAAAGAGAGTTGATGCTGCATCAATACATTTTCAAAATTAGCATGAAAATCACTAACATTTTAAAACAAATATTCATACTTCATAAATAAAAATATTAGAGTGTCAAAAATGTGCCAAAAAAAAAAAAGTGTGATTCTGCATCACCATTTTTCAAAATCGAGTGTTTTTTATGCTACCAAAAAAAAAAAGGTACCAATGCAGTTACCTATTTCATTGGTAACAGTGTTGGTGATTTCTAATACAATTTGATTGCTTGCACTGAATGTGTTGATTTCAATTTAGATGTGGATTTATAATTATATTTGATTACTTGCACTAGATGAATTGATTTCAATGTAGATGATTTCTAATCCTATATGATTGTTTGCACTAAATGCATTCATTTCAGTGTAGATGGAAATTTCTAATCCTATTTGATTTCTTTGAGTAAATGTATTGATTTCAGTGTAGATGTTGGTTTCTAGAGAGAGAGAGTGAGCAATAAGGAAGATGGAGAGAGAGAGAGAGAGGACAAAAAGAGGAAAGAGAGATATTAGTGGGGGAGAGGGAGAGAAGGGGAAGATAGAGATATAGATGGAAGGTGAAGAGAGGGAAGAAGAGAGAGATGGGGAGACGGGTGATTGATAAAGAGAATGATATATATGGAGTGCCAGAGCATGTGTGTTTAGGGGGTTGAGATAGAGAGACAAAAAAACAAGAGATGGAGGGGGGTATAGATATGGATGGAGGGTGGAGAGAGGGAAGAATATTTGTTGCACTAGATGGATTGATTTAAGTGGAGATGGTGATTTATAATCCTATTTGATTATATGCACTAGATGCATCGATTTTAGTGTAGATATTTATCTCTAATGATATTTGATTACTTGCACTAGATGCATTGATTTCAGTGTAGGTGGTGATTTCTAATACTATTTGATTGCTTGCATTGGATGTGTTGATTTCAATTTAGACGTCGATTTATAATTATATTTAATTGCTTGCACTAAATGCATTGATTTCAATGTAGATTATTTCTAATCCTATTTGATTGTTTACACTAAATACATTGATTTCAGCGTAGATGGCGATTTCTAATCCTATTTGATTTCTTTGAGTAAATGCATTGATTTCAGTGTAGATGTTGGTTTCTAATCTTATTTGATTGCTTGCATTAGGTGCATTGATTTCAATGTAGAAGTTATTTTCTAATCTTATTTGATTTCTTGCATTAAATGCATTGATTTCAATGTATATGTTGATTTACGATTTGATGTAATTGGATATATGACGGTACATTAATTTTAAAGTGATTGGATTAACAATATGCATTGATTTTAGTGTAAGCACAAAAAATTATTGAAAATGTACATTGATTTTTGTGTTATAGTAATTTAACCTATTAATATTGGAGAGAAAGAGAGACAAGGTATCATGTTTACTACAACAGCTCGAGCTAAAGATTTAAATGGTTTACGATTTAAATTTTCTTTTTCATATAATCGATATGAAAAGATAACAAAACTAACAAGGGTGGCAATAAGAATAGTAGAAGAAAATAGTTTGAGATTGATCACAATGAAGACTATTTGTAACATGAGTACATTCTTATTATTCACATTTTCTATCTTCCAACACTATTATTGTCACTTTGCATTCAAAAAACATATTTCATCATTTTTCATCATTATAGTTATTAACAATATTTATCATCTCAACGAAATGAGGTAACTAATAAAATTTGAAATTAAAATGACCAAGTTAATCTTAGAAATATTTAGCATATTTAAAATGATTATATTAATATTTGATATATTTACACATTATTGATAAAGTCAATCATATCTTCGATAGATTTTCCTTGGCAGCACACGACTGGAACCAACTTAGATCCATCTTAACTCCAGATCTATCAAGCGCTGAGAGAGATTAAATCTCTTGAAGTGCAAACCTTTCCTCAAGTTTTGCACCTCGAAAGATTTTATCCCTCTCGGTGCTTGATAGATTCGGGTTAAAATGGATTTAGGTTGGTTTCATATTTGTAGCTACCATAAAGGAAGCCAAAATAGTTTTCTGAGTTTGTCTTTAAATAGTTCTTTGATCTATCTCAGTTTTATCTACACCCAGTTAAAGATGCTGCCAAAATGAAGCTTATTTTGATTATATAAATTTCTAACATGGACAATCCTTAAGTTGGCTTGCTCATTAGAAGTATACAATGATACTTTAACTGTATGTATATATATATATATATATATATATATATATATATATATATATATATATATGAGTGTTCTTCTCATAGTGTCACGGTTTGTTAATCAAATATTGAAGCATATAATGACCACAAAAGTACGATTAGCAAATTTGACTTGATTGTTCTCAACAATAATAAAAACCTATAGTGACATAGCTTAGGTTTACCCAAACTTGTTTTAATCAGGTCCGAGTTGTTGTTGTAATTCTTCATTTCCTCAATGTCGATATGTATACCATTTTCCATGTAGCCTTGTTTATCTTACTCTCGTAAATCCTTTTAATAATAATGCTATGATATTCAAGTAAAAAAGAAAATAAACATTAATGTTAGGGAACCAATTTGCAATTCCATATTGGTATGGGCATGAGCATGAGCGGCATCTTGATTTACACAATTTGAAGTTATGATACACATTCATGTGTTTTAATTACTTATTATCTTATGTATTTCATGCGGTCACATGATTTATGAATGGTGAGATGGCATGTAATTAATTCATATTGGTATGGGTGTGAGCACCATCTTTATTTACTACTAGTTTTAAGTTATGATAGGTATTCACATCAAAACCCTTTCATGGTCGTGTATACTGTATTTTTATGTAAATATATATGAAATTTATGCATTTCATGTTATTTTTTTTAAATGATTTGTATTTAATTTAAGTGAATTTTTTTTATCATATTGTACTATGATGTTTGTGAATTCATTTATAGAAATAATATTTTTATATTTCACTTTCATTTATTTAATGAGATGAAATATCTTTTTTAGAACAACTTAAACTATAAATATATATTTAGTATTTTTGTGTTTTTGCTATAAATTCATAGAATATGTCATATGCCCTAAAGTATTTAGGGAGGATAATTTAAGGTATCTATGAAGTTGCATTAAGAGGTATCTATGAAGTTGCATTAAGAGATAATGATATAATATAACCATATTAATGGAGTATATCCATTATGTAATTTTCTTTTTTTCTTTTTTTCTTTTTCTTTCTGAGTAAGTTTAATCTATTAGTATACAAAAAAGGTTACATGGAGGCCGAAGCCTCAGAAATTCTGGCCCGAGAGATGGGCATTCTAGTGCAGCCATGATAGTTTAACAAAATAACAACACACAGTGCCTGTAGACTGATACAGCTTTGATGCACAGAAAGACTTCTAAGCACAGAGAAGCCGCCCTTATAGGGAAAACCGGCCTGAGAGTCCAAACAGAGTATTAACCTACAACATTCAGCTTCAGAGATGTAAACACAGTTATACAAAATGAACTGCCGCCCACTGGGGGAAAACCGGCATTCAATAGAACAAAAAGGGTAGAACCAACTGAACCGAGTCATCATACGCGAGCCGAAGCCGAGTCTGGCACAAAGAGCAGACCAAAACCGATCAGAGAAAGGAGAGGCCATTAATTACCTAGAGAGGAATGAGGCGACTCAACCACAGGGCAGGCATAAGCGTCGAGATCATCCTCGTTCTGCACAACAACATTGACATTCGGAGCAGCCAGATTGGAAGAGTTCGCACGATCCTCGTCGACCAGAGAAGTGGAACAACCTCCCTTGATAGCGCCTGCAATCGAATCCACGAAGAGGTCCTGCAAGGAACCGCCATCAACCGACTTCTGTTTCGGACCAGTGATAGGGGGAGAACAGGCCTTATCAGATGAAAAATGCACTGGAGGAGAGTCAGACATCTTGGCAATCGAATCAGGCGGCTCTTCATTGAATTCAATGGTGATAGTGGCTCTGACTATAGGCATGTTGAGCAAGCAGGGGAAACGGAAATGGGCTCTATGTTGCTGACCCGGGAGCAAACTGGAGAGGTTTCTTGCCAGCAGATAATTCCTACGCCCCCTCATAGAGCTCTTGCCGCTACGAGTATTGGGATAACGACCTCTCAAGGAATCAGAGGGCGAAGAGGAGGAGCTGGGCGAGGAGGGAGAAGGACGACGAGAAGGACCCCCTCGGCACAGGCCCCGTCGGCTTCTCATCCTGTGTCTCAGTCGAGGCATGGAAAACAGATGCAGGGGTCTACAATTGAGAAAACATGAGATAACCAAACTGAGATTAGAGAAATGGCGGGAGTCAATCTCCACAGGGAGAGAGACAGGGCGGATACCAAAGCGCTGAGAGCCGAAGGAACTATGCACAGAGGTGTTCGAAGCACATCGAGAGCGAAGGGATAACAAACCATTTCCGAAGCGTCCCGGAGAAGCCATGTCAATGTAGATGGATTGTAAATTTAGAGGAGTGTGCCGCATAAATGCTCCGGACCTTTCAAAGTTAATGCCATTGATGGCGCAGAGGATGCCAAGAAGAGTGGCGGCGATTGAACTCCACGTGCCCGCCAACCGTCCTTGCCTCCTATCCATCATGTTGGTCACCCGCATTCGGGTTTATCCATTATGTAATTAAAAATGAATAATGTGTGAAAATGTGAAGTTGGGTTACACTTTTTGCCTTTTTTTGAGAAAAAAATTTCATTTTTTTCAGTTTTTTAACTTTCTGTAAGCTAAAACAATTTTTCTGTTTAGAATTTCATTTTGTGATAAAAATAAAAGTTGTCAGAAATTTTGTTAGCTTTTTATTACTTATTTTTTGGAATTTTTTTTTTATATATTTGTTATGTCAACTTAGCGTTTCTTTGAGTGTGTGTTTTTTAACAATCAATGGATTAATAAGAAGTCATGTTAATACGCAATGTAGTATTCTTTGAAAATTTGTGTTTTTGAGAAACAAAAAGTGTTACAACAATCTAGACAGAGTCTACTTCGGTTTCGTCATATTTACAAAGCCAATGGATACATATCATAATTACTAGAATTTTTTGAACTGATCCAATATGAAAAACTGCATATTTTGAATATGTTTCGTGACACAAGAAATTTCTTAACATATAACTTATAAACTAAAAATCTAAAAGCTACCCATTAGAGACAACAGACCAGTGTAATGTACAATAATTTTTTCAATTTTTTTTTACAATGTATTTTGGAAAATACTGAATTTTGATTTCACTGAATCACAATGATTTTCAGAAATTGTTTGCATCCGTTTTATTACAAAATTAATTAAAATTAGTAAATATTTATGAAATTCCATGAAAGTTATATTTCCTGAAAGTAGATTCAATTCTAAAAATGCTTGTCTTGGTTTCGACAGTTAATTCAAAATGTTTCATGGAGTTTAATCAATCCAAAGTTGCAGAAACGTATTCAGTTCTTGGCTCTACGTAACTGGTGATGCGTTAGTTCGGCCGAATTCTTAAAAAAAGTTCAGCTGAACTGTTTTTTGCGTCGACGACACGTTAAATCAAACGACAAAGTAGTTCGGCCAAACTTTTACCTATCTTTCCGTCGGCTAGAAAGTTCCTCCGAGCCCCTCCAAAAAAACATTTCGCGGCAATATAAATTGCCGCGAAACCATTTATTATTTTCGCACGTTTGGTCCGATTTTACAAAAGTCTTGATTTGATTTTGTAAAGAATTGTTTTGGGTTTAAGAACTTTTTTTGGAGGTACATTCAAAGTACTTTTCTTTGAGACACATTATTTTCGTACATTTGATCTGATTTTGCAAGGAATTTTTTTGGGTTTAAAGACTTTTTTTGGAGGTACATTCAAAAGACATTTCTTGGAGGTATGTGATACCGTTTTTTGAGCTTAATTTTAAAAGAAATTTTTTGGTTTTGGGTTGAAGTAAATCTTTATAATGATTTTTTTAAATGAGTTTTTGTGTAACTTTTTAAATGAATTTTTTTTTGTAGGAATTGGAAGGAAATATTTTGAATTTCGTTTCATTTTTAGAAGAAAATTTTTTCTTGAATTTTTTAAAGTAAGTGTTTTGGATTGGAGTATGTGTTTTTTGCAAAAAAATTAAAATGGTTTTTGTTTTTTTGTTTTTTTTTTAAATTAAATCTTTTGTGATGTTTTTTTTTAATTGAGTTTTTGTCTAAATTTTTGAAGGAATTTTTTTGAACTTCATACTCTATTATCATGGGAAATCAAAGAAATTGTACGAGAAAATATGATTGAAAAAGAGACCCTGAGGAACGTAGAGAAGAGACGAGAGAATCTCGCAAAAGAAAGATAGAAGCACTCTCAAATATTGAAGGGGAAAATCAACCTCAACTAGAAGTTGAAATAAGTATGTAAATATAAAAATTATGATTTTGATATATTGAAAATTTTCCTAGTGTAAAATGTGGAGCTTAATTTTTATTTGATGAACTAATTTGAAAAATATTTTGCAATGTAAACAGAGAGAGATATTCCTCAAAACATTGATGATGAGATACAAAATTTTGAAAGAGAAAGTGAAAGAGATATTGAACCAATGATTGAATATGGTGAAAATGATGAAAGAAATTCAAGTGAAGAAATTGAATCACAAGGTATGTACACACACACACACACACACATGTTGAACACATGCACGTATTATTGAAATTATACATATATTTACTACTTTAGTTATTTATTGAATATGTAAACTTATTATGTACTATTCATTCGAATATGTATAGATGAAATCAATGTCGATGACGAGATGTTTGAAAATGTTGACACTCACACATATGGAGATAAAAAAACTGACCATTATATACGATATCATGTTAACCGCATTTTTGAGAAGTATTTCATAAAAGAAAATGTGACAGTTCAAGCCCAAATGTTGAAAGGTCTCTTATCAGTAAGGAAATTAAAAGAAGCTATGACTTTATTGGGTATTCGAAAATCAACCAAAGATAAAAAAATGAAGGAAAATGTGATACAAAATATAAATAGTGCTATAAATTCAATGAAAAGATATAGACAGAAAAATGTTTTAGTTGTACATAGAGCAATACATATGGCAGTGGTTTCATCAAGTACTAAAGAGAATTACTTGGTAAAATCTATGGCACGAGCATTAGGAACCTTGTGAAAAACTTTGCACAAACATCGGAAATTTCGATTGCAAATAGATGTAAATGATGAACTTGCTTGTTGGAGAGCTATTTGTAGGCAACCATATAAAGATAGACTTGGAGAAAATGAAATAATATATGAATATTGAAAGAACAATTCGTATGTCTTGCCAACTGCAAGGCATGTGATGCGAAGAATAATAGCATGAAATCAATACGAAGAACATGAAAAAAATTTCTTGGAAACCACTCAAATAGAGTTGTTCAACAAGTTCAAAGAAGAGAATTGTGAAATTCACGTTTCAATCAGTGCTTTTGTTCAACAAAAACCATGGTATGTAAAACCTATCATCGTACGCGACACTTGTTGTTGCCGTTATCATGTGGAATTTGAGTTATATTATGACACATTCCTTGATTTTGGTAGAACATTTTGGAAGGATTCACCTCCTCCTTCCACTATCCACTATTTAGTCAAATTTCCAATTTAAAAAATCCTATGAAGTTTTTCCACCAGGGACCATTTTGTCAGTAATTGATTTTGCAGAAAACTACACATTTGTTCCACAAAAAGAAATTTAGAGTGAATACTATCATTCTGACCAAGTCTCCATGCTCGTCCATATTCTATATAGACATGCTGAACAAAACGTCGATCATATAGAAAGAACCAGTGAAAATCGAGATATTATTAAAGAATATCACTTTTATATCAGTGACGATCGTACACATGATACATATCTTGTACAACATTGTTTTGGAAAAAATTTACGATTCCTTGAAAAATCGTGGAATGACATTCAATGAACATTGGATATGGTTAGACGGATGTGCAGGACAATTCAAATCTGCATGATCATTCTTTTGGTTGTGTTGTCTTCATAAGAAAAACTGCATTAAACATTGTTGGAATTTCTTTGAGACTAGCCATGGAAAATGAGAACATGACAGTGCAGGGGCATGCATAAAAAGAGCACTTCGAAGATATCAAATGAACCCCTCTGCAAGTCGACTTGTAGATGCGAAAGAAGTTGTTCAATGGTGCATCGCTGCTCTAAGCCATGAGACTAACCGATCAAGGGAAGTGCGAAGGTACATTCAATTTAATTTTTATTGGATATCTAATTAAATAAAAAGTGTACATTTATCACAATGATTATCTTTGATTGTATTTTGATATCATATTTACATTCTTTTTTAAATTTTCCATATAAATGTTTTTTTGGCATATTGGAATCGAAGACGTAGATAGATCAATGGGAAATGACCTTGAAACAATAAAAGGGACTCGAAAATTGCATTCAATTAAAACAAAGTCGTCCAAAAATGTGTTTGTATTGGATAAAAGAAAATATTATTGTTTTTGTCCTGTTTGCATAGACAACACAAAATCCAATGGCGTTTGTGAAAACAAAATGTATGTAAAAGATTGGAAACTTACAGAGCTAAATACAAAGAGCAAAATGTCCATTGCAATGTTTGAAGAAATGCAATCAAAGGAGACTACAATATCATCCGATGTTGATCAAGTTTCTGATCTTGTTAGAGAAGGTAACATTTGAATTGCTTTCTAATGATAAAGATCTAGAAATAAATTTCAATATGTATAATTTTGTCAAGTTTGTTTTATTGTGCAGGAGATGTTTTTGCTGTAATTGCACCTACTGACGACGACGAAAATGTGAAGTATTATTTGATGCGTTGCACTGAACGAAAAATGAAATTATTAGAAGACTATAATGATCACAGATTTCCATATGAGAGAGGATCTATTATACTGAAAGTTTATTTTTTCAAACAAACTAATCAAAGTGGAAATTTTGTTTACTTTGAAGACTATGAACCTGATTTCATAAGTTGTCAATATAGTCACTTGGTGTGTGCAACACGCATAAAGTTGATTGAGGTTCAATCAAAGAAAAAAACGAATATTAAGAAATGGAAAATGTCAAAATCCGATCATGAACGGATTATTGAAGTTGCCATTCCATTGGAATTTTTTTGATTGAACTGCCCAACAATTTATTCTCTTTGGATTATATGTTCTAGAACATCCAGTACTCATTTAAAAATTGAGCTGCCTTGTTATGTTATTTGTGCAAGTGTTTGCACATGTACAAATTATTTTGGTACATGCACACTCTAGTATCAACTGAAAGTAGCTTTTTTATACATGCATTGATGAAAAATGTTGCATATATATATATATATGTTCTAGAATGTAATTAACTGTTCAAGTAGTTTTACTATGTGCATTGATGAAAAATGTTTCACGTACTCAATATATATGTTCTAGAATGAAATTAATTGAAAGTAGTTTTTCTATGTGCATTGATGAAAAATGTTGCATGTACTGGATATATACACGAACTCAATGCACGCAGTTTTTCTTGTGGGTTTTTTGGTAAAAAATATCCACAATGTAAATAAATCATCCGCAGTATAATTTTGTACGAAGATTCCTTTCAGACAAGAGACTCGGAGCACTTCTTCGACTTTTGGTGGGATTTGACCCACATCTCTATTCCTGATTGAAAATCTAGTACAAAATTTGTCTGTCCAATGGTCAAATATGTTCTATGTGCATTGATGAAAAATTTACATACTACATACTATTGTTTGAGTGAATTTTTTTTTTTTAAACTTACCAAATGTACTTCAACCATGTCTAAAACTTGAATTTTAAAAACTTTTTGATTAAATATCAAAACAAATTACTTCACATGTCATGCCAATTGTAGTTCAACTATTCAACTATCCAATAAAAACATTAACCATTTAACATTATATCACATGCCAAATGTAGATTGAAATGGTATCCAAAACTTAGTTTTAAAAACTTTTTGATTATATCACAACATTACTTCACATGATTAATGTACTTCAACCATCCAAAACTTGGGTTTTAAAAACTTTTTGATTATATCACAACATTACTCGACATGCCATCCAATTGTAGTTCAACTATCCAATAAAAACATTTAACATTATATCACATGTGCCAAATGTAGATTGAAACCATCCAAAAATTAAGTTTTAAAAACTTTTTGATTATATATCGTGCAACATTACTTCACATGCCATGCCAATTATAGTTCAACTATCCAATAAAAACATTTAACATTATATCACATGCCAAATGTAGATTGAAACCATCCAAAATTATAGATCACAACAATACTTCAGATGCACATATTACTTCACATTCCATGCCAATTGTAGTTCTTGACTATCCAATAAAAACATTTAACATTTAACATTAAATATCACATGCGAAATGAAGATTGAAACCATCCAAAACTTGAGTTTTAAAAACTTTTTGATATATATCATGTAACATTACTTCACATTCCATGCCAATTATAGTTCAACTATCCAATAAAAACATTAAACATTTAACATTAAATATCACATGCCAAATGTAGATTGAAACCATCCAAAACTTGAGTTTTAAAAACTTTTTGATTATATCATGTAACATTACTTCACATGCCATGCCAATTATAGTTCAACCATCCAATAAAAACATTAAACATTTAACATTAAATATCACATGCCAAATGTAGATTGAAACCATCCAAAATTTGAGTTTTAAAAACTTTTTGATTATATCATGTAACATTACTTCACATGCCATGTCAATTATAGTTCAACTATCCAATAAAAACATTTAACATTATATCACATGCCAAATGTAGATTGAAACCATTCAAAACTTAACTTTTAATTTAACAAAAAATTATAGATCACAACATTACTTCACATGCCAAATGTACTTCAAGCATCCAAAACTTAAATTTAAAAAACAAAACAAACTATAACACATCATTACATAACATGCAAAATGTAGTTAAGAAGCAAAACATTAATTTATAGATGAGAACATTACTAGTAGTTCAATTATCCAAAAATTAAAAGTTTAAAAAACCAAACAAATTATATAACAACATTACTTCACATTCACATGCCAAAAGTACTAAAACCATCCAAAACTTAACTTTTTGACACAAAACAAATTATATTAACACTGTAATAAAATATGTCCAAAAATTGTAGATCTCACAAGTATCAAGTATATATATATATATATATATATATGACAATGCATCTAGATGATATATAAAAAAGTAAATTTAAGACTATCTAAATTTTGAAATCAAATCTACAAATCATGTCCATGAAATAGAGATGGATGTAGTGTCTTTCCTATCAGAGTCTCAATCTGCGCACTATCATGCGAAGCATGGGAACCTGTACACAATGCACATGTACAAACATTAAAATTTGATGTTTTAAAAATGAGTGAGAATATATATAGAACTTCATGTAAAAAACAAAATATAAAAAAATATCATGCAATACCTCATGAGGTTCCCTCTCCATTTGTTCACCTGCTACAAGTTCCCCCATGGGAACATCTCCAACAGTAAACTGTATAATATATATATATTAAAAAATTTCAGATGAAAATGCACGTGTACATATATAAACTTATTTTCAATAATATTAAAAAGAAAGTTAGACAACTTGTTCAAATGGTTGAAATGGTGTGGATGTTCCTATCTCCGTCGCTAGAGTCTATGGATTAAAGAAATCTTCTATAGAAACCTAAAATTCAAAATTTAAAAGTATAAAATAACTCAAGATCAAGATCTCAATTTATAATAAAACTTAAATAAACTTCACTTTATAAATTATAACTAAATTAAAAACACACACACACACACACATATATATATATATATTTAAAAGTGAAAAATTGAATACTTCCGCAGGTGAATTTGGGAAATCTCCTAAGAGAGGCTCCAAATGAAAATCTCCAAGAACTTAAAATTCAAAAAATTTAAAATAACTCAAGATATAGATATATATATCTCAATTTTTAATGGAACTTTTTGAGGTGAAATATATATATATATATAACTTAAACATAAATTTTAAAAGTGAAAAATTGTCCATACTTGTTGTGGATGTGGCACATATCCTAAGTAGAAGGTACATCTCCCAAGGAAGAAGAAGGTATCGCCATCCCAAAAACATCAGACGGAATCAGAATCTGTTAAAACATTTTATCATTATATATACATACATGTACATGTGTGCACAATTATTTATTTTAAAAATATCACTTAAAAAACACTAACATTTTCCAACATATCTTGATGGTGAGACCCATCTGCATTGTTTGAACCAGAGGTCTCGAACGTGATATTAACATTTTCGTCATTCATCATGCGTGACAATTGCAAATGGTGTTTTAACATATAATGATACATTTTTGTTAGATTAATGTACATACAAATAAATGTATATGTGTACATACACATGTATTTATTACAAATTGTACACATGCATGTGTTAAAATAATTGAACCCTAAGGTCATTAACACATATCGTTCCTTTGCCCTCTTCCTCATGAAGAATTAGGTCTTGAAAACCATTGCGACAATTCTTTGCATATAATCGGAGATCTTCAACATTCATGTTTTCAATCTATTCATTTGTACAATACACAAAATTGGCATGTGAATTTTCACGTGTTCTTTGTCGATTTAGACAAACATTGACTCCACCAAATCCGCTGTAAACATTGTCGATCATGACCCCTTGCTTCTCAACTTATTTGAGAAGTCGCATCCATCTCTGACCGTAGATTTTCGACCCGAAAAGGTCGACTCACCAATGGCGGCTCAGGGCGACGCAACTCCACATCTCACTTAGCACTCTTACGGTCATACAATCAACCTTTCCCCGAACAAAAAAATCCTGACGGAAGGTCATTGTAGTTGGGTTTCATTTAAAAAAAAAAAATTCTGTGTAAAACAATTGTGCAAAATAAACAGGAACCTCGTCATTCCATGGGAGCCTTCCATAGGCCGTAAGGTGCCTATCATACAAATAGTGAGCTATATCTGGGTGCTTGAAATATTGCACCTTCAGCATTTTTATTTTTGGCCCTTCTTTGAAATTAAACATTGACTTCACCATATCTTTTGTAACTCTTTTTTTTACATCCTCCCATTTATTGGGACCCATTAATGTTTCCTTTCTCTTTCTCATCACTTCTACAAATGTATTAGTCGTTGGCCCAAGATTTTTGTACACATTTACTATTTCACCCAATGAATGTGTAACTATTTCGAGGCTTTGTCAACTCTCAGCAGGTAGAGTCAAAGCCACGAGATCTCTCTGCAATTTTGCATAAAGTTGTTGACACCTTTGTAAGGTGCATTGCGCCATGTTTCTTTTCCATGGTATATCAGAAATGTCGGCCGGATAAGTTGTGGTGGGTAGACAACCTTCTTCTTGATTGTAGTGTTTTGCCCTGCGTCTATTTTGACCAATATTTGGAACATTTTCAGCCTCTGCATCAATATATATATAAAAATTTATATTAGCAAAAACACATGTAAACAAATTTGTACAAATTCAATGAAAAAATATTGAAATTGATGGCAACCTCGACGTGGTTGGTTAGCATCTTCTCCACCCTAAAACTGTTGAGACCCAGAATGACCCTGCTGAGAACCGGCACTGCCAGCCGTTGATTGGCCTCCGGGAGAGTAAATATCACCCCTTTCACGCAACCTGCTACCACTTATTAATGGCCCTCTAAGGGGATTTGAATCACCACCAACATCTCAAGAGGAGGGAGAAGCTTCATAAACAAATACAAATTTATAATCAATTGAAAAATACATGCATGTACATATAAATACACGTGTACATATTCATTGATTAAATTGTGTTAAAACCATACCACAACTGGGTGAAACATGAGCATCCATGGCTGGAGCAGAGACCCTTCTCTTTTTATTAGCTCCTAAAAAATAAAAAATAAAACTTATTAACAACTAATTTAACTCACAAAGTTGATAAAAAATCAATTCCATATGTACACACATGTATGGAGATTTAAGATTATATTTAAATTTACCATGAACATCTCTCGATCTCGATCTCTGATCCTCCCCTCTCATAGAGATATGGGATTTTGTTGATCTTTGTCGTTCATCCTCAATGATATATATATCTATGGTGGACATTTACAATTAATTTTTTAAATAACTAATTTAAATTAAATTCAAGATAAAGTTCAGAAAATTAATTTGTTTAATTTAGTGTAAACAAATTATGTAAAACACAACTGTAGGGGCAATTAGATCTATTTCAGAGATTGACTGTAGGGGCATTTACTAGATATGTCACCTTTCATAAAATATGAGATCCAAAGGCTACCTGGACCTTTACAGACTCTGCCTATAGAACTACCATGGATATGAAAATGAAAAACTTCTAATTAGATCTATTCTAAAGATTGAATGTAGGGGAATTTACTAGATTAGGTTTTAAAACCTATATGTTTTGTATCAAATCACTTTTGGTTTCAATGGGAAAATTTTATGGCTTATTTGTGTTTTACATGTTGAATATAAAAGTTTTTTCTCTCTCATTGTTTGAGACCATGGATATGAAAATGAAAAACTATATACTTGGTTAAAAACTATGTTTTGTATCAAATTACTTCTTTTTTCTAAATACTATATACATGTTGACTGTAGGGGCATTTAGATCTATTCTAGAGATTGTGGAGTGTAAAAACTCTGGTAAACTTGAATAAGTATATATTATTATTGATAAAAGATGAGATATGAGATATGATTACAATGGGGAATCATCGAGGCTTTAAATATAGCCTCATGGTGTCTATTGGTGAAGAGGCATGATCTTTGATCATGCCCTTTCACTTAATAAAACCTAAGATAAATATATCCAACTAATAATTAATAAAATATACATAACGTTGCCCCTCTCTTAAAGATGCTTTGTCCTCAAAGCATACGTAACGGTGGACAATGTTGATGAACGCCTAGGTTTCTTGAGCGGCGAGCTCTTGCTTCCCACATTTTAAAAAGATCACGGAGAATCTTCTCGAGTTCAATCTTTTGGTGATGTGGATAGTGACAAGATTTGATATTGACAGGGTCAGGTCCTATTCCTGGTACTGCTGGTGATTCTTCATTGTTCCTTTTTAGATTTAGAGGTAAGTTACCAACAATTATCGTCTGCTGTAACTTCTCCTCATCATCAACAACTTCTGGCGTTGTATCAGTAGCTTCGGATGTGTTTGTCTCTTCACATTTTTCTTTCAAATCTGGGGATGAAACATTTTGCTGTTTATAAGCATCTGTATTTTCATGGTTTCTTTCATTTTCAATTACTATGTCTGTTGTTGCATCTGTGATAGCAGTCACGTTGAATACCAACATTGTTTCTTTTTCTGCCATTAGATTTTCATTTATATAAACGTTCTCAATAACTTTTGTTGCTGCATTACTGGCTTTATTAGTTGATTGAATTGCATTTTCTTCTCTTGGTTTCTCAACTCTATAATTTTCATGGTTGATCTTAGAGTCTCTACTTCTAGGTGGTTCAACACTATAGCCTTCATGTGAGCTGATTTCCATTTCAACCTCATTTAATTGCTCTTCTGAGTTCCCTGAATCTGCGGAATTGTTTTGTTGATTTTGTTCCATATTAGGAAATATTGGGGATTGTGTCTGACTTAACTTATCTATCTTATCATTTAGCTTATTGAAGAGTTTTGTCATATTGTTCATTGCTTCGCTATGCTCTGTCATCTTGTTCATTGCTTCGTTATGATTTTCTGTGGCCTCGTGATGATTTAGCCACATTTGTCTTTCTATTCGATTTGTCGTATCATGAATCTTTTTGATGTCGTTGGAGTGCCCTGCAACTGTACCTTCAAGATCGACTAATCTTTTTCCGAATTCTTCGGAATTATTATTGATTTGTTTCTCAAGATCTCCCAATTTCTTCTAGAATTCAGCCATCGACATCGATGAAGACATTGAACGTGTATGAGGTGGGGAATATTTTTCTGCCAGTTTTTCCCTCTTTTTTTTTTAAATTAATTAATTAATTAATATTTAATTAATTAAATTTTTTTTTTTTGAAATAATAATAATAATTTCTATTATTATTATTATATATATATATTTTTAAATAATTATTATTATTATTATTATTATTATTTTATTATTTGAATTATATATATATATATATATATATATATGGGGAAAAAGATTGTTAACCTTGAAAAGTCACGTTGTTTTTAAAAGTCACTTTTTTTTGAAAAGGCACGTTGTTTTGAAAAGGGGAAATGGGTTTTAATACCATGGGCCCAAAACCACGAGCAATTACTCTTCCTTGTTCCTTTTTACTTTGTCTTCACATGTACGAATATATACTTCTTTACATATATATATCTCTTTTTACTTTTACTTTTTTTTCTTTTGGAACTATTTTCTTTTAAATATTTTTTTTTTCCTTTTAATTTATTTCCCCCTTTATGTTTAATTTCCTTCTCTCTTTTGATTTTATATATATATATATATATATATATATATATATATATATATATTTCTTCCTTCTTCTTTTTTAAAAAACAAATGTTGCTACCCACAAGCACTTGGTTTTTTAAAAAATCTGCAATTTTGGAATTTTCTTGTAATTTCTTAATTCTGGGTGATCACACAGATCCCTAAGAGCGATGGCTCTGATACTAATGGAGTGTAAAAACTCTGGTAAACTTGAATAAGTATATATTATTATTGATAAAAGATGAGATATGAGATATGATCACAATGGGGAATCACCGAGGCTTTAAATATAGCCTCATGGTGTCCCTTGGTGAAGAGGCATGATCTTTGATCATGCCCTTTCACTTAATAAAACCTAAGATAACTATATCCAACTAATAATTAATAAAATATACATAACATATTGACTGTAGGGGAATTTACTTGATATGTCACCTTTCATAAAAGATGAGATCCAGAGGCTACCTGGCCCTTTACAGACTCTGCCTATAGAACTACCATGGATATGAAAATGAAAAACTTTTAATTAGATCTATTCTAAAGATTGAATGTAGGGGCATTTACTAGATTAGGTTTTAAAACCTATATGTTTTGTATCAAATCACTTTTGGTTTCAATGAGAAACTTTTATGGCTAATTTGTGTTTTACATGTTGAATATAAAAGGTTTTTTCTCTCTCATTATTTGAGACCATGGATATGAAAATGAAAAACTATATACTTGGTTAAAACCTATGTTTTGTATCAAATTACTTTTTGTTTCTAAATACTATATACATGTTGACTGTAGGGGCATTTAGATCTATTCCAGAGATTGACTGTAGGGGCATTTACTAGATATGTCACCTTTCATAAAAGATGAGATCCAGAGGCTACCTGGCCCTTTACAGACTCTACCTATAGAACTACCATGGATATGAAAATGAAAAACTTCTAATTAGATATATTCTAAAGATTGAATGTAGGGGCATTTACTAGATTAGGTTTTAAAACCTATATGTTTTGTATCAAATCACTTTTGGTTTCAATGGGAAAATTTTATGGCTAATTTGTGTTTTACATGTTGAATATAAAAGGTTTTTTCTCTCTTATTGTTTGAGACCATGGATATGAAAATGAAAAACTATATAATTGGTTAAAACCTATGTTTTGTATCAAATTACTTTTTGTTTCTAAATACTATATACATGTTGACTGTAGGGGCATTTACTGTAGGGGCATTTAGATCTATTCCAGAGATTGACTATAGAGGAATTTACTAGATATGTCACCTTTCATAAAAGATGAGATCCAGAGGCTACCTGGCCCTTTACAGATTCTGTCTATAGAACTACCATGGATATGAAAATGAAAAAATTCTAATTAGATCTATTCTAAAAATTGAATGTAGGGGCATTTACTAGATTAGGTTAAAACCTATGTTTTGTATCAAATCACTTTTGGTTTCAATGGGAAACTTTTATGGCTAATTTGTGTTTTACATGTTGAATATAAAATGTTTTTTCTCTCTCATTGTTTGAGACCATGGATATGAAAATGAAAAACTATATACTTGGTTAAAAACTATGTTTTGTATCAAATTACTTTTTGTTTCTAAATACTATATACATGTTGACTGTAGGGGAATTTACTGTAGGGGCATTTAGATCTATTACAGAGATTGACTGTAGGGGCATTTACTAGATATGTCACCTTTCATAAAAGATGAGATCCATAGGCTACCTAGCCCTTTACAGACTCTGCCTATAGAACTACCATGGATATGAAAATGAAAAAATTCTAATTAGATCTATTCTAAAGATTGAATGTAGGGGCATTTACTAGTTTAGGTTTTAAAACCTATATTTTTTGTATCAAATCACTTTTGGTTTCAATGGGAAACTTTTATGGCTAATTTTTTTTTTACATGTTGAATATAAAAGGTTTTTTCTCTCTCATTGTTTGAGACCATGGATATGAAAATGAAAAACTATATATTTCGTTAAAACCTATGTTTTGTATTAAATTGCTTTTTGTTTCTAAATAAGTTATATACATGTTGAATATAAAATGTTTTTTTCTCTCTCATTGTTTGAGACCATAGATATGAAAATGAAAAACTTCTATTTAAATCTATTCTCTAGAGCTATGGCTAATTTGTGTTTTACATACATTGACTCTTAGGTTAAAACCTATGTTTTGTATCAAATCACTTGTGGTTTCAATGAGAAACTTCTATGGCTAATTCAAGTGTTTTACATGTTGAATATAAAAGGTTTTTCTCTCTCTCGTTGTTTGAGACCATGGATATGAGAATGAAAAACTTCTATTTAGATCTATTCTAGAGATATGGCTAATTAGTGTTTTACATGTACATTGAATATAAAAGGTTTTTTCTCTCATTGTTTGAGTCCATGGATATGAAAATGAAAAAATTCTATTTAAAACTATTCAAGAGATTGATGACTTGTAGGGGCATTTACTCTTAGGTTATTTAAACCTATGTTTTATATCAAATCACTTATGATTTCAATGGGAAGATTTTATGGCTAATTCAAGTGTTTTACATGTTGAATATAAAAGGTTTTTTTCTCTCTCATTGTTTGAGACAATGGATATGAAAATGAAAAACTTCTATTTAGATCTATTCTAGAGATATGGCTAATTTGTGTTTTACATACATTGAATATAAAAGGTTTTTTCTCTCATTGTTTGCGACCATGGATATGAAAATGGAAAACTTCTAGATATTTTATTGATTGACTTGTAGGGGCATTTACTCTTAGGTTAAAACCTATGTTTTGTATCAAATCACTTATGGTTTCAATGGGAAACTTTTATGGCTAATTCAAGTGTTTTACATGTTGAATATATATATATATTTTTCTCTCATTGTTTGAGACCATGGATATGAAAATGAAAAACTTCTATTTAGATCTGTTCTAGAGATATGGCTAATTTGTGTTTTACATACATTGAATATAAAAGGTTTTTTCTCTCATTGTTTGAGACCATGGATATGAAAATGAAAAACTTCTAGATATTTAAAACTATTCGAGAGATTGATTGACTTGTAGGGGCATTTACTCTTAGGTTAAAACCTATGTTTTGTATCAAATCACTTATGGTTTCAATGGGAAACTTTTATGACTAATTTGTGTTTTACATGTTGAATATAAAGGTTTTTTCTCTCTCATTGTTTGAGACCATGGATATGAAAATGAAAAACTATATAATTGGTTAAAACCTATGTTTTGTATTAAATTACTTTTTGTTTCTAAATAAGTTATATTCACATTGAATATAAAAGGTTTTTTCTCTCATTGTTTGAGTCCATGGATATGAAAATGAAAAACTTCTATATTTAAAACTATTCAAGGGATTGATTGACTTGTAGGGGCATTTAATATTAGGTTAAAACCATGTTTTGTATCAAATCACTTATGGTTTCAATGGGAAAATTTTATGGCTAATTCAAGTGTTTTACATGTTGAATGAATTGTAGGGGCATTTACTCTTAGGTTAAAACCTATGTTTTGTATCAAATCACTTAATGTTTCAATGGGAAACTTTTATGACTAATTCAAGTGTTGTACATGTTGAACATAAAAGGTTTTTTTCTCTCATTGTTTGAGACCATGGATATGAAGATGAAAAACTTCTATTTAGATCTATTCTAGAGATATGTCTAATTTGTGTTTTACATGTACATTGAATATAAAAGGTTTTTTCTCTCATTGTTTGAGTCCATGGATATGAAAATGAAAAACTTCTATTTAAAACTATTCAAGAGATTGATTGACTTGTAGGGGCATTTACTCTTCGGTTATTTAAACCTATGTTTTGTATCAAATCACTTATGGTTTCAATGAAATTTTTTTATGGCTAATTCGTGTTTTACATGTTGAATATAAAAGGTTTTTTTCTCTCTCATTGTTTGAGACCATGGATATGAAAATGAAAATATTCTATATGTAGGGGAATTTACTCTTAGGTTAAAACCTATGTTTTGTATCAAATCACTTATGGTTTCAATGGGAAACTTTTATGGCTAATTTGTGTTTTACATGTTGAATATAAAAGGTTTTTTTCTCTCTCATTTTTTGAGACCATGGATATGAAAATGAAAAAATTATATTTAGATCTATTCTAGAGATATGGCTAATTTGTGTTTTACATGTACATTGAATATAAAATGTTTTTTCTCTCATTGTTTGAGACCATGGATATGAAAATAAAAAACTTCTATATGTAGGGGCATTTACTCTTAGGTTAAAACCTATGTTTTGTATCAAATCACTTATGGTTTCAATGGGAAACTTTTATGGCTAATTTGTGTTTTACATGTTGAATATAAAAGGTTTTTTTCTCTCTCATTGTTTGAGACCATGGATATGAAAATGAAAAACTTCTATTTAGATCTATTCTAGAGATATGGCTAATTTTTGTTGTACATACATTGAATATAAAAGGTTTTTTCTCTCTCATTGTTTGAGACCATGGATATGAAAATGAAAAACTCTATACTTGGTTAAAACCTATGTTTTGTATCAAATTACTTTTTGTTTCTAAATACTAGATACATGTGACTGTAGGGGCATTTACTGTAGGGGCATTTAGATCTATTCCAGAGATTGATTGTAGGGGCATTTACTAGATATGTTACCTTTCATAAAAGATGAGATCTAGAGGCTACCTGGCCTTTACAGACTCTGCCTATAGAACTACCATGGATATGAAAATGAAAAACTTCTAATTAGATCTATTCTAGAAATTGAATGTAGGGGCATTTACTAGATTAGGTTATAACCTATGTTTTGTATCAAATCACTTTTGGTTTCAATGGGAAAATTTTATGGCTAATTTGTGTTTTACATGTTGAATATAAAAGGTTTTTTCTCTCTTATTGTTTGAGACCATGGATATGAAACTGAAAAACTATATAATTGGTCAAAACCTATGTTTTGTATCAAATTAATTTTTGCTTCTAAATACTATATACATGTTGAATATCAATTGGATGCACATAACATGCAATTTATGTGCAAATGATGGATGATGAATGACCTAAGTGAATCTCCATATCAATTGGATGCAAGTTATGTGCAGATGATGGATGATTAATGAGGTGATGTTGATCATAACCTTTACATATATATGATAGGAAGCTTGATATACATAACAAGGTTTAGACTAGATATAATTTTGGAATTCAAGTTATGTGCAGATGATGGATGATGAATGACCTAAGTGAATCTCCATATCAATTGGATGCACGTTATGTGCAGATGATGGATGATGAATGAGGTGATGTTGATCATAACCTTTACATCTATATGATAGGAATCTTGATATACATAACAAGGTTTAGACTAGATATAATTTTGGAATTCAAGTTATGTTTAGATGATTGATGATGAATGACCTAAGTGAATCTCCATATCAATTGGATGCAAGTTATGTGCAGATGATGGATGATGAATAAGGTGATATGTTGATCATAACCTTTAAATCTATATGATAGGAAGCTTGATATACACAACAAGGTTTAAAGACTAGATATAATTTTGGAATTTATATTAGTTGGAATATTTCAATCAACAACTAAACAGAGTCATCTATTACCAAAAAACACCAACAAACATATAAGAAGATACTTGAAAGAGACTACAAACAATGGAATATAGTACCCAAAAGGTGAGAAAGTCATCTATTACCAACAAACAGATTTTAAGATACTTGAAAGAGACTACAAACAATGGACTCTAGTACCCAAAAGGTGAGAAATTTACATTGAAAACATATAAAGATTCAACTAGAGGCTTGTGTGGATGACATGAAAAGTACAAGTGGACAATGTATAATTCTACTTAGGAAGAGCCTTTGGTTTAATGGTTAAGCAAGAAAGAGTCATTACTTTCTCTATCTAGAGTAGAAGTGGAATACATAGCAGTTACTTATTTTTCAGTGTTTTGGATGAAATGGGCTCTACAAGATATTAAGGTAAATTTTAGTGAACCTACATATCTATTAAGTGTTTCAATACAAGTGTAATAATAATTTCAAAAATAAAATATTCTACATCCTTCAAACACTAAACATATCATCATAAAGTACCACTTCCTCACACAACAAACATGTTCCAAAATATTCTCAAATGTACACAGTAGTATTATAAATTTTCATATCTAATTAATAGAGATAGAGCCTAAACAAGCAGAGACAGCCAAAAAAAGCAGAGACAGAGCCAAAAAAAGTACAGATGTATATATAATTTATATAGACATGTTCCAAAATATTATCAAATGTACACAGTAATATTATAAATTTTCAAGTCTAATTAATAGAGACAGATCCAAAAAAAAGCAAAGATAGGGCCGAGCCGAAAATAGCAGAGACAGGGCCGAGCCGAAAATAGTAGAGACAGGACATATCAAAAAATAGAAAAGACAGGACAGAGCCGAAAATAGCAGAGACAGGACAGAGCCGAAAATAACAGAGATAGGACAGAAAATAGTAGAAATGGAGCCGAAAATAGCAGAGACAGCCAAAAAAATTACATGTGTATATATAATTTATATAAACATGTTCCAAAATATTCTCAAATGTACACAGTAGTATTATAAATTTTCATACCTAATTAATAGAGACAGCCAAAAAAAGCAGAGACAGGGCCAAAAAAAGCAGAGACAGAGCCTCTCTCATTCATAAATTTCCTACTAAAAAACAGTGAATGTTAAACGTACCTAGATGCTGAAGACGCTAAAGACGATGAAGACACTGAAGTCGTTGCAGAAGACGCTGAAGTTGCAGCAGAGGATGCTGAGGTCGTCGTGGAAGACCTCTGCAACAAAAAAATCAACAGAAATTAAAACCAAATTAAAAAATCAACAGAAATTAAAACCAAATTAAAAACAACAACAACAAAAAAACTTATAGAAATTTAAAATTTGGTATCTTACCTCCTTGAGCTTAATGAGCGTGAGAATGCTGGACAGAAGTGAGCACGCAAAAATGATGGATAGATATGAGCGCGCGGGAGAATGCTGGACAGAGACGAGTGTGCGGGGTAAATGTGAACAGAAACCCAGAAAAGGTTGCGGGCGATATATTTATAAAATAATAGTTCGACGAACTTTATTTGCCAGTTTTCCAAACTCAGGCGAAAAATCTGTTTGCCATTTCCGTCAGTACGCCGTCAATGTAAACGGAAAACGAAGTTCGGCCGAACTAAATTCAATAGTTGGGCCGAACTCCTGAATTGTTCGGCCGAACTATGACAAGAGTTCGGCTGAACTATGGAGGAAAACAATTTTCCGCCCCGAATTGTCACAAAAGTGTTACCCATCTTTGCATTTTCACCCTAATATAATATTAAAGGTTATTTGGAATAGACCCTATATGAATATTATTGAGAAAATATAAATACATGTAAGTATAATTGTATTGGATATGTGTTGAATTATATTTTTTTTGTAGTCAACATGGTTTGTGAAGTGATTCATTCCATAAAGAATATTTGATGGTGTTATTAGACCTCAAAGCCTCTTTTGTTTATATTCTTTGTGTTATTCATGTTGTATATTTTGAGTATTTTTAGTGTTTAAGAGTAGTTATAAAGTTAAGTGTTATATTCTTTGTTACATCTATTATGCTTTACAATTAGTGGTATTGAATTTTTTTCTTTCCCACAAAATGAAAGATTTTATTTTATTTTATTTCAAAAAATTTAATGAAAAAAATTTATAGTATTTAGATCATTTTTTAAAACTTTATATACAGTAGAATTTGAAGAAATTAACAATAGATATGAATTCCTCTTGAAAAAATATCCAATTGAAAATGCAATCATCCCAAACAAAGTAGGGAAGTGGAGATACCATTGATTCAAAATCAACATTTTTTTTATACTTTTTCTAATAACGAACATGAGTTTTGCATATTGCATATCTTCTAATAAACTATATATATTCTAGTCAAACTAGTGACAATAGGTCTAGAGAATGCATGGCATTTCATTTTTAAGATCATAATAACCAATATGAGAAGTATAACATAAGGTATGGTCTTTTTACCCTTCTCGCCTTAAACCCCAACTCCATAAATGAGCTTAATTTCCATGTAAGCAATAAAACCATATCTCTATTTTGGGTTTTTCATAGCAAGATGTATTGTACATGAAAATTTGATGGTCCTAATATTAAAATATACATAATATAGATTAAGTCTACAATTCCATTATTTTGGAGATATTTCTTTTAGTTCTAATTTAAAGGAGGATGCTCGCATTTGGTGCAATGGACTTCATCTTGAAGAGATAAAGGCATTTTCAAATGAGGAAATGAGAAACTATATATAAATAGGCAGTCTCATGTTATGAAGAAGTATAATAAGATTCACAGGGTTTTGTTTTTATTTGAAAAAATCCTATTACAAGTTCATGGATGTATTCATCAAGAGAAGGTCCTTATTTTTGTCAACCCTAGCCACAAGCATAATTTCACCAATATTAACTTGTATGAAATATTGCAAGTTCTTGCAAAGTATACTCAAAGAACACGTTTAAAGTGATATATATATTTGCTATGAATAATATGTGTTAAAGTTGGATTTTATGCTATAGATATGGGTGTGGTGAATATTGTTTTGGGACATCCTTGAATGCACTTAGTTGGTACAAAAAATATTAACATGCAAAATAAGTTTTTAAAACTATGATACAACAATGATAAAATTATATTGCAAGATATTTCTTTTACTAAGCAAGAAGGGCCTAAGGAGATAGATGACAAAGTCCTTGTATGAAAACAATTGTAATACCTAATGCCACATTAGATGAAGAGTCTAAGGTTAAATAAAAAAAGATTCCCTTGAAGCAAATGAAGAAAATTCATACAAAGGGAATAAAAATGAAAATGAAGATAAGGAATTACATGTTGAATTAAAATTTACATTTACAATCTAAGTATGATCAAATGAAAATCTAAGCTATTAACATACAGTCGGATAAAAAAAACCTTTACCTGGTGATTATCTATTTATGTTCTCAATTTTTCCAAATAGGTTAAATTTTGATGAAATATGAACCCATCAAACATAACTCGTTAGCCAAACAGTTCTCACTGTTACTCCATCTTAATAGAGAAAAATGTACAATTCTTATTTTCCATCCTTATGATTGAAAGCCACTCATTGTTATTTATTTCATATCTCA
Source organism: Pinus albicaulis (assembly GCA_034641835.2). Classification (NCBI taxonomy): domain Eukaryota; kingdom Viridiplantae; phylum Streptophyta; class Pinopsida; order Pinales; family Pinaceae; genus Pinus; species Pinus albicaulis. Next base: position 833,295,493 of record CM076582.1, on the reverse strand, counting down.
CTATTTCTTATAAGAGCTTGTATATCTCATCAAATTCATGTGGGATAATCTATATCAATTCAATATTTTAGCTCCCAATATTAGACATATATATCTTTTAAGCCAAAATCATTTAGCTCCCTATATTAGATTGATATACCTTGTAATCCAAAATAATTACAACGAACATCAGGAGAATACCCACGTTGTTTGAGTATTACATATCTTCACCCCGTTTTCTTTGATCAAAGTGGCCTAACCGTTCATTGAAAATTTATTTTGCTTTTTCTATGTAACATATAACTTCCTCTTCTTGATCTTTGGACCAATTAAATTGTCTTCGCTCTTTTGTGTTCCATTTTTCTTCACTAGAAGTGCTAAGGGAGTGTGCTTGTTTATCGCATAGAAGGTTTAGTTTCTCCCTGGTACTTGTCTAACACAGGATTGATTTTAACCACTACTACTATAACCTCTAGGTGCCCAGGGATGCCCCTTCCAAATGCACAAGTGAATCGAGGGATTTGAACCTTGAAGCTCCTTGCACATAACACTTACTTTTCATAGCCATGACCAATTGAGCTACCTCAGAAGATGATTTAGGTTTTTATTTTAATAGAAACAAAAAAACAAATTTATTATGGATGTTTGTGAAACTTCTACAACTTCTATAAGTTATCTAGTAAATTATCCTCTTTACCCTAAATATTTGATTTGATTTGATTATTATATTAATTTTTAATAATAATAATAATAATAATAATAATTTAATTTTAAGATTATAGATATTAATTTTACTATATTATGAAATTATATAAATTATTATGTAAAATATAAAACTAATATATATTCAATATTAAGCATTTAGATTCATTTCAAGTGTGGTATCAAGTATTAAGAGGATAACTTTTTTTAATCACTTAATTCTATGTTATGCATTAATTTCGATTGCTCCTAGTACCAGATAGATCCTCAATTCTATGTTTTATATCAATTTTGATTTTTTGGTGCTATGTCATATATTAATTTTGTTCATTCTTCGTGCTACATAAATCTAGATTTAAGATGAATTTATGTTGGTTTGTTTTTTTTGATGTAGACATGTGCTTATGTAATTAATTATTTTTTGGCACACATACACATATTTATATAATACTAACATATTAATGACATGACACTGATAAGTGGAGGACACGTGTCAAGAAAAAAAGTGACTTTTGGACTTCAAAAAGCATGGAAATGAGTGTCATTTGTAATGAGTGTCACCTAACAGATGACACGTCATGCGCCACATCATATGCCACTTGTCCCAACATAGTCAATCAACAATGAATGAGGCAGCATGTTGACATGCCCTATTGACATATCTTAATAATAATGCTTTTTGAAGTTTTATTTATGGAAAATGTCCACTATGATGATATTAGAAAACCGAGGTCTCAACAATATTGGAACCAATGTAATATTAGAGCCACATACCGAAACATCGACTATACTAGACATATTAGAATATTGGAGAAATTTTTAGTTTATAAATATTTCCAGTATTGCAATATAACATATGATGGAAAAAATTTGATAGTAAAAGGTCTATCGTGAGTCCTTTTGAGAGCTATGGCTTAGGAATATCAACTTTTGACCAAGAAAAAAAACAAAGGAAAACATCGTAAAACACTGAAGCCCAAGCATCGAACTTGACACTAGAACCTTGTCATCATCTGCCTTGTGTAACATGCTACATTAGCTGCCACATCATATGCCATGTTAGTTGGCACATAATATGTCATGTCAACTGACATGTTTGATGTGCCATATGTCAAAACATGGTTGGTTGTTAACATATGAGGTGTCACACTAATTTGGCATATGAACATATCAATATATTAAAGTTTTTGTAATTTTTA